>JADRCH010000268.1:594276-657324 GCA_019843965.1 Rhynchomys soricoides
GTGATGACTGTGGATGGTGATGACTGTGGATGGTGATGACTGTGGATAGTGATGACTGTGGATAGTGATGACTAAGAGCAGTAGCTGGTGCGGCCTCTACCTCAGACATGAGCCATTTCTTTGTGTTTACAACATTAAAAGAAAAAGTTTGCTTCTAGATATTTTGAGACATTTAATGAATCCTTGTCATCAATAGTTGTCCTCTTATGATACAGGACATTAAAACTGGTTCCTGTCACTCAGTGGCACCCCTGGAAGATATCATCCAGGGAAGACTTCTTCCTGAGTTCTTGTCTTCTCAAAGGAAAGAATTCTGCCAAGAGGCATGGGCAGTTTAGGCAGAGCTTTACGTAGCAAAGCAGAGCAATGCAGTGTGTGCCTTGGATGGGCTGAAGAAGGAACAGCATTCCATGTTGTGTGCTTTAAGGTCTTGTGCCTATTAAATGGGTGGCATGTTGATGGGGTAATGTGACCTTTTTCTTTCCCAAATTGTGATGCAAATGATAGTAGAGCCACAGTCTTGAGGGCACACCTGCCTTAGCATGCATTTGTGGCAACTAGGAATGTATCTACTGCCTTAGTTCCTGATATAACAGGAAGACCCTAACTGGAACTTCACGGGTGTCTAACCACAAAAGGATGACACAGCTGCCAAGATATGGCTGCAATTTCCTTGGCTCCTTCCTGGCTATCTCTTTGCCCAACCAAGAGACACAGTTCTGGTGATACAGCTTCATTTTCTGGGATCACTCATATATAAGTCTGGTTCATACCCGCTAGCCAGCCTCTCTTCATACTGTCTCTCAAAGCCACTGTTTTCCTCTCTCCCTCTATGAGCCCAGAGCTTTAACTAACATAAGTGAGAACACACAGCATTTGTTGTTCTATGCCTGACTTTGCTGGGCTTACACCTTCCAGGTCCACCCACAATGCTACAAAGCACAGATTTTCCCTCCTTCCTGTCTCCATGAAGAGCAGTGTGTTCTTCTCTAGCACATTTGCACATCATTATGTGCAGTGTGCAGAAATCAGATTTTGCCAAGTCCTTGTCACTACTCCATTTTGCTTGTTAAGCATTTACTTTCACCAGTTGAATTGTTGTTATCTTCCCAGTTTTGATGAAACTAAGTATTCTACATTTTTATTCCCACCTTTAGAAGTATCTGTTGATGTCTTTCTAATAGATTGTTAATCTTTTTCCTATTAATGGATACAAATTTATGATTGGGCCCTAAGATTTGGTCAGTTTTACATGATCTAAATATTATTTCTCAGTTAATAAACATGAACTGTCACTCAAACTATCAATGTTTTACTTTTGCATGGACGAGAAGGGAAGGGCTTCCAGGAGAAGGAGAGTGGAGGGAGGGAGAGGAGGAAGTCCTCTGCGGCCTGTGAAAATAACGCTTGCTCGGCTGCTGTGATCAGTGGTGCGGCAAATCACACTGCAAATTTTTATCACTGCATAATCTTATCTTGGTTGTGATCAACTTTGTTGTACTGACATTTGGAATAAACTCTTTCCCAAGCATTCATAATGTTGTCCACTCCATTACTTGATGAGGATTTCATTGTAGAAATAACCTGATCAAACAAACAAACGAACAAACCACCCTGGGAAACCTTTCTGGTCATCATGGACAGGGGAAACAGTGGCTTTGAAGATTGAGAACACTGAGCAAACCCTGTGCCACTGAGCTGGGCCCAGTGGATCAAAAGCTAAATTCCACTCATGCTGTGGCACTGATGCTCACCTTGAAGAAGTAACACCATTCACACTCACACTGGGCCTGTCATTGTCCAACAAATGTGTAGTTAGTAGCTAAAATCTATTCCTCAAGGAATTTTTATTCTAGGGAGGAACAAAGAAGTTATAAAATCCAATCATGAAATAACATGTCTTATCTAGGAGATGGGGTAGGAGGAAGAAGTTCTGATTGGCTGGGTCTCCTGAATGGAGGCAACAGTCTGTGCTCTCGGTGCTTAGTGGAGGGTTCAGGCCTGATGTTCTGCCTCAGCCTTTCTCACTTGGAAATTCTGTGTCAGTGCCCCCAGGGCTGTCACCCTGTTCAGGTCTTCACACATAATTTCATATTTATACAAAGCTAGTGTCCTTGGAAACTTGTTTCATAGTATTTGGGTTGTGAGCAGTGCAACAGGAACTTCGGCTCTGATGGATTACATAATACCAGCATGTTCTGTTTATAGAATGATGTTGACAGGAACAATATGATAGATAGATAGATAGATAGATAGATAGATATAATGTGTTAACTTTATTATGTTTTATGAAATGGCTCAATTTATTATTACCAGAAATATATATTTTTAATTCCAAACTTTATGTAATTTCTAAGCACATCTCATTTGTGTGTCTTATTTCAGTGCTGGACCCAAAGGAGACAACATTTATGAATGGAGGTCAACTATATTGGGACCCCCAGGATCTGTCTATGAAGGAGGGGTGTTCTTTCTTGACATTACCTTTTCACCAGACTATCCATTTAAACCCCCTAAGGTCAGTATGATATATTCATCCATTTTTAATAATCTGTGTTGTGACTGTACATACTAAGCATACGTGTTTGTGTGTGTGTGTGTGTGTGTGTGTGTGTGTGTGTGTGTGTATGGCTGCATATCTGCTCTCTTGGCATAGGCAGCTTCCCCTGAACCCACTGTGCTTAAATGGAAACAAACGTGAGAACTTATACATTGTTCCTCTACCTTAACTTTACACAGGTTTCATTGCTCTTTCTCATTATCTCTTTTCTGCATATATGATTAATGTTACAGGATAGTATTATAGAAAATACCATGTTTTAGCCATGTATGTGTAAAATAGGAAAGTGGAATTATTCCAGGGTGAGGCTACAAAGCCAGACTATGGGGAAAGAAGGCTTCACCGAGAGGGTGAGCACACCTCTCTGATGCTGTACTGCCGCCACAATCCAGCTGCTCACCTGAAGCCCAGGAAAACTAGTGATATCTTGAGAACTCATTTGGAAGTATTTTGAGGACTGGGAGCCTAAATTGTTGGTGAGGTCCTGGGTTTAATCCCTAATGCCAAAATCTGTGTGTGTGTGTGTGTGTGTGTGTGTGTGTGTGTGTGTGTGTGTGTATTAATAAAACATATTAATGAAATGGAATTTCTTTCATGCCTAACACAAGTCGAGAGTACAGTGTAGTCGAAACATAGGACTTTCCTTCTATTAAGGTAAGGCTGTGTACTTTAGGTTATCTTCTCATTCATCTCTGCTGCCTTAGGCTATTAGAACTTAACCGCTGCATTCTGGCCTAGGAAAGACCTTAGGCTCCCTGGCTGTGCCTGATCGTCACTAGGAGAGTCTCTGTGCATCTGACACAAGCATGGCTGGGTTGTAAGCTGGTCTTCCTGTTTCCCATGCTCCTCCCACATCGCTGTTCTTGCTTGGCTCTCTTCCTTCGTTTTCACTGATGCCCAGAGAGCATTTTGATGCCAAACTGTAACACCTCCAGCAACTTGTCTGCACTCTGCAGGGGACAGTCAATCAGGGTGTCCAGATCCGAGCTGAGGAAGTCAGCCCCAAATCTTTGTTCCTGACCACACTACAGAATGCACTTATGCAAGCCTACAGGACTGCTGGCCCAGAGGCCACCTAGACTAAGGTTTCCAGAACAAAGCCATAGAGAAACTAGTACTTACTGTCTTCCTGAGTGGGCAGGAGCCGTTTATCCTTCCGCTTTACTTTGGAATGGCTTGTAAGTCACCTGCAGGGGCATATGGACCTTTTCTCTGGCAGCCTCTGCAAGTTAGGGTGCAGAGTGAAAAAGAGAGAAGACGAGCAGGCACCTGTCTCACAAGCTTGGGGTGACCTACTTAGTGGAGTAGGTATCACAGTGTGTACCCATAACCTGGGTGACGGTGGGTTTTAGATCTGGTAAAGCTGAAACTGAGAAGCACTACATTGGGTAAAAGAATTTTGTTTGAAGAGGCCTTGAGACAGAGGAAGGATATGCAAAAACTGCCAGCTGGGGGAGACTGGAGAGATGGCTCAGGGGCTAAGAGCCCACTCTTCCAGAAGGCTCAATCTCCAGTACCCATGTGGAGCTAACAGTTGTCTGCAACTCCAGTTCCTGGGCATCCAGCATGCTCTTCTGTGCTCCATGGTGGACGTTCCATGCTCCATGTGCTCCACAGACATGCATCCAGGCAAAAGACCCATATGCATAAAATAAAAATAAAACTCTAGAGATGGAGTTTGCCATTTCTAAGTATAAGAATGGGATGGGGGTAGTCCTGATCAATCAAGATAGAAAGGTGAGACCTCCTTTGTATGAGTATAAATAGAATTCATGGGCTACAAAGCTGGGTTCTTTAATGAGACATTTTTGAGAGTGTTGCAATTGAGCTTGTCACTGTAGGAATGCCTGTAGAACCTTTGGAATGGTGGAGGTGGCTGGTCACAAGCATTCTTCATTAGCTCACTTGATTCTCTGTTGAGGGGGCATGTCCTAACCTTCCTGGAGTGCTCTCTGTAGATGTGGGAACTCAGATATGACTTGGCAAGGAAAGTACAGCAGCAGTCTTCCGACCATATTCTCTGTGCCACCCTGGAGGGTTCACTAGTGAGAACAGAGCGTGAAAGGAATGTGCTGTCTGTCTTCCGATGTGCCAGGACCTCAGTGTGGATGCTAACCTGGATGGCTGAATGGGACAGACATAGAAAAGGAAGCTATGAGCTGCAGGGATATATGTGTCTATTCTTCGTGAGAAAAACCTAACCTCACCCACTTTGAAGCAGTCCACTTTTGACTGGTCCACTTCCACAACACTGGCTTCTCTTTGTCCAAAGTGTCCAAAGAAAGCTGAATTATAAACACACACACACACACACACACACACACACACACACACACACACTGCCTGATTTGGGCTGGACAGCCTATAAGGGAAAATTCAGCTTTGGCAGGTGGAATCACAATTTAAATGTTCATTTTCCAGAATCATACAGGAAATTTGAAAAAGCAAAAATGTTCCTAAGTTACCAGTTTTAGGGCTGGGCTTCTGGGCAGGTAGATCCCTTTCATAGGAGAAAGCAGTTAGTGGAGATGGGGCTTTTAAAGCATGTCCGTACTTCTCCAATCTCTGCTTCCCGTGTGGCCATCTTCTATGTCATCTGTGTCCTGTTTCCTGCGGTATCACCTTGGGCTCTTTTTCTGCTTGATGCATCATTTTTTCCTTGCAATCTAAAAAGTAATCTTGAACCAGCACATATGAAAATTATTGTCGAGAACAGAGGTACATAAATATAATTATCTATTTGGCTATCCATGCCAGCAAAATTAGTCAAACAAGATGCATTTTTGTTGTAGTTGTTGTTGTTGCAAGTTCTGTTTCAATCCTGCAGTAAGAACTGACTGCAGTGTGAAGGTCAGAGAGGGGTTTGCAGCACCTTGTCTTGCATAGGAACTCTGAGCCTGGAGGTGCTGCATCGGCTTGAAGAACAAGTCGGTCATGTGCACACTCGGCAGTCTCTATGTGATGATGCCTGTTAAGTTGAGGCTCTGTCTAGGAAGAGTACCTCACGACCAAAAGGGGAAGTGGAGTCAGCTGATATGTCTAATGGTTTACAGTGTCACTTGTAGTTTTTCAGTGTTTGGATTCAGATATTTATTTATTTATGAAGTAGAAATAGCTTTGTATTTTGCGGGAAATTATTTTCCTAGTCACATTGCAAGTATTTCTGTTCTCAACATCTGTACGTTTGTCTTCAAAGTTTAAGTTAGCATTCTACATAATTTGTTACAGAACAAAGTGCAATTGTAACAAGCAAGCTGTGTAATTCCATCTCCAAACAGACTAGCCACAGTTTCAGTGTATCTATCTGGAGGTTTTCGTTCTGTTTTCATGTATGTCCAGATTGATATGCATCATGCTGACACGTATGTACAAACTTTGATCAGAGTTGTCCCTCACATTCCATGGCTTCATGGTTATTGCTACACACTTCCAATGAGCATGTCACTATATTACAATCTTAGAGTACATACAGAGCCCATTGGACAAATGCACCACAATAGAGCCGCCCTCCTGTGCTTGAATACTTAGGCACCTATCACCACTTATAATTGTTGATGTGGTGTCACCCTGATAATTAACATGCTTTGTATTCTTGTATTCTAAATTTAGTGACATGAAGTTTCTGGATAGGTAGCATAGTTAGAGAGTTTTTCATAAAGGTTAACAAATTTACCCTGCAGTAAAACTGTAAGTTCACATCATGGCCGTCATCACATGACTGTGGGACAGAACTTTGCTACTCTTTGATCTCTAACAGTCTGAGATATGAAAACTAGTATCCCTCAGCTCCCCGTGTTCTAATCTGCACTCACTCGACACCAGCACGGAGTGGAGGAGTTCCGTGTCCTGCTCTTCCTGCTCTCTAGTCGTCCATGTAGGGAGAGACTAGGGAAGTACTTTCTCTTAAAAATCCCACTTCACCTAAAACCAGCAGAAAATGTACTAACGGACTGTGTTATATTCCTGAACATATACTTTTTCTTTTAAAAGGAAACAAAAACATAAAACAGAGCAGTTTGGAAATGTCATGGCATTCTTTCTGATGCTTTGTGTTCCAGGGAGTTTAATGACACGCACGATAATTAAAGGACAAGGTTAGGTGACAGGTCAGGTGTCTGTCTGTAGGACAGAAGCACAGCTTTCTCTGCTTTCCCTGGGGATCTGGACATTTTATTCAAGATGAGTGAGTTTTCAGGTCCACAGTTAAGTGTGTTTATTCTTTTTCACTTGTTCAAGCATCCTGTGTACATGACAACCATGCTGTGCCAACATTCACACCTATTACTAGAAAATACCTTTTAGGTAACAGTATTTACCAGTTGATATTCTCTGAAAGGGATGGTAGAGTGTACACCTAAGGTATTTTTAAAAATAATATTAAAATTACATATATACACAGAAGTATTTGTATATGCAAAATTAAGGAAAATATTAGTAAGCTGGCTATTGGATAAAAGTGCTTGCCATCAAGTGTGACAAGCTGAGTTCAGTTCTGGGACCCACATAGTAGAACAAGAGAGCCAAGCCTGCATGTCGTCCTTTGACCTCCACTCATGTGCCATGTGCTTGCACTCTCACCCGCTCTCTAATGTTAGGATGCAATAAGTCTCAAAGGCTGATTAAGAAGCTTTTAAAGATGGTTCTTGTTACGAAAGGTACCAAGTACATCTGCAACTTCTGAATTAACTTGGAGTGTAACTTATTTTGAAGGGATTTCCTTTTCAAGTGTAACCTAGATGCTTATAATGGAATATGATGTGGAAAGAGAAGGTGCTAACTATGCTACCACAACAAAAGAAATCTCACACACACACACACACACACACACACACGCACGCACACACACATCCTTGTTAGTTTTTACCTTAAAGGACAGGTAAAGACTCCCTAAGAAAAAGGAAGCTGGAAGAAACGGTGTCACCATGCCCTGCCTAGATGATTGTCATGCACCTGCCATTACTGCCCTTACCACTGCTGCACAAAGAAAAAGAGTGCATGTGTCCCTTGTAATTTTAACAAAGAACTGTGTAAAGCCATCTGCCCACTCCTGAACTCCAGCCTTGCATCAAGAACACAGGATTTTTATGAAGAAGCATATGTTCTTTCAAGTTTGGTCAGGATGCAGTCTCTTCTGTGTATTGAGCTGTCTACTTGACATGTCTACATGAATGTCAGTAGTCATCACAGATTAGTGCATCCTAAGAGATACTATTGATCTGATACCTTCACTCCATCCTAAGAGATACTATTGATCTGATACCTTCACTCCATCCTAAGAGATACTATTGATCTGATACCTTCACTCCATCCTAAGAGATACTATTGATCTGACGCCTTCACTCCACCCCAGCAGACAAAATCCCCTAGTCTTTCTCTTCTTAGGGATGGCTACACTGCTTCCCTACTGGCTCAGACTAAAAGCTCAAGCTATCCCTGGTCTCAGGCAGACTGTTCTGACTAAATCCTGGCTCAGTCCCCAAAGCTAGTAATGAACCTTAGCCGTTTCCATTGCCTGTCCCTAGTGACAATATAGCTCAAAGGCCATCCCCTGTTCCCCACCCCCAGATTTCTGTGGCTGCCTCTTATCTGGTCTCTACCTCTGCAAAGCTTGCCCCTACGAAGCTCCACCTAATGGTGGAGGTCTTTAGGCTTTGCTAAAACCCTTCAGTGGCTTCTGGCTTGTTGAATGAACACGAGAATCTCTAGTTCAAAGTCACTGTCCTCACCTCTTCTAAGACACCTCAACCTGCTTCTTCCACGGACCCTTGTGTTTGTGCTTTTGAATTCTTCCAGAATTATATTTGGCTCACACCATTTCCCCCTTCATTTCTATTCAAATGCCACCTCAAAGAGGCTTTCCTATGTGACAAATTGAAGTGTCCCTAGGTTCTGAAACATTGCCGCGGTGAGCTCTGGAGCTGGCTCTGGCATGTCTTGCTCGTGCACTCTGTCCTTCTTTGTCTGTTGTACTTTCCCTTCCTGCAGTTTTCATGGAAACTCCGTAAGAACAGGACACTATCAGACAACGCAGTGTCCCGTACGACTTTTTTTTTTCATGGCATCATTTACAACGAATACATATAATGAAAGGTTTATTTTTTTTTTTTTTGGCTACTTAATTTACATTTCAAATGTTTCCCCCTTTCCAGATCTCCCCTTTGGAACCTCCCTATTCCTTCCCCCTTCCCCTGCCTCTATGAGGGTATTCCCCCACTGTCCCACACAACTCTTACAGAAAGACAATGTGAATCATTTCCCATTTTGTAGAGAAAAAAACCAAGGCCCTTTGGGGGTAAGTGGCACACAGGAAATGGAACACAGCCCCATTCTAAACTGGGTTTTCCACTCCCAGTGTACATTCCTTAAATGCTTAGAGAAGGACCACTTCTTAGGTTCTACGTTCTGGTTCAGCCAAGTACATCAGACTGTTTGGAAGTGACAGGGTGAGAGCTGATTCAGGGAAGAAAGGCCACTTCAAAGAGAGTTTGAGTGCCTGCCCTTGAATTTTGCCAAGAGCCCTTTGTTCAGAAGCATGGGAAGAAGGATGCTGAAGAGAGGGGTCAGTCAGTGGTTAAGAGGACTTGCTGGTCTTCCAGCCTGATCTCCATATCCAGTTCTGGGACATCCAGGGCTACAGAAAAAGACCAAGGACAGGGTGGTCTACATAGCATGTCCAGGGACATCCTGGTCTACATAGAAAAACTGTCCAAAAGGAGAAAGAGGGGTGATGTGGAAGAATGACAGTTTTTCTCAAATATGTTTCTGATTTTTGGAGACTGAGGCATTAAATGTTTGTTGAGTGCTAAGGACTGCTTTCTGAATTATTTTTCAGCCCTAAGCTAAAAGGAAAACCACTTCCTATTTTACAAGCTATCTTTGTATTTGATTAATGTTAGAACTGCCTTTCATTCTCAGCATCATGTCAGGCCAGAGCACTGCTTTCATTCCATGGGTCAATAGTACTTGGTTTTGATCTATGTTCCTCTTTAGGATTTGGGACAGGATATTGTTTGGCTTTGGTTTATGCTTGTTTGGTTTTTTGGCTTTTTGACAAACCCTAGAATATGTCATGCTGTCGTTTAAGGTGTGAAATATTTAAGTAGATGTGATGATCAAAAGTAGAACAAGGTATATCCATGGTATGTACCTCTCATCTCAGCACTCAGAGAGAAGAGCCAGAGGATCATGAGTTTGATGCCAGCCTGAGCTATCTGTAGTGAGAATCTGTCTCAGAAAAGAAGTACTGCTGTCTTTTTGCTTCTAAAACTGCACACATGGTAACTGTGTTTGTAATATACCTCCAAAAAAGACCACACTTCAGGACTTGCTGTCATGTGTTAAAGGAATATCAGCTTTATTATTATAAACCAAATATGCCTGTATAATAAGAGAACATTAGCCACTTGGCTGAGAGAGGAATTGAATTAGTCTATCTTAGAAGGACCATGTGTGTTTCTGGCTTTTTATACTATGTTGCAGTTTGTAGTTTGGGAAAGTATAGTCTCCCTTAAGACGTGATGCCCAAGCCAGTGTCGTCTGTTTAGGCCTTTTCCACTCAGCTCCTCTGAGCCCCGAAAGCTGGCACTGATGATTATTACTGCCAGCATAATTGGGCTAAGCTCTGCAAAGGACACTCTTGCACAGGGAAGTTCTGTGAGCATGCGACACGGGGACATTCAGGTAACTGGGTTTTTGTTTGGGTTTGGTTTTTTTGTTTTTTTGTTTTTTTTTTTCCTACTTTATTTACATTTCAAATGTTTCCCCCTTTCCAAATCTCCCCTTTGGAACCTCCCCACTTCCTTCCCCTACCCCTGCCACTATGGGGGTATTCTCTCACCCACCCACTCTCCTCTTCCCTCCTTGGCATTCTCCTATACTGGGGCCTCTAACACCCTCAGGTCCAAGGGCCTCTCCTCCCCATGACGGCCAACAAGACCCTCCTCTGCCACGTATGTGGCCAGCACCATGGGTCCCTCCATGTGTATTCTTCAGTTAGTGATCCAGTCTCCAGGAGCATTGGTAGGTCAGGCCAGTTGCCTCTGTTGCTCCTACCATGGGGATGCAAACTCCCTCAGCTCCTTCAGACCCTTCTCTGAGTCCTCCATCTGGGACCTCACACTCAGCCCTACTGTTGCTGTGAAGTGACTCTTGGGTATTTCGAACTTTTGGGCTAATATCCACTTATCAGTGAGTACATACCTTGTTCATTCTTTTGTGTCTGAGTTACCTCACTCAGGATGATATTTACAAGTTGCATCCATTTGCCTAAGAATTTCATGAAGTCATTGTTTTTAACAGCTGAGTAGTATTCCATTGTGTAAATGTACCACATTTTCTGTATCCACTCCTCTGTGGAGGGACATCTGGGTTGTTTCCAGCTTCTGGCTATTATAAATATGGCTGCTATGAACATAGTGGAGCATGTGTCCTTATTACATGTTGGAGTATCTTCTGGGTTTATGCCCAGGAGTGGTATAGCTGGGTCCTCAGGTAGTATTATGCTCATTTTTCTGAGGGTCTGCCAAACTGATTTCCAGAGAGGTTGTATCATCTTGCATTCCCACCAGCAATGGAGGAGTGTTCCTCTTTCTCCACATTCTCGCCAACATCTGCTGTCACCTGAGTTTTTGATCATAGCCATTCTGACTGGTGTGAGGTGGAATCTCATGGTTGTTTTGATTTACATTTCCCTGATGACTAAGGATGCTGAACATTTCTTTAGGTGCTTCTCGGCCATTCGAGTTTCCTCAGTTGAGAATTCTCTTTTTAGCTCTCTTCCTCATTTTTTGATAGGGTTATTTGGATCTCTGGAGTCTAGCTTCTTGAGTTCTTTGTATGCATTGGATATTAGCCCTGTATCAGATGTAGGATTGGTAAAGATCTTTTCCCAATCTGTAGGTTGCCATTTTGTCCTATTTACAATGTCCTTTGCCTTACAGAAGCTTTGCAATTTTATGAGGTCCCATTTGTCAATTCTTGATCTTAGAGCACAAGCCATTGGTGTGCTGTTCAAGAACATTTCCCCTGTGCCCATGTGTTCCAGACTTTTCCCCACTTTCTCTTCTGTTAGATTCAGTGTATCTGGTTTTATGTGGAGGTCCTTGATCCACTTGGACTTGAGCTTTGTACAGGGAGATAGGAACAGATCAGTTCGCAATCTTCTGCATGTAGACGGCCAGTCAGGTAACTGTTTACGTCGATGTCTTCAGTGTTCCACACACAAAAGCTAGTAAGTACCATGCTTCTTAGTCACAGGACACAGTTGTTTTATGAGTGTCCCTGGGTGACAGAAGAACAAAGACAGTAAGATAACACCAAAAGAACTCATTTTACAAACAGAAAGTCCTTCACTAGAATTAAGTTGAAGCAGCTTCAAATTTCTCAAATCTTAAGAGAAAGGCCCAGAAGAAAGGCCTCTGGGCCCAGATCAAGACTTAGAAGAGACCCTTGTGTTAATGGGCTGTAAACTTAAGATAAAAACGTCTTTACTTTTCACTTAAGAAATGGGATAGGAAACAGTATATTGTACATGTAAAGGAAAATCATAACCCACCCCCACCCCACCCCACCCCCGCCGCTTCACGGAGTGTGGCATTTGCTTGACCTGTTGTGTGCAATGTTAGTGTTGCTCATGCCTGGAGCCTGGGCAAGTTGAGTTCATCTCTAGGACTACTTATCAACCCCATTGTTGATTAGTCCAATCTCGGATTTGGAGCTGGGTCACTTGATATGCAGGGAGCCCTTTAGAGTCTAGCTCAAGCAAGTCTGAGGGGACAGGAAGAAGCAGTGCTGGTTATAAACTGGTCGTATGCAGATATTACTTGGGCTTTGTCTCGTAAGAAGTAAGGAGAAACAGTCAGGAGGAAATGATGGTGAGTGATGGACCCAGGGCTTCGGTAGAGAGCTGATCTACCATTGGACACATCTCTGTATGTTAGCAGAGGCCTGCCCAGATTTCTTGGGTTGTTTGCTTTTTAAAATACCCTTTAAAGGCTGACTTATAAAGCAGACATGCCTGGCCCCTACTACTCTCCAGACTTTCACTCTGTATATGTGAGTGAGCTTCAGTCCAGGAACACGAAGGAAGGAGAGTGTGTAGGAGCTGGAGCCATGCCGAGGCCTGAGAAGCAGCAGCGAGGCTGTGAGACTCAAAACGAGCAGCAGTGTTCAAATTCTTTCTTATCTTTATTTTCACAAATGCATGTAACCATCCTGATGCTGAGCATGCAGAAATAGGCAAGCGGAGGCCCTTCAAGGGTAGAGTTCACAACCAAGATGTTGTAAAATAGGCCTTTCTCAACTTGGCACCAAAGACAGTGTCCCTTGTGATGTAGCATACATAGCAACTTCCTTCGTTCCTCCCCACAGCATGCCAATGTTCATTTCTTTTTGCTTCCTTAAGACAAAGAGAAATAGCCTCAGAAGCTGCCAAATCTCCCCTGAACAAGCAGTACCATGCCTGGCTGACACCCCGTGTTCTCAACAGCAGTCCTGTCTACTGGCACCTGATTCGACACATTTATGAGGACTCTGGTTTCTGATCTCCGTGATAAGATGGGATTTCCTTTGGGGAACTCACTGGACACCTGCTGGGACTTGTTCTGAGTGCCCAGCTACTAGTATGATAGATCTGAAGTTCAAGTTAGAGCTCAAGATGCATGCATGAGAGTCAGTAGAGGCTGAGGTTCTTAGATGCAGAATCTTACCCATAGAAGTATGCTGTTGGTGACCCAAACTGAAATTTTTTTGCACTTCTAAATTTTTAGAATGAATTTCCCAAAGGAAAACACTGATTAATAGAAAAACTAAGAAAGTAATATTTTTTATTTTTCATGTTCTCAGTACTTGGAGATTAGAAAGATATTTTTCATATGAAGTATTATTATTGCTGGCCGGCTTATGCAACATTACTTAAAATAGCTTAGTAAAATGAATTACTTATGGTAATAAATTATGAAAGTCAGAACAACTGGATCAGGCCAATACCTTCTACAAAACAGGCTAAAAGTAACACCCTGCTGTCAAAGTAGATCTCTGCAAGGGGACGAGCTCTATAACTTTCTCAGGCTTTCTGTTTCAAACTCTGACATCACAGGAAGCTGGATCTTAGAAGTAGGAAGTGACTGCAGTTCTGTCCTATAGCTAGTAAGTAGCAGGCCAGCGATTGGACCTCCTGGCCTCCTGGTTTCTTGTCACATCCTCACCATCTGAGCCAAGAGGTCCTACAGGTGACAGTGCTGGCTTCACAAATCACCCCGGTGCTATTTTCTGAGGTAAATGGGACACGCGTGTTTGGCTTCTGTTCTAAGGAAGATTTACGAGTTAAATCCAGATTTGCCTTTTCATTTTGGTATTTACCAAACTATCGATCTGTGTGTACAATGTTTTCCACGTACCTGCCCGTGAATTTACCTTTACCTCTCTCCCTGTGCTATGTAGAAAGCAACAGAACTCGGAGGAAAGCCACACAGAATAATTTGTTCATTACAAGATGTTTTCATTTCCATTCTTTTCCTTACTTTCTTTCCTCCGTGAACATTTCCTGTTTTAGTTATTTAAAAACCAGAAATTTACATTTTAAAGATAGATTTTAAGAAATAAAGTGTGTACTGATGTTAAACCATATAGGACCATTAACACTTCTTCCCCATTCTGTCTTCCATATTTTCTTCCTGAGAAGGCTATCCTACACAAGTGGGTCTATGTCATGTTTGCATAGTGCTTCGTTGACCTTGTGCCTTGTCACCCCAGCAGTCTCCCTGATTGATAACTGGTAATAATTACTGATTGGTAGTAATTACTCCTGATGGGTAATTGTTTCTGATTTTTTTCTCACAAGTAATGTCTCACTGGTTATCTTGGGGTTGGTTGTACAAAATATGTAGAGGATAAAGTCCTAGAACAGGATTCAGTAGGTCACTCTCCCAAGTGGTAAACTAAGCAGTTGCAACATTGCTCATCAAAACCCCGTTGGTCACTCCAACAGGGAGAGAAGAGTGTGTGTACATAACTGCATTCTTATTGAGAGCCCATAAAACTTAGGTAACATAATCTTTTCCAACTTAATAGATTATTGTTTTTAGTTATTTGTAGTTTGATTTATGTAGCCCATGAGATTATTAAAAGTCGAGGAACAGGAAAAAATTAATTGATAGCAGCAGGAAGCTCAATGGCGGCTGCCTTTTCAGTTGGTTGTGACAAGGAAGAGTGATCCTAAGGGACCTTCATGTTGTGGTTCTCATGCTAGGCAGGGGTTACTTGGCTATATTTTCATCATAAGCCTTCTGTTCAGTTGACATCCATCCCTATAGTAACTGTTCATCCAGCTTTATGTTTTCCACATCCAGCCCATAGTTTTCATGAGCCGTCCTTTTGTGCCTCTTCCCATTGGAAAAATGCTCAGCAATCCAGATGTGGCACTCTTCTGTGCCCTCCCACTTCACTTACAAGCTTTGAATATCTGCACCAAAATCCATGCTGAAATGTAATTGCCAGGGTGAGGTTTCTTGAGGGCAGAAGCCCAGTCCAGCTGTAGTGTATTAACCTTTGGGGATGGTTTAAATGGAGAATGTCTCATGAGCTTGGATGTTCTACCTTACCATGGAACACCTTTAGACTTTGTAGAGTGCCCATCAGAACCATCTGGCTATCACCAGACACACCCTCGCAATCTCCTGGCTCCAAGAAACAAAGCAAGGCAAACTCACTTTCTTTATAAATTGTTCAATCTCAAGTCTCTTGCTATCACAACAGAAAACAGGCTAAATTTGCTGTCAGGTCCACTCCATGTTTCCTAATCTGGGATGTTGTTCAACCTGGAGACAGTTCTGCCTGTGCGGATGTGCTCAAGGGAACCTGGCAACAACCCACTGATTTTATTAAAGATTTTATATATATACTGCTGCTGTCTTCAGACACACCAGAAGAGGGCATCAGATCCCATAACAGATGGTTGTGAGCCACCATGTGGTTGCTGGGATTTGAACTCAGGCCCTCTGGAAGAACAGTCAGTGCTCTTTACCACTGAACCATCTCTCCAGCCCCCCAGCCCATTGATTTTTAGATTCTATTGTTTACAATCTCCTTGGTTATAAATAATACTTCCCCACAAAGCTTCAATTTATGATTGCCAAGCCAGTCTATGTGCTTTAACATTATGCCAGATGGTAGTTGCTTATATGACTGACCATAGTTGCCTGTTGGGTAGTAGCAAAGGATCTGAGAGGTCCAGAGGTGTCACACTTTCATGGAAATTCTGCATGAGACCCTTTATGTGATGTGCCCTCAGCCATTCAAAGGACTGGGGCCCTATAGCATTGAAGTGCTGGTATTCGGTGTCTGCTTCTTCCCTAATCATTAGGAAGCTGCTAGAAAGGAATTGGCCCCATGTGCTTCGGTTTGTTATCAGTGTGCCATACTTGGACCTGTTGATCATAACATCATTTCTGAGGTATAAGAAACAATCTGTTTGATAATGCTTTCTGGAGTTTTCTTTAAAACCATACCATTCTTCTTATTAATGAAAGAAACAGAACTTAATGTAATTGAATAGAGTCAAAAAAATCTTTGCTCTTTGCCATCTGACATTTTATCATAGGATCAGAGGTGAGGAGGACACAACATCTGTCCCAACACTGGGAGTAACTGGGACCAGCGGGATCCAGGGACCCAGGAACCCCACCCAACCAGTGGCACAGGTTACTTCTTGTCTGGGCCAGTGCCCTGAACAGACCTTGGGCGAGAATTCCTCAGCCAGTCTCACAACACCCATAGGAAGCTCCACTCCCAGGCGCTCTAACACGCCCAGGATCACAGGAGCAAAGGATCCAAGGAGCTTGGTCACACCAGGATCTCAGGGTCCCAGAGGCAGCTTGACTCCTAGGAGCTCTGACACACCCAGGATCTCAGGATCTCAGAGACAACTGGTCTCTGGGGAGTTCTGACACAACCAAGATCACAGAAAAGACAGGCTCCAGTCAGATATAGGGAGGGCAGGTAGCACTGGAGATAACCAGATGGCAGGAGGTAAGCATAAGAACATATGCAACAGAAACCAAGGTTACTTAGCATCATCAGAACCCAATTCTCCCACCATAGCAAGTCCTGGATACATCATCACACCTGAAAAGCAAGATTCAGATCTAAAATCACTTCTTATGATGATGATACAGGACTTGAAGAAGGACATAAATAACATGCTTAAAGAAATACAGGAGAACACAGGTAAACAGGTAGAAGCCATAAAGACGAAACGTAAAAATCTCTTAAAGAATTACAGGAAAACATAATCAAACAGGTAAAGGAAATGAACAAAATCATCCAGGATCTAAAAATGGAAATAGAAACAATAAAGAAATCACAAAGGAAGACAACCCTGGAGATAGAAAACCTAGGAAAGAGATCAGGAGTCAGAGATGCAACCATCACCAACAGAATACAAGAGATAGAAAAGAGAATCTCAGGTGCAGAAGATACCATAGAAAACATTGACACAACAGCCAAAGAAAATGCAAAATGCAAAAAGCTCCTAAAACAAAACATCCAGGAAGTCCAGGACACAATCAGTAGATCAAACCTAAGGATAATAGGTATAGAAGAGAGTGAAGATTCCCAACTTAAAGGGCCAGTAAATATCTTCAACAAAATTATAAAAGAAAACTTCCCTAACCTAAAGAAAGAGATGCCCATGAACATACAAGAAGCGTACCGAGCTCCAAATAGACTGGAACAGAAAAGAAATTCCTCCTGTCACATAATAATCAGAATACCAAATGCACTAAACAAAGAAAAAATATTAAAAGCAGTAAGGTGAAAAGGTCAAGTAACATATAAAGGCAGACCTATCAGAATTACAGCAGACTTCTCACCAGAGACTATGAAAGCTAGAAGATCCTGGGCAGATGTCATACAGATCCTAACCGAAATGCCAGCCCAGGCTGCTATACCCAGCAAAACTCTCAACTACCATAGATGGAGAAAACAAGATAGTCCATGACAAAACCAAATGTACACAATATCTTTCCACAAATCCAGCCCTACAAAGGATAATAGAAACACCAACACAAGGTGGGAAACTACACCCTAGAAAAAGCAAGAAAGTAATCTTTCAACAAACCCAAAAGAAGAAAGCCACACAAACAAAATTCCCCCTCTAACAACAAAAATAACAGGAAGCAACAATCACTTTTACTTAATATCTCTTAATATTAGTGGACTCAAATCCCCAATAAAAATCCATAGACTAACAGACTGGATACATAAACAGGACTCAGAATTCTGCTGCATAACAGGAAATGCACCTCAGTGACAAAGACACACACTACCTCAGAGTAAAAGGTTGGAAAACAATTTTCCAATCAAATGGTCCCAAGAAACAAGCTGGAGTAGCCATTATGCTCTAAGATCAAGAATTGACAAATGGGACCTCATAAAATATTGCAGAGCTTCTGTAAGGCAAAGGACACAGTCAATAGGACAAAACAGCAACCAACAGATTAGGAAAAGATCTTTACCAATCCTACATCCGATACAGGGCTAATATCCAATGCATACAAAGAACTCAAGAAGCTAGACTCCAGAGAATCAAATAACCCTATTTTAAAAAATGGGGTACAGAGCTAAACAGAGAATTCTCAACTGAGGAAACTTGAATGGCTGAGAAGCGCCTAAAGAAATGTTCAACATCCTTAGTCATCAGGGAAATGCAAATCAAAACAACCCTGAGATTCCATCTCACACCAGTCAAAATGGCTAAGATCAAAAATTCAGGTGACAGCAGATGTTGGTGAGGCTGTGGAGAAAGAGGAACACTCCTCCATTGCTGGTGGGATTGCAAACTGGAACAACCACTCTGGAAATCAGTCTGGCGGTTCCTCAGAAAATTGGGCATAGTATTACCTGAGGACCCAGCTATACCACTCCTGGGCATAAACCCAGAAGATGTTCCAACATGTAATAAAGACACATGTTCCACTATATTCATAGCAGCCATATTTATAATAGCCAGAAGCTGGAAACAACCCAGATCTCCCTCAATAGAGGAATGGATACAGATAATGTGGTACATTTACACAATGGAGTACTACTCAGCTATTAAAAACAATGAATTCATGAAATTCTTAGGCAAATGAATGGAACTAGAAAATATCATCCTGAGTGAGGTAACCCAATCACAAAAGAACAGACATGGTATGTACTCACTGATAAGTGGATATTAGCCCAAAAGCTCCATACCCAAGATACAATTTGTAGACCACATGGAGCTCAAGAAGAAGGAAGACCAAGTGTGGGTGCTTCAGTCCTTCTTAGAAAGGGGAACAAAATACTCATGGGAGCAAATTTGGAGACAAAGTGTAGAGCAGAGACTGAAGGAAAGGCCATCCAGAGACTGTCCCACCTGGGGATTTATCCCATATACGGTCACCAAAACCCAACACTTTTGTGGATGCCAAGAAATGCTTGCTGTCTCCTGAGAGGCCCTGCCAGAGCCTTACAAATACAGAGGCGGATGCTCGCACCCAACCATTGGACTGAGCGCAGAGTCCCCAATGGAGGAGTTAGAGAAAGAACTGAAGGAGCTGAAGGGGTTTACAACCCCATAGAAAAAAACAATATCAACCAGCCAGACCCCACAGAGCTCCCAGGGACTAAACCACCACTAAGGAGTACACATGGCTCCAGCTGCATGTGTAGCAGAGGATGGCCTTGTCAGGCATGAATGGGAGGAGAGGTCCTTGGTCCTATGAAGGCTCAATAGATGCCCCGGTGTAAGGAAATCCACGGTGTGAGGCATGAGTGAGTGGGTGGGTGGGTGGAGGAGCACCTTCATGGAAGCAGGGGGAGGAGAATGGAATAGGGGCTTTCCGGGAGGGGCAAAAACTGGGAAAGGGGAGAACATTTGAAATGTAAATAGAGAAAATATCCAATAAAAAAGAAAAAGAAAAAAATTATCATCATTTACCACAAGAGTGATTCTCTTACTTGTCCTGCACTTGCCCGAAAAGATCTTTTGTCCCCTGAAATTTATTTGTAGATCTGCTTAAACCTTTGAAGTTATTCTAACCTCAGTGTTTTTAGACATTAAAAAGTAAAGAGTGTCTATCTGGGAATAACAGATAATCCTGACCCTGTTTCTCACAGGACTTAGCACCATGGGCAGATGTGCTGGCCACTGTCTGTGGCTGTCAGCACAGTGAGAGCTACAGCAGACACACAACTCCGTTTGAGAGCATTGGCCAGGTCCTGACAGGAGGCTTTACGGCCAGGACTGAGGGGAGTACTTTCTTTTTCTTTCGTGTCTCCTCTAGAAGTTAATACAGATCCAAGTGCACAAACTGTGGAGTTCAGTAAGTGCCCCTTTAGTTTGTTAACCGATGGATTATTTTGAAATCAGGTTTAAAAACAAAAGGAACAGAATTTGTGGCTTTTCTCCACTAAGCCATTTTCGGGAGTCTCATCTGCCTAGGCTGTCGTTACCTGTATAAGTAATTACAAATGAGTCCACATGTTAGCAAGCTTTTGAAACTCATTAAAGCGGTCAATAGCTACCCAGCACAGGTTACACAGAATCAAAACTCACTTTCTAGTCATGTCTACAAACTCCTAAGGGTCCACATCCATCCTTAAATGCCTACATTAAATTAATATTTGAATATAAAATTTTTCATTGGCAAAATATATTCAGACATCTTAGTATCATTTGTTCACCCAATAAGCATAAGAATACACACACACACACACACACACACACACACACACACATATGCATGTGTGCATCTACCCTATTACATGTGTACAGTGGTTGGTACCCTGGATAGTTTAAAGAGATTTACATGCCCTAGTCTCAAATAGACTTCCATTTACATAGGAAGAAAAAAAGGAGCACACAAAGGTGTAAGAGTATATGAAAAACTGGATCAGAAAACGGGAGTACTGTGAGCTGGGATAATCATGGGAGAGACGTCCACAGAAGACAGACAGTATTCTCATAGGTAATAGACACTAGCAGGTTATTAAGACAGGAACTTTAAGGACCTGGAAAAGACACATGAATTCCACGTCATCTCCTAAACACCGGAATCTCTCATAGGCAGGAAGAGCCTTGAAAGGCCCACTGAAGTTTAAGCAGAAATCTTGGTATATGAGATGCTGAGGTGTATCTGAGCATGAGAGCTCCTCATGAACGGAGACCCAGAGAGAACAGCACATAGGCACATAGGTGGCTCAGAGTGAGCATCGGGACAACACAAATGAAGAAAAGTTTCTTAACTGGTCAAAGGCAGGAATCTCAAGAGTTGAAAGATGATGGAAATCAAGACTAAGTATTGAAATGGCAAACTGAGACTGTCACAGATACCTACCGTATCAGTGCTTCCCAGCAACAGTCACTGGGCAGGGATCAGAGTATTTCTTGCTCAGCCCCAGCCCCTTAGATTTTACATTGGTCTTTTCCTTTGGAAGACCAATGGTCCAGCTTTTGATTGTCACCTCGAAACTTGGCATAATCAGTAACGGTATAATTTATGCCCAAAAAGAACCTTTATAATATTTGAAACATAAAAACGTGTGTGTGTGTGTGTGTGTGTGTGTGTGTGTGTGTTCATGTCTATCATGTAGGATAGGTGTTTGGGAAAGTGTTACAGCATTGATGAGTCTGTTCACTGTATTTTGATTTTTCTTAAATAAAAGGTTGAACATAGGAAGCATTGCTTGCTTGTAGCATACACATGTTGGAACACTGATGTTAGGCAACCTGCAGAGGCAGGGGAAACCTTGCAGAAAAACTAGGGCTACAGCAAATTCTAGTATTGTAAGCAGAAGTAAGATGGTGACTGTAATCGTAGCGCTTGGTGAGCTGATATTTATTAGTACTAAGGTGGTGCCTCCGATTAGATGTATTAATAGATGACCTGCAGTGATATTAGCTGCTAGTCAAATTGCTAATGCTATAGTTTGGGTAAATAATTGTTTTGATGATGATTGATATAGGAATTAGTGAAATTAGAGTACCTTGTGGTAGAAAATGGGCTAGGGAATTTTTCAGTTTATGTCCGAATCCTAGAATAACAGCTCCTGCTCATAGTGGAATTGCTATACTTAAATTTATAGATAGTTGAGTGGTAAGTGTAAATGTATGTGGAAGTAGTCCTAGGAGGTTTGTAGATCCAATAAATATAATTAAGGATATGATTATTAGTGGTCAGGTTTGTCCTTTTGGTGTATGAATTAGCATTATTTGTTTAATGATAAGTTTAATCAGTCAATGTTGAAATGAGAGAAGACAGTTGCTGATTAATCGTTCTGGTGATGGAAATAGAATTAATGGGAATATAGTAATGGTTACTACGATTGGCAAACCTATCGCTGTAGGGGTAATGAAAGAGGCAGATAGATTTCCGTTCATTTTGATCCTCAAGGATTTCTTATTTTAACTGTTGTTAGAAATATAGGTGATGGAGATAGGTGATGGAGATGCTGGAAATGTTTGTGAAGAACTTTTTAATTGGAATAAAATAAATAGTGTAATTATTGATGAATAATAGTAATGAATCATGTGGATGTGTCTGTGGCATATCAAGGTCTCTAACTTTAACTTAAAAGATTAACACTCTAAGCCTCACTGTGAATTTAAATTATTGAAGCTGATCAGTTTCGAAATGTTTTAGTGGTACTATTTCAAGCAGAATAGGTATAAAACTGTGATTAGATCCATATTTCAGAGCATTGGCCATAAAATAATCCTGGACAGTTTGATGTTACTGTGGCTTGGTTTAGGCGTTCTGGAATTGCGTCAGTTTTTAAGCCTAGCGATGGTACAGCTCATGAGTGAAGAACATCTTTGGATAAAATTAGTATGGGAATTGGAAGTTCTGTTGGGAGAACAACTTGATTATCAACTTCTTGGAGGCGAAGCTCTCCTGGTTTTAGGTTGTTTGTTGGAATTATGTATGAATCAAAGCATAAGTCTTCATAGTCAGTATACTCATAGCTTCAATATCATTGATGACCTATAGTTTTTACTGTTAATACAGGATTGTTAATTTTGTCTATTATATATAATATTTGCAAGGATGGAACAGCAACTAAAATAAGAATTACAGCTGGTAAGATAGTTCAAATAGTTCCTACTTCTTGGGCGCCTGTTGTGCTTGTATGAGTTAGCTTTGGTGTTAGTATAAGTGAAACAATGTGAAGTCCTAAAGAGCTGATGAGAAACAATTATCAGTGTGTGGTCACGAAAGTTCATTAGTTCTTCTATAACAGGCGATGTAGCACCTTGTAAACCTAAGTGAAATGGGTAGGCCATATAAGATAAATAGATTGAAGTCTATCATTTAACTTTGACAAAGTCATGTAATTATTTTACCAATATCTCATTGAGAAAGACATAGAGGCTATGAGATTGGCTTGAAACCAGTTTTAGGGGGGTTCGAATCCTTCCTTTCTTATTTGACTTTAACATAGGAAGGTTCTTCAAATGTCTGATAAGGTGGTGGACACCCATGGAGTCATTCTAAGCTTGTTGAGGAATAAGAAACTAACAGTACTTCTCATTTGGAAGCAAAGGCTTCTCAGATTATGAAAATTATTACTAATACAGCTGTTAATGAAATAAAGGATCCTATGAGGAGACTGTATTTCATGTGGTATAGGCTTCTGGATAATCTGAGTAACGTCGAGGTATTCCTGAGAGACCTAGGAAATGTTGAGGGAAAAATGTTATGATTACTCCTACAAACATAATAGCAAAATGGGCTCATGTGTCATCTAGAGTGTAGCCTGAGAATAGTGGGAATCAGTGAACAAACCCAGCTATAATAGCGAATCCTGCTCCTATAGATAGGACATAGTGGACGTGGGCTACTACATAGTATGTGTCATGAAGTACAATATCTAGTGAGGAACTTGATAGAACAATTCCAGTTAACCCTCCAACTGTAAATAGGAAGATAAAGCCTAAAGCTCATAGTATTGCTGGTGATCATTTAATATTTCTGCCGTGTAATGTTGCAAGTCAGCTAAATACTTTTACACCAGTGGGAATTGCAGTAATTATAGTGGCTGATGTAAAGTAGGCTCATGTGTCTATGTCTAGGCCTACTGTAAATATGTAATGTGCTCATACAATGAATCCTAGGAAGCCAACGAAATCATACTGGAGATCAGGAGCTCCAGACATCAGCTGGGAAGTAAGGTGACAGAAACAATGTTTGGACTAATCCCATGATTCCAGAGCTGGGGTTTCCTGTAGAGCTTCAGTAGTCAGGCTTGGTTTCCATCTTCTAAGTACATGTTGGGGAGTAACTAGGAGGGTCCAACACGCCCAGGGCTTGCCTCAAGCCTCCTCTGTGACACCGAGGACAGGGTCTAGGCAGCCAGTGGTGACTGAGGAAGTTGCCAGCCTATGGTTTATTTGGCCAAGGGATTTCTGAAGGACCTACTGGCCAACTTAGACTTGGTTCCCAGCTCCTTCTGTTTTGTGGATCTGATTGTATTTGGCCTGGTCCTAGGATCAAGAAGCCATGTGTATCATCTTGATGTACCCAGTGAAGAGACCCACCACCAGGTCACCAATGAAGGTCTCTTCATTCCCCCAGTGTAATGGAACACCATGATGCCCAACCATCATACTGGCCAGCTTGCATGCCTCCAGAGACTCAGTCACAGAGCCAATCTTGTTCACTTTGAGCAAGGGGCAGTTTCAGCCACAGCCTTGGCAATCTGCTTAGGGATGGTCACTGTGGGATAATCATCAGCCATATACACTGGCTGTCAACTTCTGCCAGGCTTCCTAGTCATCCTGTCCCAAGGGAGCCTTCAATGAACACCACTGCCAAATTCTATTTGAATAACTTCTACAGGTCAGCCAGACAGCCAGGCATGATGTACCTCTTGGCATCCTCAGGAAACTTGAAATCCAAGTCATACTTTCTGTCTCTGAAGAGCTCAGAGCCATGCACATCCATGCTGGTAATGACCTGATCAGTGTAGCCTGCCTTCTCTTTGCAGCTGCAGCCCTGGAGCTTCTTTGTTCCCCAAGATGTTATGGTTATGATGACACCCACATTTCATCATGTCACCCATGTTGGTGACATCTTTCAGAATGTGGTAAATGTCTACTCCAATTCCCATGGTTTACTGGAAGCTGAATATGCCCACAGGGAGGATCATGAACTCTCTCGTGGCCAGCTTGTTGCCAGCATGAGAACCATTGTTGAGTATTTTGAAAGTCAGAACAGGCAGGATGCCTTTGGAGTTGCCACCTAAGTCATCGATGTGACAGTTCAGGTGCATCCCCTTTTCCCTGGCATCGCCTTTGCAGGCAGCCAAGGATACCCCCAGGAAGGCTTTGCTCCACGTTTAGATTTATTTGCAGTTTCATCCATTTTGATCTTCAGTTTGTCTTTCTTCTTCACAGGATGAGGCTTCTTGCTAACCATTGCTAACCAGAGCAGGTGCAGTGTTCTAATGATGTGCTTATCAGCCTTTGAGATACCCTTCCCTATTCATTCTTATCATTGTCCCAGAATTCCATGGCCTCATAGATACCAGTGGAGGTGCCAATAGGCTTGGAAGCTGGGAAGAGAGATTTCAAGGTACAGATATAAACCTCTGCCAGACTCTATGTCTGTGTGTGTGTGTGTGTGTGTGTGTGTGTGCCTCTCACTGGGGCGCCAGGAGTACCAGTTTGCTGCTCAAGGGAAGCAGAATGCAATCCATAATGGGGGTCCTCAGTCTGTGTTTCCCCAGGTAGAAAACAGCGGAGTCTGGCACAATTGCTGTTGGTCCCAGTCTCCCGTGTACCCAGGCACCACTGGCAAACTGCTGAGAGTTGGGAACAGATGTCCCTGGTCCCTGCTTCCTCAGGGTGTCCATGTGCCAAACAGGAAGGGGAAGGCAGAGGCCGGGAGTGGGGAAGAAAATCTGGTTTGATTCAGAGTGAGTACCGAGAGCATGGAGGGCCTGGGAAAGGGCCTTCTCTGGAAGATTTAGGCATGGTTTTTTATAAAAGTCCCCCCTTCCCACTGCAATCTTTGATGAAGAGATGGTCCTTGCTTGTCCAAACTGCTTTATTTGATGGCAAATGTAAATGCATGCATTAGGGTGAACCAGGGATTAAATATCTTTTGAGGGAAGGAATGCTCAGGAAGAGCAGCTCATTGGTTGAACATTCTAGATACCTTATTAGCATGGAGACGTTCAGGTTTTTATGCTAAGTGACTGATTGCCACGGTCCTCTGCAAAAGTGTACATTCTTCTCATACAGTCGGAGTAAAGCGCAGGACTCTCCTGGAAATGTAGACCTATTTGTTGCTCTTACCTCTCAGTTTTCCGTTCCTGTTTATTTAAAGAAAACACAATGTAGTGATGTGCAACACACCTGTGGGATCTGTCAGTCCTCTATCTTCTAATGCAGTGATTCATTTTATGTTAAAGATGCCTGTAAATCTCTACTAGCTAAAATACTCATCACAATTCTGCCCTAACCTAATCCAAAACTTAAGTAACAAAACATAGTTTCCTTTAAGAACTTACTGGAACTGTCAGTTGACAGCCTGAAATAATCACCCCTCAAGAAAGGAGCTGTCAGCCTAACAGCTGCTCCTAGTGGTCTGTGGCTATTCGTAATCATGGTACTTATGGCCTCATTGTAAAAGTAAATATTCTGTTTCCAGTTAATTTGTTCATCAAACAAATACATGCTGGCATTCTCCTCTTCTCTAGAGGCAATAAAAATCAGTATGTTACATAAATCGTTTGTATAAATTCTTAAATAAAGTTATTCTCCCGTGAATAAACATCTTTGCTAGCCTGTCTACAGAAATTCACTTCCGAGATCCTTGTTTAGCTAATCCACATAGCTGTGGGTTTTGTAAAGTGAAGCCAATGCCGTCTATAAAAGGTACAGCGGCAAAGCGTGGGTTTGCCTGATGTGCACCACAGAGGCCATGGGGTACTGAAGCGTGGGGCTGGCGTGGTAGTGACCTGCCAGTGGGAACCTAGTGAGCTGGGTGGGGAGATCGTGGAGCTCTGAGTCAGAACTCCACGAGATGAAAGCAGGTCGGCCATTGCCTGCCAGCGCATGGCTGGCCAGCCCGCCGGGGATGAGAGAACCGGAGCATAGAGCGGGAACATGTGCCATACCATCCTATCTTTTTAATACTTCCTGCAACATGAAGGAGGCAGTAGCATGCATACAACCTTAAGGAAATCTCACCTATTTTTTAGGACTACTGTCTTATAGAAAATACGGGAAGAAGGAAAAAGTTAAAGCCAGAGTCAGGCTTTGGAATTCCTAGAATGTGAAGGAAGCAAGATAATCCGTGAGGTGGATATAGCAATGCGAGAAATAACTTCAGACAAGAGGGCAGAAGGGGAGGGAAGAGACTTCAGGGATAAGGAAGCGTGGGTGTGTAGGAGCCACAGTCACAGCCTGGAGTCACCTAGAAGAGTCTGGGTGATGCTGACATGTCTCCTGGGCAGGTTGGCCTGGAGGCATGTGCGAGGGTTTGCCCTGATTGGCTGACACAGGAAGGCCCAGTCAATTGTGGCTGGCGGCATTCTGTAGTCAGGGGTCCCAAGCACTCAGATTAGAGAGGTAGCTGAGAGCAGGCTAGCAAGGGTGTGTGTGCTCCTGACAGGGATGATGTCGTGAACCGAAGTTCTTCCACTCTTGATTCCTTGCCTCTGGGGCACAAAGAGGTGGGGAGGGGGTGCCAGGTGAGTTCCTGGGGTGGCCTCAGAGCGAGCTGACTTCTGCTGTGGAGTATGAGTATTGGGAAGCATATTGCATGGAGCCTTGACTGGAGTCCAGCACTTGTCTGCTTACTGTGGGTCTTCACCTCCCTCTGCCTTCCTCATCACCTCGGCCCAGCAGCTTCCAGAGCTTAGATTGTAGACTGAGATGTCTGTCTTTTCTCCATTCTGTTTCTCCTCTATTCATGTCTCGACTTGGTCAGCTGGTAGTACCCAAAAGGCTGTATCATGCATGTCATTAAGATAATATCTTGGTTTAAATGACACTGGCCCCAGGGGCACACATGTTTGAATACTTGGTCCCTGTCTTAGTCAGGGTTTCTATTCCTGCACAAACATCATGACCAAGAAGCAAGTTGGGGAGGAAAGGGTTTATTGAGCTTACACTTCCATGCTGCTGGTCATCACCAAAGGAAGTCAGGACTGGAACTCAAGCAGGTCAGGAAGCAGGAACTGATGCAGAGGCCACAGAAGGATGTAACTTACCAGCTTGCTTGCTTCTCCTGGCTTGCTCAGCTTGCTCTCTTATAGAACCCAAGACTACCAGCCCACAGATGGTACCATCCACAAGGGACCCTCCTCCCTTTATCACTAATTGAGAAAATGTCTTACAGCTGGATCTCATGGAGGCATTTTCCCAACTGAAACCCCTTTCTCTGTGATAACTTCAACTTGTGTCAAGTTGACACACAAAACTAGCCAGTACAATTGACCCGTTGTCAACTTGACACACAAACACATCACCATTAAGCCTCGACTCTTACTTTTTTATTCATCCCCAAGATCTAAATAACTTTAAAAGTTCCACAGTCTTTGCAAATTCTTACATATTAACATTTCAGTCCCTTTTAAATATCCAATCTCTTAAAATTCAAAGTCTTTTAAAAATTCAAAGTCTCTTAACTGTGGGCTCCACTAAAATACCTTCTTTCTTCAAGAGGGAAAAATTATCAGGCCACAGTCACAATCAAAAGCAAAATCAAACTCTAACTGTCCAATGTCTGAGATCCACTCATGATCTTCTGGATTCCTCCAAGGGCTTGAGTCACTTCTCCCAGCTCTGCCCTTTGTAGCACACACCTTGTCTTCTAGGCTCCAGATGCCTGTACTCCACTGCTGCTGCTATTCTTGGTGGTCAGCTCATGGTACTGGCATCTCCAAAACACTGCTGTCTTCCACTGCAACTAGGCTTTACCATGGTGCCAAGCCTCACCTCCTTTGCATGACCCCTTCAGTCCTGGGCTGTCAACTGCAACTGAGGCTGCACCTTCACCAATGGCCTTCCGTGGCCTCTCACAGTGCCCAGGCCTCAGCTTCTCTTCATGACTCCTTCATGCCTTCAAACCAGTACCACCTAGGTGACTCTTACACATTACCAAGTCCAGCCACAGCACAAGGTACACCCTGGCTATCTCTGGAATGCAGCCTCTGTGCTCTCAGAAAACACTTCTCAGAAGATTTCACCTCATCGATGCTGGTTTCTTTCCAATCACCACCAATTTCCCAGCTCCAGCTAACCAGCATCAATAGTCCCAGTAATGCAATGGTTTTGCTTTAGTAGTTCTGGTATCTTGTTAATCACAGCTGATTTCTTCAGCCCCAGCTAACCAGAATCACAGAATCTTAAATCAAACTAGCAATGGCCCTAATAAGTGTCTTTAATCTTCCCTCTGAAATTTCACAAGCCAGGCCTCCATCTTCTGCACTGTTATCAACATTATCTTCCAAGCTCCTACACAACACCCCACAGAGCTCTTAACACCGAATGGATCTTCTAGCCCAAATTTCCCAAGTCCTTCCACAGTCCTCCCCAAAACATGGTCAGGTTGTCACAGGAATGCCCCACTACACTGCTACCAATTTGTCTTAGGATTTCTATTCCTGCACAAACATCATGACCAAGATGCAAGTTGGGGAGGAAAGGGTTTATTCAGCTTACACTTCCATGCTGCTGGTCATCACCAAAAGAAGTCAGGACTGGAACTTCTCAAGCAGGTCAGGAAGCAGGAACTGATGCAGAGGCCATGGAGGGATGTTCCTTAGTGGCTTGCTTCCCCTGGCTTGCTCAGCTGGCTTTCTTATAGAACCCAAGACTACCAGCACACAGATGGTACCACCCACAAGGGGCCCTCCCCCCTTGATCACTAATTGAGAAAATGCCTTACCGCTGGATCTCATGGAGGCATTTTCTCAACTGAAACTCCTTTCTCTATGTTAACTTCAACTTGTGTCAAGTTGACACACAAAACTAGCCAGTACAGTCCCCAAGTAGACAAACTGTTTGGGAAAGATTAGGATGGCCTTGTTGGAGGAATGTCACTGAGCTGGTTTAAGAGTTCAAAAGACTCACCCTATTTCAGATTATCTCTTTCTGCTTCCTGTTTGTGGTTTGGGAAGTTTGCTCTTAGCTGTTTGTCTGCCTTGCCTTCACTCTGCCATCATGGACTCAAACCCTGAAATTATAAGCCCAATTACACACTTTTACTGAATAAGTTGTCTTGATCATGGTATTTCATTACAGCAATAGAAGCTATTATGGATACCAGTTAGGAAAGATGAGTTAGTGGCATCTACCTCACGGGAGCAGGTCCTTGATAGGCCAGGTAGGGGAACATTATATACCAGCCCCTTTTGTCAGTCTAGTCCCAAGCAAATTCGACCCCCACTTCTCTTTCCTGCAGTTCATCTCCAGCCTCATCTTATCGACACTGATGAGAAACCAAGTTCCTCACGACAGGTGGTTTGGGGCCTGATGCTTAATAGTCACTGGGACTATTAAGCTTGGGAAAAGAGTTTCTTCACCTTACTAGCAGATCCCTTCATAAAGAAGCCTGTAAGTTCTGCTGTAGATTCTGCTGTAGAATCTAGGTAAGGGGATGGCCTCACATCAGTCACATCTACTAACAAGCCAATGTAACACACTCAAGTTTACATACGTTGCAAGTCCCTGCTCTGTAAGCTGCCTGCCTGACTGCTCACACTAGTCATCAGTTCATGGTGCCAGCTGGCCACTGTTAGTGTTCTCCACCCTCGAGGAAAGACTAGCCTGCTCTAAACACTGACATCAAAATTATTCCAAGGTTGGACAGATGTGAAGTGAGAGTTCTCAAGTCACTCTGTCTTGTTCTCAACAGCATCATCTTCCTATATACCTGGAGGTCTGGCCGGTGTGTGTAAGAACCTCTGCAGCTTCTCTAAGAGCACCATGCATCTGCCTGTCTCGTCAGAATTCCGTCCAAAATTCCTGTTTGAGAGACCCTCTATCATCAGCTTCCCTAGCTCAAGTTAAACCATTGAGAACTTTCTCCCTTTTTCCTGCCAGGTTTTAAAGTCAGGAGGTTAACATGTTTGTGTTTCCCTCTTCTCCGGGGCTATCCTCCCTATTAAACTTCACTGGGTGATGAGCAGTTCGCTGAGTCCTTCAAGCTTGTACCTCAGTTTCTTACTCTTTAAAATTAGAGTAGTAATAATATTTTGGTGAGTGAGAATTAAATTGTATAATAAAGGCGAGCTGCTTGCAAAACCTTAACCATAAACATTTTACAATGTTGGCTATTTCTCATTTGTATTGTTTTCTGTGATGAGCACACAGCACTTTTAGACTTGATGCTATAAATAAAAGGCAATATCACTCTGGCTCCTAATAGGCATGGAAACTCCCACAGTATTTAAGGTTGCTCCCAGAAGAATGTGTCTTTTGCGCTGGAAGTAGTAACGCATGCCTTTAATCCCAGCACTGTGGCGGCAGAAGCATGTGGGTCTCTCTGACTTTGAGGCCAGCCTGCTCTTCACAGCAAGGCCCAGGCCAGCCAGGGCTATCAGGTGAGATCGTACCTCAGGCCTCTCCCCACAATAGGTTGTCTTTTGTGTGTTACTTAAGCATTCCCCGAGAGCACAGGCATCAGGCCAGTTCTGTGACTGCCATGACTTTACCATATTGTCAGCACACTAGGCAGTGTGATGTAAATCATGCTAAAATATATTTTACTTCTGTCCTGCTGCGGACCATATAAAAGATGAATCTTCACTTTCTAGCCAGTTTTTACAAATATTTTGTGTTGTGCTTTATAAGTATTAGATTGTTAATCTCTTAAGATAAATAACTGCCACCCCATGTCTCTACAAACATAAAACTTAGGGATTTTTCTGAAAGATAATGGGATCTTGTATATTCCTTCCAATTTACATTCAGATGAATTTACATTAATCTGGAGATGTACTGTGTCTTACAGAGTAGCCTGGGTGGTGTAAAAATGTGAACAAATAGAAAAAGGACAACTCCTTCTATTTATGCATCTGCCATCGTCTCTAGCGGGAGATAACATATGTCAGTCATTTTATTTGGCATAGAGCATTTTCTCAGGTATTAGGTTTCTTAATAACTGTATGTATTACAGTTTTCACTTTAAAGGCAGAAAGGAATCAATTTGTCTATGAGTTGTAGATTTATTGAATATCTTCTTCATTGTCTTCTCTGTAAAGTACTAATTAAAAAATAAGTATTGTTGGTGTAACACAGGAGTTACTGTTGCAGTGCCTGCTATGGGGCTCGATGCTGGTGATGGAAAGATTTAAAAAGCTGTGTGTCCTTTGATGCTCACTGTCCCACTCAGTGAATTGATGCTGGGAGTGTGGACTCCCTTCTTTGAACCCCTAGAAGCTATTTGTATCCCCTGACCCATGGTACCGTCTCATATCACATAACATCCTTATGAATATATTGGGTCCATCTGGGTGACCTATGAAAACTCAGCCAGCATTAAGATCCTTACTTTGATGGGAGATGACAACATTCATGGGTCCCAGAGACTTGAATGTACAAATTGGGCATGAAGGCCATTATTCTGTCCACTACATACATGCCTTGAAACCATGCCTGCCAAACCTAGGAATTAGCCATTCCTAAGTGAATTCATTTTCTGTGTCTTTCTAATCAAATTGTGGTTTTTAAATGCCTGATTTATGGGGAATGTCCTGTCTCCTTGAGGAATGAGGGCCATTGCTCAATCAGCAGCTGAACTCTGTCTGGGGACAGCTGTAAATAGAGATGTAGGTGAGAGTTATTTGGGGCACAGAACTCAGTCATTGTCAACTGATGCTAGCATTTGCTTTGTGGTCATGTCAAAGTTTGATGAGGAAACACAGTTAGGCTCAGCCTCCTAAGCAGAGGAGGGAGATGAGCCTGAGTCGGGAGGTGGGGACAGGCACTCTCACAGCCTCTAAAATTCTTGCTATCTGTTGATACTCTTAGCATCCTTCTGAAGGGCTGACCTGAGGCTGTATACTCCCTTAGAAACTGTGCGGATTCATGCTTGTTTCCCTGTGCTGGCTGTTTCAGACACATCACAAGCAAATTTTTGCCTCTGTTGCAGGACATCCTTGTTCATGTGACTAGACCATACATTTTTCTCTCTCAAGTTTATAAATAAAAAATAGGAACAGTAAAAATATTAATATTGAATGCTTATTAGATTCCTATTACCAGTTTAATTTTTATGACATATCTTCCGAAGTGATCTACTGGAACATTTAGGAAAGCTTCATGGGACAGAAATATGTTCAGAGCATCTTCCTAGCCAGACATAGTTTTAGTGGTACTTGCCTGAAACCCAAGCAATTGAAGGTGGAGACAGAAGCAGTTCAAGGCCAGTCGAGACTACATAATTAGTTCGAGGCTAGCCTGGCCTATGTGAGACTTTGTCTCAAACAAACAAAAAAAATCAAACAGAAAACAAATATAGCCACATACAATGTCCCATGCCTTGGATTACATGCCTGTATACCAGCATCTAAGACTGAAGCAGGAGGATCTCAAGTTCAAGGCCAACATGACCTATTTGTGAGATCCAGTGTCAACTGTCGTAACAAAAAAGATTCCTGCTCCCTCCAGGAATTCTTCCCAGTTTTCTGAATATCCAAAAGTTATAAATCTCTAAAGTACACTAAGATGTTTGGACTCTGCCTTTGCACCCAAGCACTGGTCCATTTCAGATTCACATCTGCTCAGCACACAGTGGGCTCTTGCTCTGTTCGAGGCACTGCACTGGACAACAACTGAAAGACAGCACTTCAGTAAACAATTCAGTAGAGTGAGGGCAGCCATGGCAAGCCTGGGGCTTGAATAGGGATGTGATGGGGAAAGCCTGGGGAGAGAGATCCTAAGTCACATTGTAGAAGTACAGAAGCAGCACCTGCTTCAGACTTGGGATCATGAGTCTGCCCACTTCTGAAAGGTGGGGCTAGGAACACCAATACATCAGAACATGTATGAACAGCCAAGCTGTCTGTTGAAATCAGTGGCACCTGTCAAGATACAAGATGACCCTCCCAAGAGCGTATCGCTTCGATCAGCATTTAGAAACACAAGTAAAACACTAACTGTCCAAAACCTTCTGAGGACTGTGCAATTTTTGTGGTTCATTATTTTGTAAACAAGTTCGTCTCCATTTCAGTTTTAAATGACATGTCTCCTTTGAAAACACTGTCAGACCCTGAGTCTGGTAGCACATGCTAGTCCTGCACTCAGGCTTAAGCAGGACGATCATGACCAACCTTGTCTACATCAAGAAAAGCAACCACTAACATGATGCTGTTAGAGTCATTACTAGAAAGACAACAGCGCTTAGCTAGAACTAAGCCTTAGACAGAAAGGAGAACAGAGCATTAAGGTTACCACGTGAGCCCGTGATGTGCAACTTCATCTGAAATGGGAAATGCAAACTCAAACCACACACCCAAGCAAGGGGTGACACAAGACGCTGCCATCATGCAGAGAAGCTGTATCACATTGCCATTGGATTGTAAAATTAAATTGTCAGTCCTCCATCTGACCCACCAGTTACAGTGTACTCTTAAATATTTATCCCACTGATAGCAAAGCAAAACAGGGTCAGGCAAAACACACACACACACACACACACACACACACACACACGGGGGGAAGGGGGGAAGGGGAGGAATGTTCCCTACAGCTTCGTTTATGATATAGCGAAGTCCTTGTGAATGACAGATTTGAAAAAGAAGGCTAGCTATTGATCATTGATTGACATGTCTAGGCAGTAAACCCTGGTGATCAGCATTCATGAGCTCCGGAGCTACACAGCTCATGGAGGTGGTTGTCACCCTGGATCATCACACCCCTCCCCCACACCTTGTGCTTGCTTCAGTGTTGTAGCAGAATTTTCGCCCAATTAATTTAAGTATCGATACAACAAGAAGCCTGTGATTGGACAGGAAAAAGGGAGGCAGAGTGAAGAGTTTCAGGGACAGAGGGGCAGGGAGGGAGAAGGAAGGAAGATGGAGGGAGAGGAAGACGATCCAGATTCTGCGTGGCTTTAAATAACCACAGGGAGCTATGAATATCATAAGCAGAATAACTGGGATAGCTTGTCTAATCTGGTGGGCAGCTTGTGTCATTATCAGTTGGCTCTGAAATTATTGTGTGGGCCTCTTGTGAATTGAGAATTTATTGATATATAAATCTGATTAATTATAAGTTTCCAGAGTTTTGATCTACTGGGTTAAGGGGATTTGTGACAACTAGCCAAAGGGGGTAGATGGCTGAGAAGGTACAAGCGACTCTGAGGCAGGCGAACCGGAGCTGGGAAGACTACCACATGGGTCTAGCCCAGAGGTGGAGAGACCAGAGGCAGAAAGTAGCTGGGTATAGCACAGGATGGTACCATTTTATTATTTCCCACAACAATAGTGTGGCCTTTCACCAGCGTCCTCTGTGTTGTCATTTATGACATAGCAGGGGTGCGGGTGCAGAGTTGCTGGGGTTCCACAAGCTACAGTAGCAGGTGAACAGACACAGGAAAAGATCTGAGAAAGACTCCAGCTCTAGGTAGTTGGCTCTGAGTTCTGCAGGCCCAGACTGGAGAGTGAAGTCTGAGGCAGAGGCTGTCCTGTAAAGGACTGACTCTTTAAGCTATGGCATTTGACATCCCTGCAAGGGTAAGTTGTCAGAGTTGAATTAACCCAGCTGGTGTCAAATAACTTTTTGTGAGAGGTAATTGTCACCCCGAATGTAATCATAGACATATTCTCTATTGTGTGTGAGTGGGGAAAACAGAGGGTTTCTCTGCTTTTGATTGTTTTATTTTGTCTTCTAAACATCCAGATGTCCTTTACCTATTAAGTGGTTGTGATTGTTTGAACTAGCGTGGCATCATAGGCTCATATGTTTACATGCTTAGTCCCCTACCCACACCCGGTTTATGAACTGTTTGGAATGATTTAGGAGGTCTTGTTGGAAGAGGTGTGTCTCTGGGAGTGTGCTTTAAGGTTTCAGAAACCCATGCCAGGCCTGCTACCTCTCAATTAAATAGAAAGTTCTCAGCCACTGCTCCAGTGCCATGCCTGTCTGCCATGATGTTAATGGACTAACCCGCTGAAACTGTTAGCAAACCCTCAATTAAACGCTTTCTTTTAAAAGAGTTATCTTGGTCATATTGAGTCCTTACCGTAATAGAACAGTGACAAACTGACACATGTGTGCCATGAAATACTACTCAGCAATAGAAAATAAATTATTGGGACATGTAAAAATGTGGTGACTCTCGGGGCATTGTTGGGTGAATGGAGAACTTTGAAAGGCTCAGTGCTACATCAATCCAGTGTTGAAGCATTCTAGCCACGAGAAGAGAGCTGCGCTAGCCAGCAAGTAAAGAACTAAGAGAAGACAGTTACTGTTCATATCAGGAGTCTGCACATTCTATAGTCATGCCCAGCACTCAGGGAGCATGAAGGAAGATGGGCTGGAGAAAGTGTGGGAGGTGGTGTGAGACTGTGTCTTCTGAATGACTTGTAGTTGCAGTCATGAACCAGACCCGCACAACCAACCCAACAAGATAGCCAACTCTCCAGCCGGCTGCTGGCATTGGGCCCAGTGGATTACAAGAGACAAAATGACAGCCCATGAATGTGGGATGGAGATGTTTTGGGAAATGTTCACAGAAGAGTGGGTGGGGAGAGACGGAGGGGAGGGACAGAGGGGATATGATCCAGATATATTATATGAATGCATAGAATTGTCAAAGAGTTGATTTTTAAAAGAGAGTACTAAGTACTTATGATAGGCTCCTTCTCTATCTTAACTGTGGAGATATACACGAGTACACCTAGAAATAAATGTAAGTATAAGATAAAAATAGACCCAGGAATCAGTGGAATACACAAATGCCTGTTTCTGCAGTATGGGATACTTCTGCAGCATATACAATAGTAAGAAGCTGGACAAAGAATGTATGTGGTCTCTCAGTATTAGTTCTTACAGTAGAATTTATGAGTAGCCCAGAATTAAAGGCAAAGTGTGGGTGGAGGGCAGAGCCTCAGAGGCTGCAGAGCATCAGCCTCGGTTTCCTTAACTTCACAGTGGGTTGATAATTGGCTCACTGCGTTGTTTTGAGAATTAACAAAGTAATTAATTAATTCTTGGTAGGGTGTTTTCCATGTCACACGTTCCTGAGCCACTCTTCATTCACAATGACTGTAACAAACATTCATTCTGTAATCTAATACTTGGGAGGAGCAGGCTGGCCTCTCCTAGGGTTTGCGATAACACTGGGCATTCTGTGCGCACTGACTTCTGTTCATCTCATTATTCTTTGTGTCTTTTATTCCCTTGTTCTATTTTTCTAGGTCAGACACGTGGCTTGTTGTTTCAGTGAGTTTCTCACTGCCTAACATACACACTTAAAATGGTGCATGTCTATTTAACTCTGTGTTGTTTGGGCTAGAAAGACAGAGTGTTATACTGCCAGCCCAACATCTGCATTCTCATGTAGCTAAGTCTAGCGGGAGGTGGGGCGGGTTTGATTTTAGTCTAAGAATTACTTGCATCCCGGTCTTGGTGGTGCATGCTAGTAATCAAGCAGGCGAGAAGCCGGAACAGGCTATGCAGTAATTTGAGGCCAGCCAAAGCTACACAGTTAGATTCTTTTTCAAAAACAGAAAGAAACCAGAGAAGGGATTATTATATGTTTTCTTGTTTCCAAACATGACCAGGGGCACAGGGGACTCTTTCATGTGTAGGTTCTGATCTTTCATTATGGTCTTAATATCCATTCTTTGAAAGACCTTGGGTTTGCTCTGCACCTCAGCACATAGCCAGTGTTTGTAGGTGTTTCATACATGATTGACACAAATATGTGTTCTTTAATTGTCAAATGTAGTGTTTGTCATCAGTCAGTCCCTTGATTTTATTTGTGGTTTAAATTTTCAGGATTGACCTAACGGTTATAGAGTGAAAGTGAAAATTTCCTCTGTGATCATAAACATGTCATTTCTTCATTGATATGTTGGCTTTTACTGTATAACTTTTTGGCTATTTAGCTACAACTGATTCCAAATTGTTATTTTCCTGGCGCATTCTGTTATAATATGGTGCCCCCTTTACAGCAGCTCCTTCGCAAATACTTGCTCTAGTAGTCACAGAGTGGTATCAGCTCTTTAGTGGTGCATGTGTGTGTGTGTGTGTGTGTGTGTGTGTGTGTGTGTGTGTGTATGTTCACAGTGAGAGCTCGTGCTTCTCCCAGTCCAGAACTCTGGCTTTCACAGTCAGTTCCCTTGCTCTCTCCTCTAAGGGGTCCACTTTCTGACAGATTCGCCACTGGAGTGTCCTGGTTGAGGCACGGGCTCTGGGTTTAAACCCCTGGCCACATACAGGTCTGAGATCTCATCTGCCTTCTTTGTGACAGTATCAAAAGTAAAGCTTTCATTTTATGAAGCCTGTCTGACATCCTTCCTCCCCTTCCTTGTCCCCAAACCTACCCCAGCAAAAATGCTGCCTACTTATTGCTGACTGACGGTTTGGGTCTTTAGTTGTGACTTCCGGGAATTCTCGTAGCTCATTCAGCTGTGCATTTTGAAGAAGGTTGGTTCTACTTTTTTCAGGGTTTCTGGACATTTGAGATCTGTGTTGTGGAGTGGCCTGGCATGATGCTGGGTTCTGATCTGGCCAAGGATAGGGTGTGCTGTTTAGTAACCACTGCTCAGCCTTCCTGGAATATGGCATCATACAAATTACACCAGCTCCTAATGTTTGAATGGATATTGGATTCCTGATTAAGTGGTAGATTCCACAGAGGGCTGTCTGTCATGTGTGTTTTTTCCTGGTTCTGAGACATTATGAATTCTGAATGCCAACAACTGGTCCTTAGAACACCAAGATTTATTTATAAAATGGAGCAGTACAAATTTATAGTCATACATAATAAGTAACATTTAAATCTTACTGCTGCTTAGCCAAAACTGAGCTGGACTTGTTTTCAATATTAGATATTTCTTCTAAGGTTTTTATTTTATTTAATTTTATATGTATAAGTATTGTATCTACATACATACATGTGTACCTGGTACCCTTGGAGAACGAAAAGGAGCACTGGATCCCCAGACCCAGAGTTGCTGCCAGTTGTAAGTCACCATGCCAGTCAGTGCTGAGAACCAAGCCTGGGTCCCCTGCAAGAACAACAGTGTCTTAACCACTGAGTCCCATTCCTCCCTAGAAGTGTTTTTAATGTCATAACTTTCCAAATTATATGTAAGACAAGTATAATAGTGATCCTACTGTCAAAGAAAAAAGACTATATTAATAGCACACTCAAAATATAAAATTTAATAATGAATAGGTGTGTAAAGTATGATAATACAGTAAGATAATACAGTTAGACAGTAACATACAGTGGTAACATACAGTTGTATTAAAAAGATACATGACATATTTGCATATCTTCATTCATGTTTTAAAACTTTATTAAAGAACATTATTAAAACTTTACTTATCTTTGCATTATTCCCAAGCTTTCTAGTTTGGGGATCTTCTAAATGTGAAAAGTAAAGCAACTAGAATCCACCAAATTTTTAAAAAACATTTCACATTTCACAAGTCAAAGCCCATTTCCTGCTCATAGACATTCCTGTGGTCATGTCAATTCCTCGGCTACACCCAGGGTTCATTCCCAGAAGCACTGGGTCCTGATTTTGCTGTGAGTGTTACAGCAACTTTGTGTTTTCTCCTAGGTCACCTTCCGAACGAGAATCTATCACTGTAATATCAACAGCCAGGGCGTGATCTGTCTGGACATCCTCAAGGACAACTGGAGCCCGGCTCTGACCATCTCTAAAGTCCTTCTGTCCATCTGCTCACTACTTACAGACTGCAACCCTGGTGAGTGCCCTGGGCCTGCTACAGGTTGGAGCAGGGCACAGCTGCCTTGGAACCTGTTACTGCTGCTAGCTATCTACTCTGCTGCTTATTACTGTTCATTTTAACTTTCCATACCATGTAACTGTGTTCTTTTCTTTTATCTTTTTAAACCTATTATTTACCAAAAAGTCTTAAAAGATAATGTGATAAAAATTAACAAATAATCATTTCAAATGAGAGCATGTATTTTTAGAATGCATTAAATTCTCCTGCAAAATAATAATAAAAATTCAAATTGAATAGCTTAATCTTTAATTAGACACCAATAGACATGTTAATTTGAGAAATGTGGGCTATTAAGACCTATGACAGCCGAGGCAGCACTGCACAGATGTGACTTTCAGAAGAAGCAGCCGGCATCCTAGTAAGCTGTTAGCAAAAGCTGATGGCCCTGAATCAGGAAGTAGGGCTTGCCAGAAAGCCAGCATAACCCACCGCTGTGCTTAGTGCTCAGGTTCTCAGCCCTGTGTCTTCTTCTACATATGATCATGTGCGTTTGACGACTCTATTAGCTACACGACAAGCCAGCTGTGGATTATCTTCATCCTTGGGTTGACTTTGGAATCACAGAAATCCCAGAGGAGTTTTTGTTCATGTTTCCCATGGAACTTGCTTTTTTCAGTATTTTATGAAATCCCATCTACCATTGTGAAATATTTTTAGTTAGTTCACCAGATAGTAAAGTCCCCTTAGGTAACACTGAGTGACAGTGACTGTTGCTGCAGGCCCACTCCTGCAGTACTCATTGCCTTCTGTCACATGATATTGTAAGGAAGCTTTCTTTGTTCTTGCTTCTGTTTTGATGGTGTGTGGTCTGTTAGCCCAAGTCAGCTACGAGGACCTGCTTTCAGAAGAGACATCCTGAGCTTATCTCACCTGCCTTCTGTCTAGAAAACGCTCTCAACAACTCACTGCTATGGGAAAACTAGACAATGCTCTCAGCAACTCAGTGCTGTGAGAAAGTGGTTAGAATTTTTGCAGTTTAGTTCATTGATATTAGGGTCCAGGAATCACCTCACAAATCATACTGATCTCAGTCAGACAAGGATAGTTTATTGAGCATACACCCCGGGGTTGGTTGATCAAGGCCATGGTCCAGATTCAGCAGCTGACCATGACCCCAAGTTAAAATCCTATAGGGTTTTTAATCTCAAAATCCATAAACATCTGTGTCAAGTTATTTCACCAACCAGAATTTAGGGATAGGAGGTTTCCTTAGGAACATGACCTTGTTGTACACGTACCCTGCTCCCATTGGTTGGGGTATTAAGCTGTGGCAGGGGACTTGCCTTGTCTAATAGTCATGTATTAACTTGTCTTCCAGGATGGGACTTGTCTAACATTCATGTCTTAACTTGCCAACCAGGATGTCAGTTACTGATGTACATGTCTCTTCCTGCCAAGTAGGATGTCAGTTCCCAGGGCTGTCTCGGGAGCTTAAACTTTACCTGACACTACTCAAAATGCAAGACGTATTACAAATAGTTTCTTATATTGGTGCAGGTGTCTCTCTTAAGTTGGGGGGGTCTATCCTAGGGAAGCTTATACCATAAAAGCTTATACATAGGTGCAGGAAGTACTGTTGGGTGGTTGGTTTGGGTCCAAACTTATTGTGGGAAACTATACAAAACAGTTCTACTGACTTCTATCGTGATTGGTTTCCAAGGACACAGAACATAACAGAATATGTAATCAATCTTAACATTAGAAAGTTTTCTTTCTAACAGCAAAAACATATGAGAAAGTTTCCTTATGATGACAGGCTAGCCATGTAACTGCTACCTAGCCCTTAATATTTTACATAGGTCCCAAAAATTGATTAGCCTTTCTTATTAAGATGATCCTCTTATTAAAACTTGTAAGGGAGATAGAGAGGTGACACTTGCTCTTACAGATGACTCAGGTTGCACTCCCAGTACCCACCAGGCAGCTCACACTCAGCTGTAACTGCAGAGGATCTGATGTCCTTCTAGCCTCTGAAGGCAGCAGAAGTACACATGCAAGCAAACACTCATGCACAAAAATAAAAGTAAATAAATATTAAAATATTTTTCCAAGTGAAACATTCCATTTCACTTTTATCTGTTGCTTTGGGAACTCAGTTCAGCCGGATTCTACACTGTCGGTGACTTACACTGTGGTCTCCTGCTTGTAGACAGGCCTCAGCTAATTACCCTGGATTTGACCTTGTGCTTGGCTGTTTCTTCTGCATATTTTCCTGGCTCCTCTCAGTGAAAATCCAGACAGATTAGCTGTTGCTACACGAATTGTATTGCTCTCCCTGCAGCAATTCTTTCTGATTTGTCAGTTTGGAAGTTGCTTGCATTAATAAGTTTTTACATCTAAACTTAGTATTAAGATTTTCCTGCCTGCCTTTTACCAGGCACTCTGTTAGAGTTTCCCTCCTATAAACCACAATTTATGTATTTTTAGTTTCTTTTATTATTTTATTCTATTTGTTTTCTTTTAGTGCTAAGGAGGGAGCCAGCATGCTGCCAACAATGACTTGATGTCAGTGTTGGGCAGCCCAGGTCCCCAAGTGCTGACTCATACATTCTCCCAAACTGAAGTCTTCTCCGCTACAACCAGTGTCTTAGATGGTTTCTTCCTCCAAATTATCGAAACCTTTTGTGTCATTAAAGAATTGGGCAAAAGTATCAGAGCTGTGCATCTGGCCACTGTTAGTGGAAGACCCAGAAAACACAAACAGTGAGAGAATGTTCAATTGCCCACAATCCCTGAACTTGGGGGCTGAGGCAAGAAGATTGTTCATTTGCAGCTAGCCAAAGCTACATAATGAGCCGGTGGGGGGTGGGGGGGGGATTAAAAGGAAGGAAAGAAATTGGAAAGGGACACAAATCCTCAGTATAAACAAAGACTGTTTGCTCACTCTGGTCTGTCTCCTCAGACCAAACTGCCCTGCCTGGAGAATGTCTGAGTCAAGAGCATTTGGGTTGGATTTAATGGGTGTGTTCATCGTTACTCTTTAAGTGAAGGTAATTAAAGATGGTACTGATTTAAGACCTCAAGTTGTTCATTCTTTCCATGCTAGGATTAAAGGAACTTTCTTTTTTAATTAATAGGAAAGAATTATGTATTTAAGTCAGAGATCTGTTTTTCTTAATTGATATATCTGAGTTAACACTATTTTTCTTAATTAATATATCTGAGTTAGCATGCTAATTTTTTTCCTTATTGTATGCTTTGTTTTACTGTGATCATCAGCTAGCATGGCCCTGTTTTGAACATTCCACAGTCCTATATGACCATCCTTTGGCGTGCATAGAATGTGTGTAATAGACTTCCTCCTGTCCTGCAACTTCATCCACACTTTTTAAGTAGTTTTTGCTTCTGCTGTCATAGCTTCTCTGAGCAAATGTGTTTCCCTGGAGGTTATTTGTTGCACAGCACATGGACTGTGTACACAGTTTGGCTTGTGGGCTCAAAACACGTCATAGCCCTCCTGCACTCAGCCTTTGGGTTTGTTTACAGCTGGGAGTGTCCAGCCTCTTGTCATCTACCTGTCATCTACAAGGTTCAGGCTTTGAGAGCCATACTTTGTGTGCTTTAAGTCTCGAAAATACACGTACAATCTCTTGGGTTGGGGAGATGGCTCTGCTGTTAATAAGGCCTGCTGCTTTTCTAGAGGACCCAAGTTCACTTCCCAGCACCCTCATTGGGTGGCTCACAACCATCTGCAAGTCCAGCTTAAAGAGATCTGATGGCCTCTGAGAGTAACTGCACATGTGTATATATATATTCTCTCTCTCTCTCTCTCTCTCTCTCTCTCTCTCTCTCTCTCTCTCATAGACAGACAGACAGACAAATAAATAAAAAGTACTTACAATAAATCTTTTTAAATACCCTGTGTTTGGAGTAAGTTTAAGACTTTTTTCTGGGCAGTGCACATTGCCACTCTTGGCTGCATGTGGCCCCAAGGCCATGGTCTTGACTCAATGACATCTTCTCCCAGGACTGATGTAGCTATCAGGTGATATGGGCTGCAGTTTTGTCCCAGTGAAATTTATTATCATATGTGCAATTCTAGTTGTAGAGCAGGTTCTAAGCCTCATAAACAGAAAGGTTGTAGGTACCATACACAGGCTAGGTTTGCCATGTGCCCCTGGCTAAAGCTTCTGGAAGCGCTCTGGAGTGCATGGTTGGGGCAGCTTACTGGTGGAGCCAGTGCTTAACAGGTACAGACATGGATTAAGTACCAGCACCAAAGCAATACACACAGAAAGTCAAAATGAAATCCTGAGCTTATAGCCACACAGCAGGTAGAGGCAGGAGAATCGGGAGTTCAAGACCAGTCTGGGGTATAGAAAGCCTTGTCTCCAAAAACTGCAAAAAGAAAGAAAGAAGATACAATACATTCAAATGCAGTTACTAAGTAGCTTGTGGCTGTCCTGTTTCCTTACCACATGCTTTTGGAGACTTTACATACCATCTCTCTTGTTGATCTATTTTGCAATTTAATTTTGTCTCCCTTTAGTCCATACTGTCCTGTGGCTTCTGTGTCCCACTAGTGGAAAATGATGTCACTCTAGTCGAACTGACTGTCAACAATGTCTGTACATGGCTGATAATATTGTAGCAGGAGTTTTCACTTTCTGTCAGTTCAATCCCCCAAGCCTAGCAGTCGGAGTCTCAAGCTCTCTTATTGAACTGTGGGGCTCTTTGCATAAGTGCAGTGCCTCTGTTGCCATCACATTCCCGGCTCCCTCAACCTCCCTAACCCTACCATCGCAGTCTACTCGTCCCCATCCGAGCACAGGGACACCAGTTGTACTGGGTAAAGGCCCCGCTCGGCTATGTGCATCTCCAGGCTGACTCTTCAGAGCCAGCTCTTCTTTTGGCCTGGTGGATTTGTTCCTGTATATAGTCCATGGTTTCATTAGTGGTATCTGATGTCCTCGGTGCCAGGGTATGAGAACAGGAAAAAACAGGAAGGCTCTTTATTCAGCCTTCAGGGCTATGGCAATGGCTGCATGGCTAGCTGGTTCTCACATTCTCAATGTGGTCTGTCCAGTACTGCTTTCATCTGTCTATTTCCAGAATCTTGATAGAAAAGGCAGTTCAGAGAAGAGTGAACCATGTCCTTGGCTCGGCCACAGGAGAGCTTATATGACAGGTAGAGCAGTGCTTGCCATGCCTGGTGTGACCCCTCTGCCCCTCTTTTCTTAACTGCTCCTCTGTGACCTACACCAGAAGTCCAGGGGGCTCCTCACTACTTACTCAGTACCATAGCTCAGCATGTATGTGATCAGTCACACACTCCATCTCCACTCCAGACTTCACCTTGAGCCCGATATGTATGACTGTCCCTTGTCAGGAAGCCCTGGGCTGCAGCCCCTGACTGAGCAGGGAGCAACAGTGCCTCTTGCAGGACAGCTTATGGCACCTTGCAGTGCTCTGCCCCTTCTCTACCCCCCCCCCCCAGGCTTCCCCCATTCTGTGGCCTCCCTCCACCCCTACCTCCTAGTCTCCGCTCTCCACCTTCCTGATCTCCTGCTACTTCTTATTCATATTATACCAATTTCTTCCTTTACCTTTAAGTTTTCTTCTCTTTTCATGCACCCAGAAAAAAAGTAAAAGTTAAAGAAACAAATGGAAGAAAGAATAAACTGCAGCTCTATGTGTGTATGTATGTGCGCGCGCGCGCGCGTACGTGTAGATGCACACGGCATGCCTGTGCGTGCAAGTGTAAATGCCAGAGGTTGACATTGGGTGGGTTTGCACTCCACCATATATATATATAGTGTATACAGTGTTTGTCTGCATGTATGTCTATGTACTACATGTATGCCTTGTGCCATGGTCAGAAAAGGGTGTTGGGTGTCAGATCCCATGGGACTGGGGTTACAGGCAGTTCTAAACTGCCTTGTAGATGCTAGGAATTGAACCCTTGAACCCTCTTCCTCTGGAGGAACACTCAGTGCTCCTAACCATTGAGCCATATATCTAGACTTTTTTTTTTTTTTTTTTTTTTTTTTTTGACACAGGCTTAGTGAATCTGGGTTTTAGCTAGACTGGCTGATCAGCACACCCTGGAATCCACCTACCTCCTGCCCCTACCCTCAGCACTGAGATTATAGGTACCTGGAGTGGTGTCCAGCTTTTATGTAGGTGGAAGGATCAGAACTCAGGTCCTTATGCTTGCACAGCAAGCGCTTTACCACTGAGCCATCTCCACAGACCCCTGTACCCCTATTTATTTCAGGAGAGCTTTAGTCATTGAAGGGATCTTGGCCATCTCAAGCATGTCCAGCATGGCTCTGACAGGCCTTGCCCTTCTCTCTCATTTCCTCTGCCTTCCTAAAAACCATTAGATTACATTTATAAAGCTAGATACCAAGGTCTATTTCCTTATTTGGCCATGTCTTCCTCCTGAGGCTAACTACCAAGGTCCAGCTATCAAGGATTGAAGTCCAGCAGTCAAAGGCATGCTTTGGCTCACCTAATTAACATGACCAATTAAAATTAAACACTTCATCCTAACACAGGGCTTCCCCTTGTACCTTTATAAACTGCCATTTGCCTGTGGCTGCATCTGCCTCCTTTCTGTACGGAGCAATTCTTTAACCTACTCTGGGACAAATACCTCTCCCCCTCCCCCTTGTTCCCTTCTCCCTCATCCTCTGTCTCCTGTCTTTGTCTCATATTCCCTGCCATCTGTCTCTATGGGGCAAGTGAACCTCCTTTATGTGAGAACTTGGTCTTGGGGGTCTTGAGCCTATATGGCTTCTTACAGCCAGCGAACTATGTGACAGCTACACACTGGACAATACCTAGTAGGAAGTTATGTCTTTGGACTTGAATGGCAGGGCCATGACTTACAGTGATCACATTCTCCACACAGAGGCGTGCATCAGACAATCACACCCTATTATTTTTCAGACATCATCTGTATCTCAATGACTTTCGGTTTTATAAGTAATGGTGATATAGCAGGAATTACTTCTACATGTTTAATGGCTTTAAACAAGTGATTTTAAAAATATAATAATTTTACTAGATAAAATAACAAAACATTTCATTTTAAAATATACTTCACAACAAAGAAAAACCATCCAATGTAGTTCATACTTCTTTTCACTTTCATTTTTATTAATTCTAAGAACAGATAAATGTGTGTACCTCTGTGTAAAATAGCGGAGATAGCCTGACTAGTCTGTCCCTCTGCAGTCTGTTGGCACTATGTTTTAATTGTTGGTTATACAGAACTGTGGCTTCCCTTGGCTCTGCATTCTTGTATAGTGTGTATGTGCACAGTCCCTACTCACCACCCACCCACTCCCTCCCTCAGGCTTTCCTCACCCTGCACCAGGCTGGGGCTCCATTCTTCTGCATCTTCAGTCTGAAACTATGGAGACACTGGAGATCCTCACGGTCTAAGTCAGCACATCCTTCATTCATGCCACATCTCTTTCTCACCTAGTTAGGGAGTGTAAACATCAGACACCCTGCTCTGCAGACATGTCAGCAGTGCTATGCACCTGACACCATCATCCCTGTGAGTCTCCTGAGCACAGATAGTAAGCTATCATCTGTGTGAATAAACTGAAGTAGATTGTGTACTAGCCACTTAAAAGTTTCCCTTTGTTTCTGGGGATTTGAGTTTGTTTTTCTAAATGCCTCTTCTCCGTTTGCATTCATTTTTTTAACCATTAACTAGTTCTCTGGATTTAGACATAGACTAGCTTTCTCAGAAACTGTGATTGTGAACTAAATGAACTCAGTACAGGGTATAAAATCAAGACATAAAAGTCTGGATGTTCTCATCTATAAACATCTGGCCTAACTGAAGAAGAAAGAAAACAATTGAATTTACAAAAGCATCAAAAAGGATATGTGGAGACTGACGGGCTGGCTTAGTGGGTAAGAGCATGTGCTGCTGTTGGAGAGGTCTCAGGTTCAGTTCCCACCTATAGCCCCGGTCCAGAGGATCCAGTGACCTCTTCCAGGCCTCATGGGCACCAGCCACACATATGTTACACACACATAAATGAAGGCACTCATACATACTCATAAGTTAGAAATAAACAAATCTCTCCCTTAGGAATAATTGAACCAAGGAGGTCATCAGCCTGACATTGAATGCCCCTTAGAGGGACGTTCAAAAGGCGTTTGTGCTTATAGCTCAGAAGAATTCACATTAAAATGTCTTTAGTAGCCAAGGCAATGCCTTGGAACCTTAGCCTCTCTGAACCCAATAATGTGCAGGCAATTTTAGGTTATTTGGGCCATTTGGAGCCTACAAGAAATGATTCTATCTTACACTGGTCAAATGGCTAAGATCGAACACTCAAGTGCCAGCTCGTGCCAGTGAGGATGTGGAGTAAGGGGGACACTCCTCCACTGCTGTGGGAGTGCGAACAAACTCACAGCCACTTGGAAAATCAGTCTGGCAATTTCTCAGAAAATTGGGAATTCATCTCCCTAAAAAGGACTCTCTCCTACTGCAAAGACAGTTACTTAGCTATGTTCATAGCAGCTTTATTAGTAAGAGCCAAAAACTGAAAACAAACCCAGATGCTCCTCAACTGAAAAAAAAAGAGGAAGTGGTACACAGTGGAGTATTACTCAGCTGTTAAAAAAATACCATCATGAAGTTTGCTGGCAAATGGGGAGTGCGGTAACCCAGACCCAGAAAGACAAACATGATGTGTACTCGCTTGTAAGTGGATATTAGCTGTAAAGCAAAGGTTAATCATCCTGCACTCCACAGATCCCAGGAGGATAAGTAACAAGAAAGGCTTAAGAGGAGATTCGAGGATCTCCCTGGGAACGGGAACTAGAGTAGATGTTAGGTGACCTGGGGCAGATGGAGAAGGCAACAGGAGGGATCAGGGATGCGGGATGGAGAGAGCACTGGGAGAGACGGTTGGAGTGGGAAGCATTCAGAGCACAGTAGAAGCCTAGTACGATGGAAATGTCATGGACTGCACTAGGTAAGACACCTAGTAATGGGGGACAAGGAGCCTGAACCAGCCATCCTCACTGGGACACCAATCCAGCCACAGAATCTCTGACCTGCAGTTTTTCCTGCCTAAAGGATGTGTTGGTAGCAGAGCCTAGCAAAATCCTCATCAGAGAGACTTTATCCAGCAACCTATGGGAACAGGCTCAGAGTCACACAGCCAAATACTAGGCAGGGCTCAGGGAGTTCTGCAGAGGAGGGGTAGGAAGGATTGGGGGACCCAGATAGGTCAAGAACACCACAAGGACATGACCCACAGAACCAACTGACTGGGACTCATGTGGGCTTACAGAGATCAGGGAGCCTAGTGGGGTCTGACCTAGGTTCTCTGCATATGTTCTGGTTGTGTAGCTCGGTGTTCTTGTATGGTTCCTAATTGTGGGAGCCTCTTTTGCCTGCCTTTAGGGCCTTTTCCTCCTGCTGGGTTGCCTTGTCCAGCCTGAGAATATGTACCTGGTTATAATAGCTTGCTATGCAATATTTGGTAGATGCCCCCGAGAGGCCTGCTCTTTTCTGAGAGGAAGTGGAAGGGGTGGGTCAGGAAAAAGGGTGTCAGGGGGGAGAGGATAGGGAGGGAAAATTACACTAGGTCTGAAATATATGAGAGAAAATTTCTAAAATGGGGAAAATACTATGCAACTTTACTGAAAATAATAAAAAGTACTTGAATTCAAAAGAAAAAGTATAAGTGGAAAAGAGTTAGACACCAGCGTGTGCACCTCTGGACTCGCCACACGTACCACATGGACACATGCACCTGTACCACAGACACCAACAAACTAAAAGAAATTTCACTGAAGTCAGCAAAATAAAGCACAGGAAATTAATGTCTCAACACAGACACGCATCATGTTTGCTGTACATACTGGCTAAGCATTGCTAACCTTAGTTTTGACAGACAAAAATCACCAGCTAATAGCATTAAACCACTAAAGTTTTATATTTCTGTTTTCCCTAGAGATTTAATTATTCATCTTAATTTTAGCTTATAACTTCATTGCAAATTGAGAGTGGCTTGTTAGTATAACCTTGAGCCTTTTAAGAATTCCAAATGTGTTTGATTAAGCAGTTAGCCTTACTCCCAGGGGCAAAGAATCTCAGAACCACTGGGTAGGGAAGGCTGGAAACATCCTGCTTCCTGCCCTGGAGTCAACCAGGATCTTGACCTGTCCTCTTCCTTGTCCCAGTCCACACACACTAGATTACCCGGGTGCTCTCCTATGTCAGAAAAACTACAGAGGCTTAAACTTAATCAAAGCAAGAATTAGACTTAAATTACTGAGCTAATTTTTATTTCTGATCTTGCACCAGAAGTTAAAGGAGGTTTCAGGGTTAAAGAGTGAGCAGCACCGTCCACCTGGAGTGTGTCTTTGTCCCTCCTCCCCTGGTTCCTTCTCTTCTATTGGATTGAAATACAAATCCCTGCCTGCCCCTCCAGTAAGAGCTTTCAAGTCTGGCTCATGCACTGGGCAATTGTTACAGGTACCTTAAGGCAAATCCTGGTATTCAGTGCTTATCTTTGCATACATAATTAATATTTTACTGATTTTTTTTTTTGTGCTATTATCAGGCCGGGTAATTTAAATATGTAAAGCTCTCTAGGTGCTTGTTAAACCTACTTTGCAAGAGAAAGACAATCACTATTTCTGCAGCTGCCTGGGTCTCCTTTAGTACCCACCCCCTCCCCACTTTGTCCCTGCAGAGCTGAAGTTCTACGCCTGTGCAGAGTGGGTCCTCATAGTCTCCTTAATTTCTTTTGAGTCTTTTCATTTTATCTGCGCTGCATCCTTTCAAGACTTCAGTAAACTTCAAAGTGACTGTGTACGGACGAAGCGAGCATCGTCAGTAAAAGCATTCCATGTATGAAGTACTAGCAAATGGGTATGGTTAGAGGGGTAACCGCTCTGTGGATGTGTGCCCCCAGCAGTCACTGAGACACAGATTCCTGTAGCCTGCACTTCTTGTTTGTCCTTCTAGACCTAAATGAAGTAAGATAGTGTGACCACCAAAATGTCCTCTCCGCTACTCAGACAGAAGCGGAGCCAAACTTGAAGCACAAAAGGTACTTTAGCCATGTAAAACAAAAATGTGTGTCGCTGTCCCTCGGAACAGTTGAGGCAGTGTTAAGAATAAGCTAGACAAATAACTCATTTACAAGTGAGAAAGTGTAACTGCTCATGCAGATGTAAGCACAGGGATGGCGGGTCACTCCTAGCCTCTTCCCTGCCCCGTCCTGGGCTAAACGTATAATCTCTATGCAAATCCAGGAAGCATATTCCTAACAGAAGCAAATGTGGTGAATTATAGAAAAATAGGTGGAGATATTTTAAGTATTCGTTAAGGCTTTCAGGGCAAGAGAGTGACTTAAACATCATAAGGCTGCTATAAAAATAACTGTTTTATAATTCAACTGGGACTGTGTGATTTAGTTCACGTTACCACGTTTAATTTTAACAGCAAAATGCAGCCCCCAAAGCCTATTCCAAATGAGACTCAGAGTTTGTGAAGCTGTGACTGCCCACCATGCAAGCATTTACAAATCAGGGCTGTAGCCCACACTCTTCCTTTTCTTTAAATGCAGAATTAAAAGTGGTATTTGTATTTCTAGTGCAAACTCTGTCATGGTACCTAGGCTCAGTGGCAGAGCACCTGTTTAGCATGTACAAGGCCCTGGGTTCACTCCCCAGAGCCACCGCACACACACACACACACACACACACACACACAAATATTAATTACTTTCCTTGTTGCTGTTACAAACTACCAACAGAAACCACTTGAGGAAAGGTTTATCTTAGCTCACAACTGAAGGGAAAGTCCTGGCACCTGGAGGACGAAGCCACTGGTCACATGGCGTCCCCTCTCTAGAAACAGAAACACATGAACACTAGTACTCAACCTGCTCTCTCCTTTCCATTCAGTCCATGACTGCAGCTCATGGAGCATTGCCACCGACAACAGGATGGGTCTTCCCCTCTGGGTTAACCCAGCCTTGGAAATCCCTCACCTACGAGCCCAGAGGCTTGTCTCCTTGGTGATTCTAGATCTCGTCTAGTTTATAGTAACTATACCAAATGCTCTCTCATTCCCCTTACTTCATTTCTCTTTATGTTTCCCAGTGGCCTCTTGTTTTCTTTGACATACATTCTCGTGGAGCAGATGACCCTTAGGTAATGTCATATTAGGATAAGACTCAGAACATGAGCATTTTTCTGAGCAGAGTGTCTGACTCAGGAAGGGGCAACAGGCCTGGGAAATAGCCAAGAAGGAAGGGGTCAGGAGCAACCAGATGCAAGCTGGGCTCACCATTGTACAGTCAGTCTGCAGTCATCTGGAGGCCGGAGGGGTGTCAGGAGGCTGGAGGGGTGTCTGGAGGCCGGAGGGGTGTCTGGAAGACAAGTGACTACTAGTGAGCTTCTGTGGGAAAGGGTAGAAATAATGAAGTCAACTGGAGCCATGTATATACTAAAAAGCAGTGGCATGTGATCTTGAATCAAGAGAATTGTACAATATATGAACTATGTCTCCTTGAGACTGTGTTTGTTTGTTTGTTTGTTTGTTTGTTTGTTTTAGCAGTATCTCTTCTAATATATTGACATTTTTATTTCCTAAACTGCTTGCTGCATCTGAAGCTTTGGGCTATAGAATTTGAGCCAAGTAACGTGTGGGTCTCTGTTTTTGAGGCACTGTTGGGAAGTTTTGATTAACTAAGCCTAGAACTGCTGCCAGTGGCTTTTAGCAAATGTGCTGCGCTCCACAGATCTGCTCTTAACTGCACACTCCATGGTTCAAATCACACTGATTGAATGTGCTAACACAGAGACTTACAGAACTTTTAAAAGTATATATTGTGTGTATGTTACTTATGTATTCAACTTTGTGTATAATACATGTTGAAGCCAGGGTTTGGTGTCAGTTGTCTTCCTCAGTCTCTCTCCACCTAATTCTTTTGAGACAGTGTCTTCTACTTAGCCTGGAACTCACTGCTTCAGCTACACTGGCAGGCCAGGAGCCCTAGGGATCCTTCTGGGTTCCCTAAGATCACATGCTGCCGCTTCAGGTGGTTACAATTGTGTGGTGAACACTTTAGCAGTAGAACTGGAGCAGTCTCTGGTGCAGTGTCTTTTGAGGATGTGGCTAATGTGTTTCACTGAGCAGTCTCAAGCCCCGGGAGCAGGCTTCCTTCACTCCACACTGGCTGTGCTATCTCCCTGACTCATGCTTTTCTGTCCCTGGACAATGTCTGGCAGATCCCGCAATGTTCAAGTCACTTTCAGCTCTCAAATGGTCTATCTGATAGGTCCCAAAGCCATATTCAACTGGAACCATTTCCTCCTCCCTCTGTGTGACTCTCAGTTGCCTCTTTCCTCTCTCCAGGGCCTGGCTCCCCAGGGCTGGGAGCTGAGGAGTGTGCATACAATGTCCCTGAGGCCACCCTCCCACAGTTACTGTTTTCCTGGCATCCTACATAAACCCTGACATGTTCTCCAAGCCTTCTGGTGACAGGGCCAGAGGCGACATCACATAAGGAAGTTTCAAGCTCACTTCCCAGTTCCCTGACATTCAGGACCAGATGCTGACCCAAGCTCCTTGACCACCCCTTCCCCAGTAAATGCTTGGCAGCTGGTGGAGGCAGGGACTGAGGGTGAGACATACCTGTGTGTTCATGAATCTATTTCATGTTCTGCTAGGGAGAACATGAGTCCATGATCTGCAAACAAGAACCCAGTGCAGTGTTCTTCATGCAGGTCCCATGTGACCAAATGATTCTTCTAGAAAGCCCAGGCTGCTTTTTCCTTCACTTGTTGTCTGCTTGTATCCAATGGCTATGTCTGGTAAACGAATATAGTTTCTGTATGAATGCTGCATCATATTTTCATTTAAGAAATGAGTCAGAGTGAGGCTCAGGAGAACGTGGGAGACTGACCTGTTAGCATCAGCACCGTCCTTGTTCAGACACAGGCCCCTCTTACACACAATGCTGTTTTCTGCTCTTGCAGTTACTGCAGTTGGCTATATTCTGAAACCATTAAAACTCCAGAATTTAGCAGTTCACCCACTTTAAATCCCATGCTGTTCTCAGTAGCAAGCTGAGACTTCACAAACTATGTATGCTGTGAACACTTCCCAGCCCTTCCACATGCAGTGGCTGCCCTCATTGTGGGTCAGCCGCCCTATTGCATGGCTTATGCTCAGTTCTTATTCTACTCAGTGATGATGAGTGTGAACATGTGAGAATGGAGGTAACAAGGAAGGCCACGTACACTCTCTCTGGTGCCATTGGTCACCTTGTCAGCAAACATAAAAACAGGCTGTGTGTAGGCCTCAGTCCCACGCACAGTTTCAGGGCTCCCTGCATGTCTCAGAGGTGAGGATAGACTCCTGAAGGAGTGTTCAAGAAAAAATGTAAGCCCTCTCAACACATAGCACACTGCAGTAGGATCTGCACTGTCAGCCCGTGACTCTTCACTCACTAAGTCTAGGACTGGCAGCCAACAAAATGATGGATCAGGTCCAGTTTGTAGCATATCCCAATTTCAAGCTTCCAACATGACCCTCATAGAATACACAGTTCAAACAAGATGTCCGGAGACATACTGGACTTCTCATCATACAAGTGAGCTCCAAAGATGAGCCCAGACAGTGGTGATAACAGAAAGAAGGCAAAAAATGGAGGGTGTGTGTGTGTGTAAGGTTTTCCTACCTTTGTTGTTAATATTATAAATTTATATGGTTTTACTTTTAATAATGGCTGTGTTCAAATTCCTACAAAGTTCAAAACTGCCCAGCAGTTAGGCTACACACCACCCCTCTCCACCAATCTCTGCCACTGGAGCGCCCTCTGCCTGACAGAGGCCTGTTGATACACAAGCAAGACAGCAGTGGTCCTGGACACAGCTACAAATCAGCTGCCTGCACAGCTCACCTGACCCAACCTCAGCAAGGGACCACATTCAAGTTCCCCTCCTGCCAGCATGCCACAGATACTGCCCTCCTGTGGAAAGTCACTTCCTCACATTGTTATAGAGGAAAGAAAATAGGGCACCCCCCATAGCAGCACACACCTTACTCCCAAAGCTGGAGCACCCTGCTTCCCCGAGCTTCCTGGTTCTCCCTTGCCTGGTGTGTTAAAGACTTCTGGAATCAGCTCAGACAGGGCATCTTCTTTCTAATTAGTCCGAACTGGAAATATTACTGTTCATAGAACATGGAATGTCTGACACTTCTTTTAGCATCCTTAACCCTTAACTAATAACGGCAAATCTCACTAGGTGTACTCAGTTTTATTTCTTATTCTCAATTCAAATCTAGTTTTAGTATGTCTGCCATTTAATTAAAATCATTTTCTCCTTGATGTGGTTGGATCTCAAATATCCACTAGAGGCACTGTGGTAAAGGCTTGGTCCCTGGCCCATGGGCCTATTGGGAGGTGGTAGAACATTCAGGAGTTGGGGCCATTGGGGGCATGCCATGAAAGGTGCACAGGTCCCCCCCCCCCCTTCTCGGTGCTGAGTTCCTTTAACAACTTCCTCCACCCTCCGCCTCTTTCATCTGCCAGATAAACTGAGCCAACATATCATGGACAACACCATCAAGCAAGTACGAGCTGGAGCCTGAGAGAAAGAACTGTCTCCTTCTAACTTGTTTTTCTGAGGCATTGTATTGCAGCAACTGAAAGTTAACAAGCTCATTAAGTCGCTCTTTGAGTTGTACACAGGCACCCCTAAAATACATCTTTCAGACAATCTCTCTGCCTCACATTATTAGACCCCTAATTACTAGTGTAGTTCTGCCAACATACAAAACCCCAGCTTTTTCTGATAACAACTCAGTCCTTTACTAGTTTAGACGAGCAGAGGACTTCTAGAGAGCACTGCAGTATGCTACAGACAGGCAGGAGCTTTGTGGTCTGGGGGGAAAGAACTTGACTGATGACATCCGTGTTCTGAAAGTCCAGAGAAGGAAAGGTAGTGTGTACAATACAGGCTGTCCCAGCCAGGTTCCAACACCACAACAGTGACGAGCCAGGGGAACAGCAATCAGTGATTGGCACGTAGCCGGGTACTCCAGAGTGTTTGAGCTGGAAGGCAGGTTGCTTGAAAAAGAGGCTGAGGAGATAACCCATCCTGTAAAGGGCTCGTGCTGCCAAGCCTGGGGACCTGAGCCAATCTCCAGGACCCACGTGATAAAAGGAGAACTAGCTCCTGCAAGCTGTCCTCTGACCTACACACACAGCCAGGAAAGTCAAACTGAAGGAGACGTTTGGTTCAAGTCTTCCAAGTGCCAAAGCAGATACTGGCTAAGACCAACGGTAAACTTCAGTCCTTTTTTAGTATCAGTGTGAACCTTTGAAAATGGACAGAGGACACAGCACACAGCTTACAGAAAATGAGATGCAAATTGTGAGCAAATGCAAGAAATGTTAGACTTAGCATCAGGCTAAACACAAAGACAGCAAAGACAGGTACTTTTTTCTAAGATAGGGAGAAATTTTAATTAGTAATAATTGCTGAGTGTCCAGAAAGAGTACATTTTATTTCTTTTATTGAAAAATGTTTAGACAATACTTGCCAGCACTTAAAATATACATGCTCTGGTCCTGCAGTGTATTAGATCCTCGTATCTACTCCAGACTGGAATAGCAGCTCTTGTGTGTTTGTTTGTGTGTTTGGTTTGGTTCAGTTTGGAGTTTAGTTTTTTGAGACAGTGTTGTTGTGTAGCCCAGGGTGGCCTTGAATTCATGTGTGTCCTGCCTCAGCCACCTGTGTCCTGAGATCACAGATGTGTGCCACCCTACCCGGTGTGTAGTGGTAGTTCTCATGGCAAATATGATCAATGGAGAATGGAAAGCAAATGTCTGCCCTGGGAGGGAGCGCCTGCAGTTCTTCAAGGTGATGAACTTGGTCTATGCCTGAGCTGAGAAACGTGTCCACTGAGAGGAAAGCAGAAGGTGCATTTGCCCTGGGCTCCCCATACACAAGGCTAAGCATCAAACCACTGTTCCAAAGAAGATTGCTCCAGAGATAAAGCAGGATATGTTACATTTGAACACTCCTTCCAGCTCTGCTGTTAGTGGCTCCTTGACTACTGAGGCCTGTGAGAATATTCCAATTGGCTCACAGCTAACAACCAGGAAAGTCAAGGTCTGGCTCCTTGCCAGCCAGCTTGACACTGTACTCTTTGACACTGTTATCCTGAATCCTTTCACTCTGCAAACCTTTAACATCAAGAGCTACTTTATTGGGGCTGAAGAGATGGCTCAACCATTAAGAACACTGGCTGCTCCTCCAGGATAGTGGCTGACAACTGTCTGTAACTTGCTTGGCTAGGGCATTTGTGGGATGGACCAAGTGTGTCACTAACACAAGATCTATAGAATGAAGCGTGTGTTCTGAGGGACCCTCAGCTTTGCACTCTAAACTGCCAGATCCTGGAACAAGTCATTTAATGCAAGGCAGAGAAACATGGCACCGGCTGCTCTTTGGCCCCCACAGTTGGCGCCTGGCTTCAGGTTAAAGACAATTTTAAGAAGTAACGTGGCCGGTCTGCACCAGGTGCTATCTGTGCTTTGTTGCTGCTCTGGATCATGGCTCCTGGCTGGGCGGGATTGAGGAGGTAGTGTCCACAAAGTGCAAGTGAGAAGGAGTCACAGAAGAGCAAGCAAGCCCTTAGGCTGTTGACTTCTGTGATCCGAGTGGATGTTGGAACTAGCCTCTTCCTTGGGGTAATTACAACAAGATAACTCAGGCTGGGTCTTAGTGGGGCTTCTGAGCTTAGCGATGGGGGAAACCTGATATTCCTGTGGCATCTGCCGTGCTTGGTCACAGACAGTGCTGAACTGGTGTCCTCCACTCTCTACTGGTTTATATTCCACTTTAACTCTTGCTGTCATCTTCCTGTTAATCCCTTTTCAGGTAATTGCTCTGATAAACCCACATTTTCAACACCAAATATAGAGGAAATAAACTTCAAAGGGAAGAATGAAATGAGAGAACCAGAGTGAACCCGATGAATGACAGGCTCTCCGGGAAGCTGCTGATGCTGGGAAATTGCTTTCACTTTTTTTCCCAATAAACACTAAGGTTCCCCCTCCCCAACACACACACACACACACACACACACACACACTGTGACCAAGGGCAGCAGGCTGGCTGCAGGCCCCATGGGCCCCTTGCTCCACCTTGCTTCACCTGTGCACTTGACTCCCTTTCTTGCTTCTTCCTCCTGTCAGCCCTGGGAGATCTGCAATGGGTTTGTTAAGCAGTTACCAATATTTCTGTAATCCTGGGCCATGTGGACTTGGATGAAGAAGGAAGGAGGCATTCTCCCTCCTGTTTTGTCAGAGGAAAGAACAGCCATTGCTTAGTTCCATGTTCCACTTAGCTGCCATCCTTACAGAGTTTGGGAGACACTGCTGTGGTGAGAACCCCACATCTATTGGGGCAGGCTCTTCCCACAGCCTGCCTGTGCTTTCTGGGAGATAAAACCAGGGAAACAGCCTGAGAAGTATGTGGTGAGGACAGGGAGAGAAAAGGAAGCTGTCAGGAAGTAGGTATTGGTAATTCACAGGTAGGTGACTCATCTGCCAGGCAGAGAACCTGCAGTGTGGGTGTTCAAGCAGCTGTGGACCTTAAACTCTGGCCAGGACTCAGGGCGCTCCTCCCTGGTGTTGACCTGGACAGACACACTGGTGTTTACTGATCCCTGGCTCTCCTCTCTTACAGCCGACCCTCTGGTGGGCAGTATTGCCACACAGTACATGACCAACAGAGCCGAGCACGACCGGATGGCCAGACAGTGGACAAAGCGGTACGCCACCTAGGGACCTACGTGTGCCAGCTGTGTGCAAGCACATTCACCAAGTGCATCAATAGCCCACCTGCCCCCCCAGACCTCCGTTCTGTTTCCTGTTTTTATTAAAATTTAAACTGTTTTGTGATGCTGTGTCATTTGTTCCTCCTCATTCCTCTCGCCACCTTCTCTTCTCCCTCCTCTCTGGCCCTCTTTCTCCTTTTTATTCCCTTCCGGATTCTGTTAACTTGAAAGATTTGGGATTCCCCCACTGCAGTGTGGATGGGAGCTTCTGTTTTAAGTACAAACCATGTTGGAACTATACTAGTAAGACCTTTCATACAGAGCTTTGTATTAGTGTGTGGTTTGGGTTTTTCTTGTTGTTGTTTGTTTTATCTTTTTCTTTTATGTGCTCTTCGGGGAAAACACATGTTCAGAATTATATCTCATTTCTACTTAAAGGTAGTACTTAGGGTTAGTTTTTGTACTGAAGTCTTTATTGGTGGGTGCATGCCACTGGGAATAAGGTTTTGTACAAAAGGTCCAATCAGAATCACTGTGCATTACTGAGACCCTGTCTATTATGAGCCTTCTGTCCCCCACACAAAAGATTGAACAAAATAATATGTATTTTGATTTACTTAAGTGCTTGTAAATTTCTTAGGGACCTGCCACTTTTGACTGTGGATCAGTTGATGTATACTTGTATTATTAAAGCCTCAATAAATCACTGTGGCGGATCAATGCCCTTCTGCACCAGCCTCTGCTTTGTGTCCTAGTGACCTACACAGCCCCACGTGCACTGAGGCCGGCATCTTCTCAGTTTGTTAGTTTTCTGTGTGCTCTTTACCTCAGATCATTAAGGCTCTTTGTAATGGAGCTGCTTATTAGCACGTGGGATGTCTCCAGCTGCCTGCTGATTTCATGGTCATTTTACACATTGGCCCTCCATTCTTTCTGTTAGAACCATCTCTATTCAACAATGACAATATGACCGTAATAACAGCCTGCTTGTGGACGTGCTGTCTAAGCTGATGGCTGCACCCAGGAGCTTTCATGTTCATTGTTCTTTTTCCTATCACAGTTTGTGCTCATTGTGTGGCCTTCTCTCGTTCTGCCTTTTTTTCCTCTGTAATTTTGGTGTAAGCAAACTCCTCTATGTGGGTCACGGTCACACCGTCAGGATAGGCACACCACTGGCTCAGTTGCTGAGGTCACATCAGTGTGCTGCCAGAGACAGAGAGAGAAGTGTGGGTCACAGTCACAGGATCAGTGACAAGCATGGCGACTCAGCCCTTAGGAGGCATCAGTGTACCACTTGACACAGGGAGCAGTGGTCCATGCTGGGTTAACACTGCTTTGCTGGTGCTACCCAGACTCTGACCTGGATCTTCTACCAGTCAGTACGCTCCATTAAATAACATCTTTACTGCTAAGTGGTATAACTGATGAAGTCTCACACCTCTTCCTACTTCAGCATTTAAGTATCTATTTTAAAATATGCTGGTTTTGATAGCTGTAAGTGGTTAAAATTTCTAAGTAAATTTAAATATTTTGAATGGTAACTTTTAAATTGCATTTTATGTATATAGGTGTTTTACCTGCATGTGTGTCTGTGCACCAAGTCCAGGCAGTGGCCATGGAGGTGAGAAGAGGGTATGGGGTCCCCTAGAACTAGTTGTGAGCCGCCAGGTAGATGCTGGGTATTGGACCTGGGTCCTCTAGAAAAGCAGCCAGTGCCACTGAGATTATCTCTCCAGCCCCGCAAAATGATGCTTTTAAACCAAAGTTCCTGTGGGTATTTTTTAAGATTTATTTTTATTTATGTGTATCTGTGTCTGTGTATATCACATGTGTGTGGGTGCCCACCAAGGCCAGAAGTTGTTGGCTCCCTTGGTGCAGTTAGCGCAGTTGTGAGCTGCCTGGTGTGGGTGCTGGGGATAGCAGGCAGCTCTCTAAGTGCAGAGCCACATCTCCACTCCCTTCTGTTCATTTTCACATAATGATGTGAGCATGCCTTATCTAAAAGTCTGTCCCCGAGTTCCACAACTCTGTGACCACTGATGAATTCTGTCACCTCTGTGACTAGCAAAAGAAGCCACCGAGAGTTTACCACTCCAACAAACCTTTGCCCAGCAGCAATAGCCAGGTGTGACCGTGGGTTTGCCAGTCCCTAATGCAGACCAGGTCATAGGACTGGACCAGCTCTCTTTACTATAAATTAACATACTACAAGAAATAGTATTTGTACCACTCACCTATCTCTGAAAATGCCAGCTCCATTTGGCATATATTTTAAATAATGCATCAGCTATGTTCCACTCTGCATTTCCTACTGCTCTGCTTCACGTTACTTGGCAGTGCTCTTGCAGTTGCAGAGGTGGCTTAGGTCTCAAAGAGGGTGCTGTGTAGGACCTGAGCTCTGTTCCCAGAACCATCCTGCAGCACACAGCTGACTATAACTAACTCCAAGGGACTCAGCACCTTCTCCCTCCCTCCCAGCCTCCATGTAGACACAATACTCACCACACATGCAAACAAATAAAAATAAATAAATACATTTTTTTTTTTAAAGAAAAAGAATGTTATTTCAGAGGCAGAGATTGAGACAATTCTCATAGGAAGTCTTGTTCCAAATGTGTTTGCTTGCCCAAAACTAGCTTGGGGTTTATGCCAATCAGATATGAAGAGACTATAAAGCATCCCTCATCTTTGTGAATTCTAAATACTTCATGTCAAACTCATCTCCTGTGCTCTTAGCACAGGAAGGTTCCAAAGAGACCTGCAGACCTAAGTAGATTCTGAGTATATGTTCTACACAACAAGGCAATGTAGTCACTATAGGCAACGCAATCCCAAGCTTTAGGAACTGCTCTTAACATGAGATCTGGGAGTCATCTGAACCCAAAGTATTGGACAGTCTTGCTGATCAATATGTACATGATATCTCAGTGCATAAGGTTGGTTTGTTGTGACCTAAATCTGCTAAATTCTCCAAACAAACTACTGGTAGTTGTTTTGTAGATCTGTGAAACCAAATGTTGGCAGATCCTCGGTGAGGCAAGACTGTCAGTCATTGACAGCATATTTATTGATCTTAAATCATTCAGAAGGTCGTAATCAACAGCATTCTTCTTCTGTCCTACGGGGACCCATTGAGGGTCTGAGTAAACATAGTACATCTTAAAATCTGTGGAGTAGATCCAGCAGCTCACACACAGCAGGCATGTACCTATTGCTGAGCAACATCCTGGCCTTAGAATTCTGTTGATAAAACATCATGACCAAAAGCAACTTGGAGAGGGAAGAGCTCATTTCATCATCTGGCTTACAGGTCATCATGAAAGGAAATCAGAGCAGGAACTCAAGGCAGGAACTGAAGCAGAGTTCATGGGGGATGCTACTTCCTGGCTTGCTCAATTTGCTTTCCTATGCTCAGGGTACCACTCACCTAAGAACAGTACTGCCCAGCCCTTCCTCATCAAGCATCAGTCAAGAAAATGAATCTTCATTAAACCATCCCCTCAGGGCTCGGGGTACTGCAGAAGAAGAGATGGGTTATAAGCCACGTGTGAACTCTAGAGAGCATGACAGTAGGCAGGGCCTGCACAGGCTTCAGCTAGATGGAGTCCCAGCTCAGAAATGGGGAAGTAGACATGAACTCCCATCCCTATGTAAGAAGCTATCTCCAAATGTCAACTGCTTGCAGAAGTAAAAATAGTTTTCTCCAAAGGAGTCTCACTGAGTATATTAATCACACTTCAGTGTAGCTAGTAGGCCCCATGCCCAGCAGTGGTAGGCAACACAAAACAAACTCAATATTTTTGTAGATTTTCTGTCTCATATTGCTTTGTTCGGGCTTTTTTAAATCTTACTAGTCTTTTTCTTGTATATTATGTTTTCCAATTTTATGGTGTGTGTGTGTGTGTGTGTGTCTGTGTGTCTGTGTGTCTGTGTGTGTGATATATATTTATAAAGAGATCCATTCTATAAGTTCTGTTACTCTAGAGAACCCTAACTAACATGGCCCTATCTCGGCTTTCTGTTCTGTTTATAAGACAGGGTTGAGGGAACCCTTACCTGACAACCTGGGTAGCTTTGTTTCTGTGTAACAACCTGTGATCCCACTCAGCAGTGCCATCTCATCTACTTTTAAAAATTAGCTGGGAGGTCAGAGTTTGCAACAATAACACTCTGGATTCTCCTGTCTGTCAAGCTCCACTGGCAGAATAGCAAATGCCTTCCACAAGGTGCTGCGGAGCACAGAAAACATAGCAGAAGTGTCTGTAATCCACAGTACAGGAACAGTACTCAAGGGCAGGGTTAGGTCATGGTCTTCTGGGACAGCTGCCAGCCTCTGTGCTGAAATTGCCTAGAAGTAAGATGAGCCAGTTCCTGTCTGCTCCGAACAACAAACCAATAAATGAAAGTGATGGCCACCGTGAACTGTGACAGCTCTGATCTGCCTGCATGCCACCAAACAGTCCCCAAGCACTGTGATTTATAAGCTCTGAGCAGCCAAGACAGTTACAAGACTTCTGATGAGAACCCTCAGAAGTCCCTGAGAGCCCTCATTAGCTACAGCCATATGTGAGGAATTTATTCAAGACCCAAGCATGATGCTACACTCTTCCTTAGATATAAAACACATGCCCATACTAAAGAACCCCCAAATTCCCTTGTGGGTTTTTTTGAAGATGTGTGTGTGTGTGTGTGTGTGTGTGTGTGTGTGTGTGTGTGTGTGTGTGT
>JADRCH010000268.1:661760-673429 GCA_019843965.1 Rhynchomys soricoides
AAGAAGAAGAAGAAGAAGAAGAAGAAGAAGAAGAAGAAGAAGAAGAAGCCTACAGAAATCCAATTAGATTGGACCAAAAAAGAAATTCCTTCCGTCACATAATAGTCAAAACAGCAAATGCACAAAAAAAGGAAAGAATATTAAAAGCAGAAAGGGAAAAAGGTCAAGAAACATATAAAGGCAGAACTATCAGAATTACACCAGACTTCTCACCAGAGACTATGAAAGCTTGAGATCCCAGGCAGATCTCATACAGATTCTAAGAGAACACAAGTGCCAGCCCAGGCTGCTATACCCAGCAATACTCTCAATAATCATAGATGGTGAAACCAAAATATTCCATGACAAAACCAAATTTACACAATATCTTTCCACAAACCCAGCCCTACAAAGGATAATAAATGGAAAATGCCAACACAAGGAGGGAAACTACACAAAAAGCAAGAAAGTAATCTTTTAACAAACCCAAAAGAAGATAGCCAAACAAACACAAAAATAACATTGAAAATAACAGGAAGGAACAATCACTATTCCTCAATCTCTCTTAACATCAAAGGACTCAATTCCCCAATAAAAAGACATAAGCTAACAGACTGGATACATAAACAAGATCCAGCATTTTGCTGCATAAAGGAAACGCACCTCACTGTTAAAGACAAACACTACCTCAGAGTAAAGGGCTAGAAAACAGTTTTCCAGGCAAATGGTCCCAAGAAACAGGCTGGAGTAACCATGCTAATATGAGATAAAATCGACATTCAACCAAAAGTCATCAAAAAAATAAGGAAGGACACGTCATCCTCATCTAAGGAAAAATCTACCAAGAATAACTCTCAATTCTGAACATCTATGCTCCAAATGCAAGGGCTCCCACATTCATAAAAGAAACTTTACTAAAGCTCAAAGCACACATTTCACCTCACACAATACTAGTGGGAGATGTCAACACCCCACTATCATCAATGGACAGATCTTGGAAACACAAACTAAACAGACACAGTGAAATTAACAGGAGTTATGGTCCAAATGGATTTAACAGATATCTGTAGAACATTTCATCCTAAATCAAAAGGATATACCTTCTTCTCAGCACCTCATGGTAACTTCTCAGCACCTCATGGTACCTTCTCCAAAATTGACCATATAATTAGTCACAAAACAAATCTCAACAGATATATGAAGATTGAAATAATCCCATGCCTCCTATCAGATCACTACAGATTAAGGCTAGTCTTCAATAACAACAAAAACAAAAGAAAATCCACATACACATGGAAGCTGAACAATGCTCTACTCAATGATAACTTGGTCAAGGAAGAAATAAAGAAATTAAAGACTTCCTAGAATTTAATGAAAATGAAGGTACAAGATACTCAAACTTATGGAACACAATGAAAGCAGTGATAAGAGGGAAACTCATAGCTCAGAAGGCCTCCAAAAAGAAACTGGAGAGAGCATACACTAGCAGCTTAATAGTACACCTGAAAGTTCCAGAACAAAAAGAAGCTAATACACCCAAGAACTCAGGGCTGAAATCAACCAAGTAGAATCAAAAAGACCTATACAAAGAATCAACAAAACCAGGAACTGGTTCTTTGAGAAAACCAACAAGATAAATAAAACCTTAGCCAGACTAACCAGAGGGCACAGAGACAGTATCCAGATTAACAAAATCAGAAATGAAAAGGGAGATATAACAACAGAATATGAGGACATTCAAAAAATCCTACTACAGAAGCCTATACGCAACAAAATTGGATAACCTGGATAAAACAGAAATTTTTCTAGACAGATACCAAATACCAAACTTAAGTCAGGATCAGAAAAACCATCTAAACACTCCCATAACCCCTAAAAAAAATAGAAGCAGTCATTAAAAGTCTCCCAACCAAAAAAAGCCAGACCAGATGGGTTTAGTGAAGAATTCTATCAGGCCTTCAAAGAAGACCTAATACCAATACTCTTCAAACTATCCCACAAAATAGAAACAGAAGGAACACTACCCAATTCATTCTATGAAGTTACAGTTACACTGATACCAAAACATCACAAAGACCCAGCATTTTCTTTGACTGTTGTGTCAATGTTTTCTATGGTATCTTCTGCACCTGAGATTCTCTCTTCTGTCTCTTGTATTCTGTTGGTGATGCTTGCATCTATGACTCCTGATCTCATTCATAGGTTTTCTATCTCCAGGGTTGTCTCCCTTTGTGATTTCTTTATTGTTTCTATTTCAATTTTTAGATCGTGGATGGTTTTGTTCATTTCCTTTGCCTATTTGGCTGTGTTTTCCTGTAATTCTTTAAGGAATTTTTGTGTTTCCTCTTTAAGGGCTTCTAGCTGTTTACCTGTGTTCTGCTGTATTTCCTTAAGGGAGTTATTTATGTCCTTCTTAAAGTCCTCTATCATCATCATGAGAAGTGACTTTAGATCTGAATCTTGCTTTTCTGGTGTGATAGTGTATCCAGGACTTGCTATGGTGGGAGAATTGGTTTCTGATGATGCCAGGTAATCTTGGTTTCTGTTGCTTATGTTTTTGTGCTTGCCCCCTGCCATCTGGTTATCTCTAGTGCTACCTGCCCTCCCTTTATCTGACTAGAGCCTGTCCTTCCTGTAATCCTGGTTGTGTCAGAACTCCTCAGTGACCAGTTATCTCTGGGATCCTGTGAATCTGGGATCCTGTGATCCTGAGATCCTTGGTGTGTAAGAGCTCCTGGGAGTCAAGCTGTCTCTGGAACCCTGAGATCCTGGTGTGCCCAAGCTCCTGTGATCCTGTGATCCTGGGCATGTTAGAGCACCTGGGAGTGGAGCTTCCTCTCGGTGTTGTGAGACTGGCTGTGGAGGTTGTGCCCAAGGTCTGCTCAGGGCACCGGCCGAGACCAGAAGGAACCCATGCCACTGGTAGGGCAGGGTTCCTGGGTTCCTGGATTCCACTGGTCTTAGTTAATCTTGGTGTTGGGATAGGTGTTGTGTCCTCCTCACCTCTGATCCTATGATCCTGGGTGAGTTAGAGTGCCTGTGAGTAGAGCTTCCTCTGGGTGTTGTGGGACTAGCTGAGGATTTTTCGCCCAAGGTCTGCTCAGGGCACTAGCCAAGGCTGGAAGGCCTTAGGCCTTTAATTTTTTTATTTTTTTTTTTTAACAAAAAAACAGTTCAGATTTTATCCCTGTCTTAGTCAGGGTTTCTATTCCTGCACAAAATATCATGACCAAGATGCAAGTTGGGGAGGAAATTCAGCTTACCCTTCCAAATTGCTGTTCATCACCAAAGGAGGTCAGGACTGGAACTCAAGCAGGTCAAGAAGCAGGAACTGATGCAGAGGCCATGGAGGGATGTTACTTACTGGCTTGCTTCCACTAGCTTGCTCAGCTTGCTCTCTTATAGAACCCAAGACTACCAGCCCAGGAATGGCACCACCCACAATGGGCCCTCCCCCCTTGATCACTAATTGAGAAAATGTCTTACAGCTGGATCTCATGGAGGCATTTCCTCACCTGAAGCTCCTATCTCTGTGATAACTCGAGCTTGTATCAAATTGACACACAAAACCAGCCAGTACAATTGACCCCTTGTCAACTTGACACACAAACACATCACTATTCAGCCTCAACCCTTACTTTCTTATCCATCTCCAAAATCTAAATAACTTTAAAAGCCCCACAGTCTTCACATATTAAAAGTTCAATGCCTTTAAAATATCCAATATTTTTTAAAAATCGATGTCTTTTAAAAATTCTAAGTCTCTTAACTGTGGGCTCCACTAAAATAGTTTCTTACTTCCAGAGGGGAAAATATCAGCACACAGTCATAATCAAAAGCAAAATCAAACTCCATATATCCAATGTCTGGGATCCACTCATGATCTTCTAGGTTTCTCCAAGGGTTTGGGTCACTTCTCCAACTCTGCCCTTTGTAGCACACACCTTGTCTTCTAGGCTCCAGATGCCTGTACTCCACTGCTGCTGCTGTTCTTGGTGGTCATCTCATGTTACTGGCATCTCCAAAACACTGCTGTCTTTTGCTGTAACTAGGCTTCACCAATAGCCTCTCATAGGCTCTCTTCATGGTGCCAGGCGTCAACTCCTTTGCATGACCCCTTCAGTCCTGGGCCATCAGTTGCAACTGAGGCTGCACCTTCACCAATGGCCTTCCATTGTCTCACAGTGTCCAGCCTCAGCTGCTCTTCATGACACCTTCAGGCCTTCAAAACCAGTACCACCTGGGTGACTCATACACATCACCAAGTCCAGCTGCAGCACGAGGTACAACCTTGACTATCTCTGGAACACAGGCTCTTTGTGCTCTCAGAAAACACTTCTCAGAAGATTTCACCTCAATGATGCTGGTTTCTTTCCAGTTACCACCAAATTCCCAGCTCCAGCTAACCAGCATCAATAGTCCCAGTAATGCAATAGTTTCGCTTTAGTAGTTCTGGTATCTTGTTAATCACAGCTGATTCTTCAGCCCCAGCTAACCAAAACCACAGAATCTTCACAATCAAAATAACAACATCCCTGATAAGAGTCTTTAATCTTCCCTCTGAAATGTCACAAGCCAGGCCTCCATCTTCTGCACTGTTCTCAACATTATCTTCCAAGCTCCTACAGAACATCCCACAGAGCTCTTAACACCAAATGGCTCTTCTAGTTCAATGTTCCAAAGTCCTTCCTCAGTCCTCCCCAAACCATGGTCAGGTTGTCATAGGAATATCCCACTCTTGGTACCAATTTGTCTTAATAAGGGTTTCTATTTCTGCACAAAACATCATGACCAAGATGCAAGTTAGGGAGGAAAGGGTTTATTCAGCTTACACTTCCAAATTTCTGTTTATCACCAAAGGAGGTCAAGACTGGAACTCAAGCAGGTCAGGAAGCAGGAGCTGATGCAGAGGCCATGGAGGGATGTTATTTACTGGCTTGCTTCCCCTGGCTTGCTCAGCTTGCTCTCTTATAGAACCTAAGACTACCAGCCCAGGGATGGCACCACTCACAATGGGCCCTCCCTCCTTGATCACTAATTGAGAAAATGCCTTACAGCTGGATCTCATGGAGGCATTTCCTCACCTGAAGCTCCTTTCTCTTCGATAACTCCAATCTTGTATCAAGTTGACAAAGAAAACCAGCCAGTACAATCCCCCTCCTTGTCTACCCTCCAACTGTTCCACATCCCACAACTCCTCCCCTTCTGCCCCCCATTTCCAAGATGATGTCCCCATCCCATCATATCTCCCACTCCCTGGGTCCCCGAGTCTCTCAAGGGTCAGGTGGATCTTCTCTGAATGAGTCCAGACCCAGCAGTCTTCTGCTGTATATGTGTTAGGGGCCTCATATCAGCTGGTGTATGCTGCCTGGTTGGTGGAATTTTCTGAAAGATTCCAGGGGTCCATGTTAGTTGAGACTGCTGGTCCTCCTACAGGGTCACCCTCCTCCTCTGTTTCTTCCAGCTTTTCCCTAATTCAGCTAGGGGTCACTAGCTTCTGCCCATTGGTTGGGTGCAAATATCTGCATCTGACTCTTTCAGCTGCTTGTTGGGCCTTTCAAGGACAGTCATGATAGGCCCCTGTCTGTAAGCACACCATAGCATCAGTAATAGTGTCAGGCCTCGGGGCCTTCCCCTGAGCTGCATCCTTTGGGCCGGTCACTGGGCCTCCTTTTCCTCAGATTTAGAAGAGGGTTCTTATCAAATGGGAAGGGCAGACTCTAGATCTCAGGCTGGGCTTCTTGTCTCTCATCTCTGTAACTACATGTGTCGCTGTGCCAGCTTTTGATCATGCCACCAAGGGCAACATTGAGACTGAACATCAAGAAAAATACTGCTCAGTTTCTGAAGTGCTGAGCTCAAGAGTGCCTGAGAGTACAGCAGGCAGAAGGGGCAGTCACTGGGCATATCCCCACCTCCTCAGGGAAGCTCTTATCCAGATCCCAGTCAGAAGAGAGAGATGTATCCCAGAAAGAATGCTTCTTGGAGAACATAGAGTGTATGGATAGAAGAGAAGATGGGGCCAAGCCTTGCAGATAACCACATGGCCTAACACCCATCATGCCTGGGATGTCCAGACAACATTTTGACTTCCACTGGTACAAGAAACACTCTAAGGATTATGGGAGGATGTAACAAGTAGAAATGCAGGCAGAGTCCAAAGTAGAGCTGATGCCAAGTGGAACAGCCTGAGGGACTGTGGGATCTAAATGAGAAATGTCTCTCCATGGTCTCCTGTTTCTAGATAATTGGTCCCCTGATGGTGGCACTGTTTAAGGGTGTTATGGAATCTAGAGGAGGTAGCCTTGCTGGAGGACAACCCTGGGGACAGCTTTGAGGGTTTATAACTTCACCCCATTTCCTGCCCTCTCTGCCTCCTTTGTGCAGATGAAATGTGGTCTGTTTCCTGCCCCTGCTCCAGAGCCTTTCCTTCCAGATAAATTCTTCTCTGGAATCTCATGCTGAAACAAACTGCTTCTTAGTGTTGCTTTTTGCTGTGGTATTTTGTCACTGCAACAGAAAAGTCACTACTACAGGTACATTTCTAGAGTAAGCTGCCACCCCTGCTTGTCAATCCTAAGGGCCATTGCTTCTACTCTTGCAACTCATCTGAGCCTAAGAAATGTACACACACACACACACACACACATACACACACACACACATACACACACACACATACACACACACACACACACACATACACACACACACACATACATACACACACACACACACATACACACACTGATGATGACAGCAGTGACCCCTGGAGAGCAGCCAATGACAGAGGCCCTTGGAACATTGTTTTGTTTTCTATTTCTGCTTTTTTATGGTGCTATGAAGCCAGTATATGCAGTGTTGACACTGTGTGGTTAAGTATATAGGTGTGTGTGTGTGTGTGTGTGTGTGTGTGTGTGTTTTACCATCTGTATTTTTCTATATGTAATAATTTCAAATTTAAAAATTAGGGTGAAAAAATGTATCAAAAACCAGTGTTTGGTTAGCAGCCTGACCCAGCCTGCCAGCCTCCGATTCCCCGGACCTGCGTAAACGTAGGAGAGAACCAAGGTCACGGGGAGGGGCTTTGACCTCCATGCGCACACATGGCAGGCGGCCACACACCCACATCTTGCACAGACACACAATAAAAAATATTAAAGCAAGCATTTCATAACGTGGAAGAGCTTTAGTTTCTGTGTCTTGCACACACAGGATAACATGTTGCTTGTTAAATTAAAACTATAAAGATCAAAAACTGATGAAATGTGGGATGAGTGGAAGCTGCCTAGGTAGAGCAGTCCTTGGGTACTGCTTTCCCAGGAGACAGAGATGAGAGGGCCTACCACTCACTGTCCTCATTGCTATGGCATAATACCTGACAAAGCAACTTAAGGAAGGGAATGTTTATTTGGCCTCATAATTTAAGAAGGAATAGAGTCCATCATGGTGGGAAACCATGGCTGGTCACATTGCTCTCACAGTCAGGAAGCAGACTGATGGAAGACTTTGCACTCACTTTCCCTTTTCTATCTGGGAAGCCATCCCACAGGATGATGCCAGCCACACCAGGGTATGGTCTCCCCACCTTGGCAAATACCTTTATAGATTACCCCTGAGGTACGTCTTCATGGTGTTTCTAAATCCAGCCAAGCTGATTATGAACATTAGCCACCACAGGTAGTTCAAGAGAGGTGTTTGATCAAAGGAGAGTTTAATGCTACTGCTGGCCTTAATCAGGGAAGTCCCTCCAGTGAGTAGCAATAAATACAAAGAAACATGGCTGCATAAGATATTGAGAGTAAGTGATAGCTGAGAGCTCAGCTGTGTACAAGTCACGTCTGTGAGTTCCAAGGACACTGACAAAGAGGTGGGGAGAGGGTAGGAGCCAGAGAATAAGGAGAGGGACTATAAAATAATATCTGCACACAGCACTGCTGTGAACAAACTCCAGAGGCTGCAGATCCCTATACTGGGTCTGTGTAAGAACAAGCCTGTGAACAGTCACACATGGAAAGAGAAGGCTCAGAGGCCCCTCACTGCTGAACTATTTGCTACTGAAAGACTGAGATAGTGAGGAGACCATAACCTTCAACCAAGTGCCAACTGACCCCAGAAAGCTCCAATATGGAGGTGACACAGATGGCCCTGGTTAAACTAAATAGCTCCAAATAAAACCAACCATCGTAAATCTGGGGAGGACTGGGGAGGGTGTTGACAAGGATCCGTGGGAGATAAGAGGGAGAAAGATCAGAATATATTACAAACATGTATGAAATTGTCAATTAGCAAAGTTAGTCAATAACAAATAAGTAGTAAAAATGAGAGGTTTAAGAATGGAAGGTGGCCATGCCTGGTGGCAGGCCTGAAGTCCCAGCCCATCCAGAGGCCAAGACTAACTGTGCAAGATCTTATCTCAAGAAGTAAAAGGAGGAAGAGGAGTGAGGCTGGAGGTGTAACCCGGCAGTGGAGCACTGGCCTGGACGCAAGAGGCTCAGTTCAATCCTTATCACTGCCAGAAAAGGAGGCAAAGAGAAGGGGAGGTAGGAGAGCCTACATGTGGAGAAAGCAGACCTGGAGATGGAAGGAGAGGGGAGAACAACACTGGCTACTCAGAGCTGTGGCATAACTAGGATCCTGAGAGAAATGTAGGCACAGGGCCTGAAGGGCAGAAGCAGACTTCACAAGCTTCCAAGGTCTGCAGCTGCAAAGTGCTGAGAAGGGGGGATGAATAACCCCATTATAGGCCAGATCTCTGCACTGAGGATCCTGTGGGCTGGGGACTGCACGGGAGAGGCGATGCCATCTCATAGCTTCTCTGAACAGGGTCTCTCTAGGAAGCTGGAAGGAAACTGAATGTTTCAGGAAGGACGTGTCTACAAGAGCAGGCTGTCCTACTGAAGTGCTGAGGTGACTGCTGAGGAAGGGTGTTCCTATGAGTACCTATGCAGGTGGATTGAACAAGCCTGGTGATACAGAACTGTAATTCTAGCTGCTCAAAAGGCTGAGGCCAGAGGGTTGCAAAGTTCAGGAACAACTTGCACTGCAGAGCAGATTCAAGGACAGCCTTGAACTTACAGAGACCTAATTTCAAAATTAAACATGAAATGGGTCAGTCATAGATTTCTTGCCCAGCATGAGTGAAACCCTGGGTTCTCTGGACTGTCACACCAGGTGTGGGACTCTTATGTGTGTCCCAACAGGAAGCGGAAGTACCCAGGAATGGGCTGCACCGTGCCACAGGGCAGCAAGGAGTTCAAGAAGGAAGTGATCTCAGATTGGACAGTGAACTCCATCCTGTTGTGGGGAGTGCAACAGCAAGCTAAGTGTGTGGTTTGGAGATATGGCCCCTTTCTCTGTCTGATAGTGCTGCAGATGAGGGAATTCAAGTTACAGGTAGACACAGATCTAAGAACTGCAAAAAAGCAGAACCATCAGATGCTGCCAGGAATTCTTGATCACCAAAATAAGCCCTACAAAATGGAGAGTGTTGTTGCTTGTCAGTAAAGAGGCAAACCCACAAAGCTGTGACTTAGCTGAGGTGATCCAGCTAAGAGTGACCCCCTGGAGACTTAACCCCTCTCGGGCTTTACACACTTCTCTCCCATCCTCACTACAAGGAGGCAGATCCTGGTGACCAAGTCTTCAAACTGCACACACTCTACAACCTTAGTTCTGGGCACATTTTAATGAATAAGATGACAAGGGACCCTGGACAGTGCATTCTTATGTGGGGACAAGGCAGGGGTTTTCCAGGGGATACTAACATTCCTTTTAAAAAAATATTTTACTTATCTATTATGGGAAGGGGGCAATACATATGTACCACAGCACTCCTGTGGGGGTCAGAGGACAACTTTTGTCTTAGGGTTTTTTGTTTGTTTGTTTGTTTTGCTATAACAGATACCATGACCAAGGCAACTCTTGTAAGAACATCATTTAATTGGGGCTGGCTTACAGGTTCAGAGGTTCAGTCCAGTATCATCGTGACAGGAAGCATGGCAGCATCCAGGCAGGCATGGTACAGGAGGAGCTGAGAGTTCTACATCTTCATCTGAAGGCTGCTAGGAGACGACTGACTCCCACATGGTTAGGAGGAGGGTCTCTCTCATTGCCCACCCCCACAATGACAAACTTCCTCCAACAAGGACACACCTACTCCAACAAGGCCACACCTCCTAAAAGTGCCACTCCCTGGGCCAAGGATATTCAAACCACCACAACTTTCAACACTGGATTTTCTCCTTCCCCATGAGAGTCCCAGGACCCAACTTAGGTTATCAGGCCTGATGGTAGGCGCCCACCCATTTCACCAGCTTATTCTAGCATTTTTTATTTGTACACTGAAAGAAAAGAAAAGAAATCAAACAAGCCTGGCCTTTCAGTTGAAAGGAAACAATCTTTCGGGGCCTCTAACTTAAAAACCAGGGCTTCTAAACAGTTGAAAAGATTGCACGTCTTTGGGTAACAGAAATGGGACAAAGTTTGGGACTTTTTCTCCTTTGTTAGCTTGTTTTCATTTTGTGATTAATGAATGAAAGGGTCAACTAGTGGGATAGAATTCTGCATTTATATTGTTATTACTGCATTGCTGTCTCTACCATCGCTAACTATCCTTCTTTTCCCTCTTGGCCCTACCCCATCTCAACATTTGCTCAATAAATATCCAACCCAAGGTGTGTGTGTGTGTGTGTGTGTGCACGAGTGTTCCCTCGTTCCTTCCTCTAATCCTCTGAGCTGTACATTCTCACCCCTCTCCCTATACACAAGCTGGCTAAAGCCTGTCTGAAGCTGCTAAGGGGCTGAATCTTAAAGGAGGGTGTGAGAGGCTGAAGCTCACATGCCAACTTTGCACAGCAGCACTGCCCAGCACGTAAGCATTGGATGTGCACAATTACGAATTTACTAATTGTTAACTTAGGAGCCAAAACTAGTGAGCCAAATGCATGCTTGTCTTGGTGTTGAATAGGTCTCAGGTAACAAGATGGAGTGAAGCTGGGGGAAGTTGGAGCAATCTTCCAGCCCAGTATCTGGGGAAGGCAGCCCAGATTGCCTGCAAGTAGGGAGGTCATTTGCAGTCAGTATGGTCAGCTCTGGGGCTCCCTTCTCTGGGTAGTGAGGCTCGTCACTGCTATGTCATTTTGGTGTTTTTGGTTTTTTCTTTCCAGCCTTCATAGAAAGATTTCCCATTGTTTTAGAGCTGAATTCAGTGGGAAAATAATGTTTATTCACTCCACTGCCAATCTGGGCCGAACACATTTTTGTTCCCTAAAATAAAGCATTGATACATTCATGAGTCAGAACTGCAGGCACATTCCTGTAAATGGTTGTGTTCTGAACTGGGTAAAATTAAAATATCACTTTCCTTTTTCTTTCCTGTGGATTCACTTAAGTTACCCTCATTAGTCGGAAATGGTGCTTTGGGGAGAAATGCCAAGCTTTGGAATAAAGGCCCTGCCAGCCTACCTTGGAGAGGTTCAAGAGCCCACAGAATGGAGGCCAGCAGGGTCCCAGTAAGTTCTCTCCCCCCACCCCACTCCTGTTGTCTCTCCCTTCCTCCTCCTCTTCCTCCTCCTCCTCCTCCTCCTCCTCCTCTTTCTCCTCCTCTTCCTCCTCCTCCTCCTCCTCTTCCTCCTCCTCTTCCTCCTCCTCCTCCTCCTCTTCCTCCTCCTCTTTCTCCTCCTCCTCCT
>JADRCH010000268.1:673439-699875 GCA_019843965.1 Rhynchomys soricoides
TCTTCCTCCTCCTCTTTCTCCTCCTCCTCCTCCTCTTCCTCCTCCTCCTCCTCTTCCTCCTCCTCCTCTTCCTCCTCCTCCTCTTCCTCTTCCTCCTCCTCTTCCTCCTCCTCCTCTTCCTCCTCCTCCTCTTCCTCCTCCTCCTCCTCCTCCTCCTCCTCTCTCCCATCCTCTACCACCTCCCACTTCCCCACTTCAGTACTGCCAAAACCACACCAACACCCACATTATAATGTTACTGTTTGAAGTGACGAGGGTCAGACTTGAATCGCTGGAAGTTAAGTAATTCACATGAGATTTGTTCAGATAAAGTCAGGAACCTAAAACAATGTTTTGGTCAAGAGTGGGCCTTGTGTAGGACAGTCTGCTGGATATGATGGAACTGAACTGTCCTGTGGCTTCCTACTTCCCACGGTCTGTTTTGCTAGTGTAAACAAACAACCTTACACACAGGACACAAATGCCATCAGGCTGACACTGACTGCCTCAGTTCCAGAACATTCTGCTCCGGACTCCAGTCTGTGGATGGGCATTCTGTGGGGATGGAGTCCTGTGGTTTTGAGAAAAAGAGTGGCAGCAACATGAAGTGGCCAGGAGACTTCAGGGAAGAAGAGGTGGTAGGCACATATCACTCACACAGAGCTTCAGGGCATCAGCTCACCCCTATGCCCAGCTCCCTTTGTACCAAGCTCTGTTTCTACTACCAGTTTATAGATATGAAAACAAAGTCTAAGAACAGTTGGTTAGTGGTAAAGGTGCTACAGTCAGGAGTTGTGCAACTGGGGTCCAATTCCCCAATCCTAAAAGCAGGTTCAGGGCGGATTTAATGTAATAAGAATCTTGATGTATTTTCAAAACTTCGATAACATAATAAAATGTGTGAAATGTAGGCATTAAGCTTGGCAACTTGGACAGTTCTGCTCACCTGTGACAATGACCTAAACAAGAGGTAGAATGTGTCATTCATCCCAGGAATTCCCTTAATGTGCCTTATGAGTCCCACACACATCCCCAGGTATGGTTTACATCTGCCTACTTGGGTGGGTTTGTTGGTTCTAGGTCACATTTGGCTTCCTTCACTCATCATGTTTTTAGGGATTCACCCCGGTTGTTGCACACGTCCCTAACCTTAAGACATACAGACTTACCAAAAGAAGCAGGGAGTTTGCTGGGAATCTCTAAAATATCGCTGCACAGCATTGGCCCCAGAGGCTTTTGGAAAACCAGCCTCCTGGCTGTGGTACCTGAAGCAAATGCTTCCATGGGAGAAAAATGGAATTGATGCTGGAAGAAAAGGCAAGAAAAAGAGACTTAGAGTAATGACAGCTGAGTTGGCCTTGGGCATTGACAGCTGAGTCAGCCTTGGGCAATGACAGCTGAGTCGGCCTTTCAACATTCTACTACTGAGCCATGTTTTAGACAACAGCTTTTCTTTTTCTTTCCAACACAAGAATCCTTTATCCAAACAACATATCAAATATGCTATAAACAGTGATAATTGGCATCCAGGCAGGCAAAACCACCCACGAGTCAGCAGTTACAGCAGTGTCAAGTCAGTGAAAGGCATATGGACCAGATGTAAGCTCAATTTGCCTGTCCCAAGCCAGGAAGAGGGGCTTCTGACACCTTGTTCTTCCTAGACAGTCTTTATGCACAGACACTCAGGAGCACAGTTGAGCGCAAAATCATGAGGGTCCCAAGAATTCAAACATCAGAGAAGATTCACTGGGTATCTTCAGTAAAGAAGGTACGTGATGGGATAAAGTGGCAAAGGAGATGGGTACCAAGGAGTGCTGATAAGAAGTTACGTCATGCAAACAGATCTAGTGTAAGTGGTTTACAGGGGAGAGGGGGAGAGGCCATCCCAGAGTAGGGACAAGCAGGCCGACCAGGAGACAGAAAGGGAACGGGGGGGGGGGGCTTTTATGTGCCTCACCTATAGCACCCTGAGGGCAGGCAAGTGGAAATGCCTGCATGCTAACAGAAAATATCCTAATGCATATATTACCACAACATTAGTGAGGAGAGGGCTTCTCCTCAGCCTTCCCAGCAGCAATGTGTCCAGGAATAGTTGGTGGGTAAGCCAGGACAAGTGCCTTCCACTTCAGACTTTTACATACCTCCACAAACAACATGGTGGTGATCAGTTTCTGGGTCACTCCCATGTCATAACACTGAGACACTGAGTAGGACTCGAGAGCCATTGAGACCCAAAGGGGAGAAACACGTCAGGGACCTTGGTGCTATGGCGGTGGAGAGAAGAAATGGAGTAGAAATGCAGTTCCACCAGCTCTGGTCAGGGAAGAAAGGTAAGGCCAGGGGGGGCATGCCAGAACACTGACTACCCCCAGCCAACTGAACACCAACTTCACCAAGGGCAGCCAGATGAAATTATCAATCACCTTCTGACTCCGTGTGGAAGGGTCCTTCCACACGGCAAGATTCTGCTATAGTGATGCAGAGGAAATGAAGGTCACCTTGGGGGTTCTTAGTCTTATTAATAAAATATTTTAGGGGCAGAGGCCAGTAGAAGCACAGGAATAATTGTATTAAAGCTTAGAAGAAAAACTGCAGGTAGACAAGTTGTAAAGCCTCAATGGCTGCCTGGAGGAAAAGAGAAAGAAAATGAAAAAGGCCACAGGAGGTCAGGTTCATGGTGAGAAGAAAGGCTGTAGAGAAAGTAAGGAAATTCAAAATGGTGGGGGAGTATGGTGGTTTGAAAGAAAATGGCCCCCATACACTCATCGGGAGTAGCACTACTAGGAGGTGTGGCCCTATTGGAGGAAGTGTGTCACTGGGTGGGCTTTGAGGTTTTAGCTGCTCAAGCCAGGCTTAGTGTGTCTCTCTCCTCCTCCTGCCTGCTGACCCAGATGTAGATTCTCAGCTACCTCTCCAGCACCATGCTGTGCCTGCATGCTGCCATGCTTACCACCATGCCTATAATGGACTAAACCCCTGAACTGAACTGTAAGCCAGGCCCAATTAAATGTTTGCCTTTAAAAGAGATGCCGTCATCATGTTGTTTCTTCACAGGAATAAAACCCCAAGATAAAAGGAAGCTTAAAGTGTTAAAAGGAAAGCATGCTTGGAAAGGAACTGGGAAGAAGTAAAGGAAAGTCTACGTTTTCTGAATGATTCAGAAACGCGTCTTATTAAAGAATTAGTCCACCCATCTCTTTAGCATGACTTATGCTGAGCCACCTTCCCAGGAGTAGTTCAAAGCAATGGAGCCAACCCTCCACCCAGGCCAGAGAAAGTATCTCTATTCAATAATATTCAGGAATATTCTATTCCTGATGTGTGGGAACTCAGGTGCTACCTCAGGTAGGGACACTGCTGAACTCAGGCTTTGGGAGCCTGAGTAACTGCTGCTACAGACTTAAGAATATCTCTCCGAATAGTGCCAGGAGAGAGCTAGCCTCCCAGGAGTGTGGACAGACCTGTGAGTGGGGATAAGACCAGCACCTCTGCTCAGTGGGACACCCTCAGGACACAGGGACCAAGGAGTGGAATTCCGGTTTCCTTCTGCAGTACAGGAACTAACCCTTTACTACAGGGCTCCATACCCAAATAGCACAGGGAGAGAGCTAGCCTCCCAGGAAAGTGGACAAGCCTGTGAGCAGAGGTAAGACCAGCACCTCTGCACAGAGGGACCTGCACAGAAGCCTGAGGACACAGAGACCAAGGAGTGGCATTCCGGTTTCCTTCTACAACCAAGGAGCTGATCCTATGCCACAGGACTCCATACCCAAATAGTGCCAAGAGAAAGCTGGTCTCCCAGGAGTGCCAACACACCTTCGAGCACAGGCAAGCCCACAACTTCTGTCCAAATTCCTGGCTAAAGAGGGACCCTCACAGAGCTATCAGGACACAGGAACCAAGGAAGAGCTAAGGACAGGATCCTTCTGGTTTCTGTCTGCACCCCAGAGCTATCCCTGTACCACAGCTCTCCAAACCCAAATTCCTCTCAGAGAGAGCAGGTCTCCAAGGAGTACTGACACAGAGGCTTGCAGGAGGGACAAGCCAAAATGAGAGAGAGCAAGACCAGCTAACACCAAAGATAACCAGATGGTGAAAGGCAAGGGCAAGAACATGAACAACAGAAACCAAGGCTACTTGGCATCATCAGAACCCAGTTCTCCCACTACAGCAAGCCCTGGATACCCCAACACACCAGAGAAGTAAGACTCAAACTTGAAATAACATTTCATGATGATGATAGAAGACTTTAAGAAGGAAATAACTCCCTTAAAGAAATACAAGAGAACACAGGTAAACAGCTAGAAGCCCTTAAAGAGGAAACACAAAAATTCCTTAAAGAATTACAGGAAAACACAGCCAAACAAGCAAAGGAAACGAACAAAACCATCCACGATCTAAAAATGGAAATAGAAAACAATAAAGAAATCACAAAGGGAGACAACCCTGGAGATAGAAAACCTAGGAAAGAGATCAGGACTCATACATACAAGTCTCACCAACAGAATACAAGAGACAGAAGAGAGAATCTCAGGTGCAGAAGATACCATAGAAAACACTGACACAACAGTCAAAGAAAATGCAAAATGCAAAAAGCTCCTAACCCAAAACATCCAGGAAATCCAGGACACAATGAGAAGACCATACCGAAGGACAATAGGTATAGAAGAAAGTGAAGATTCCCAACTTAAAGGGTCAGTAATATCTTCAACAAAATTATAGAAGAAAACTTCCCTAGCCTAAAGAAAAAGATGAACATAAACATTCAAGAAGCCGACAGAACTCCAAATAAACTGGACCAGAAAAGAAATTCCTCCTGTCACATTAGAGTCAAAACAGCAAGTGCACAAATAAGGAAAGAATATGAAAAGCAGTAAGGGAAAAAGGGCAAGTAACATATAAAGGCAGACCTGTCAGAATTACACCAGACTTCTCACCAGAGACTATGAAAGCTGGAAGATCCTGGGCAGATCTCATACAGACACTAAAAGAACACAAATGCCAGCCCAGGCTGCTATACCCAGAAAAACTCAATTACCATAGACAGAGAAAACAAAATATTCCATGACAAAACCAAATTTATACAATATGTTTCCACAAATCCAGCCCTACAAAGGATAATAGGTGGAAAACACCAACACAAGGAGGGAAACTACACCCTAGAAAAAGCAAGAAAATAATCTTCTTTCAACAAACCCAAAAGAAGATAGCCAAACAAACATAAAAATAACATCGAAAATAACAGGAAACAACAATCACTATTCCTTACTATCTCTTAGCTTCAATGGACTCAATTACCCAATAAAAAGACATAGACTAACAGACTGGATACATAAACAGAACCCAGAGTTTTGCTGCATACAGGAAACGCACCTCCGTGTTAAAGACAAACACCACCTCAGAGTAAAGGGCTGGAAAAAAAAGGCTGGAGTAGCCATTCTAATATTGGATTAAATCAACTTTCACCCAAAAGCCATCAAAAAAGATAAGGAAGGACACTTCATACACATCAAAGGAAAAATCTACAAAGAAGAACTCTCAATTCTGAACATCTATGCCCCAAATGCAAGGGCACCCACATTCATAAAAGAAACTTTACTAATGCTCAAAGCACACATTGCACCTCACACAATAATAGTGGGAGACTTCAACATCCCACTATAATCAATGGACAGATCTTGGAAACACAAACTAAACAGAGACACAGTGAAACTAACAGATGTTATGAACCAAATGGATTTAACAGATATCTATAGAACATTTCATCCTGCATCAAAAGAATATATCTTCTTCTCAGCACCTCATGGTACCTTCTCCAAAATTGATCATATAACTGGTCACAAAACAAACCTCAAAAGATATAAGAAGATTGAAATAATCCCATGCCTCCTATCAGATTGCTACAGAATAAGGCTGGTCTTCAATGGCAACAACAACAACAGAAAGTCCACATACATATGGAAGCTGAACAATGCTCTACTCAATGATAACTTGGTCAAGGAAGAAAAAAAGAGAGAAATTAAAGACTTCCTAGAATTTAATGAAAATGAAAGAATAACATACCCAAACCTATGGGACACAATGAAAGCAGTGTTAAGAGGAAAACTCATAGCTCAGAAGGCCTCCAAAAAGAAACTGGAGAGAGCATATACTAGCAGCTTAACAGCACACCTGAAAGTTCTAGAACAAAAAGAAGCTAATACATCCAAGAGCAGTAGAAGGCAGAAAATAATCAAATTAAGGGCTGAAATCAACCAAGTAGAATCTAAAAGAACTGTACAAAGAATCAACAAAACCAGGAGCTGGTTCTTTGAGAAAATCAACAAGATAGATAAATCCTTAGCCAGACTAACCAGAGGGCACAGAGACAGTGTGCAAATTAACAAAATTAGAAATGAAAACAGAGATATAACCACAGACTCTGAGGAAATTCAAAAAATCATCAGATCCTACTACAAAAGCCTATACTCAACAAAATTGGAAAATCTGGATGAAATGGACAAATTTCTAGACAGATACCAAATACCAAAGTTAAATCAGGATCAGATAAACCAACTAAACAGTCCCATAACCCCTAAAGAAATAGAAGCAGTCATTAAAAGTCTCCCAACCAAAAAAAGCCCAGGAACAGATGAGTTCAGTGAAGAATTCTATCAGACCTTCAAAGAAGATCTAATACCAATACACTTAAATTTATTCCACAAAATGGAAACAAAAGGAACACTACCCAGTTCATTCTATTAGGCCACAGTTACACTGATACCAAAACCTCACAAAGACCCAACAATAAAAGAAAACTTCAGAACAATATACCTTATGAATATTGATGCAAAAATACTCAATAAAATTCTTGCAAACCGAATCCAAGAACATATCAAAATGACCATTCACCATGATCAAGTAGGCTTCATCCCAGGGATGCAGGGATGGTTCAATACCCAGAAATCCATCAATGTAATTCACTACATAACAAACTCAAAGAAAAAACCACATGGTCATTTTGTTAGATGCTCAAAAAGGATTTGACAAAATTCAACATCTCTTCATGATAAAAGTCTTGGAAAGATCAGGAATTCAAGGAGCATACCTAAACATAGTAAAAGTAATATACAGCAAACCAGTAGCCAACATCAAACTAAATGGAGAGAAACTCGAAGCAATCCCACTAAAATCAGGGACTAGGCAAGGTTGCCCTCTCTCTCTCCCTATCTATTCAATATAGTACTTGAAGTTCTAGCTAGAGCAATTAGACAACAAACGGAGGTCAAAGGGATACAAATTGGAAAGGAAGAAATCAAAATATCACTATTTGCAGATGATATGATGTTATATTTAAGTGACCCAAAAAACTCCACCGGAGATCTGCTACAGCTGATAAACACCTTCAGCAAAGTGGCCGGATACAAAATTAACTAAAACAAATCAGTAACCTTCCTATACTCAAGGGATAAACAGGCTGAGGAAAAAATTAGGGAAATTACACCCTTCACAATAGTCACAAACAATATAAAGTATCTTGGTGTGAGTCTAACCAAACAAGTGAAAGATCTGTTTAATAAGAATTTCAAGTCTCTGAGGAAAGAAATCAAAGAAGACGTCAGAAGATGGAAAGATCTCCCATGCTCATAGATTGGCAAGATTAATATAGTAAAAATGGCAATCCTGCCAAAAGCAATCTACAGATTCAATGCAATCCCCATCAAAATTCCAACTCAATTATTTATAGACTTAAAAAGAGCAATTCTCAAATTCATTTGGAATAACAAAAAACCTAGAATAGCAAACAAATATTCTCAACAATAAAAGAACTTCTGGGGGAACCGGCATCCCTGACCTCAAGCTGTACTACAGAACAGTAGTGATAAAATCTGCATGGTAATGGTACAGTGACAGGCAGGTAGATCAATGAAATAGAATTGAAGACCCAGAAATGAACCCACACACATATGGTCACTTGATCTTCGACAAAGGAGCTAAAACCATCCAATGGAAAAAAGACAGCATTTTCAATAAATGGTGCTGACTCAACTGGAGGTCAACATGTAGAAGAATGCAAATTGATCCATTCCTATCTCCCTATACAAAGCTCACGTCCAAGTAGATCAAGAACCTCCACATAAAACTAGATACACTGAATCTAATAGAAGAGAAAGTGGAGAAAAGTCTAGAACACATGGGCACAGGGGAAAAGTTCCTGAACAGAATACCAATGGTTTATGCTCTAAGATCAAGAATCGACAAGTTGGACCTCATAAAATTGCAAAGCTTCTGTAAGGCAAAGGACACTGTGAATAAGACAAAATGGCAACCTACAGATTGGGAAAAGATCTTTACCAACCCTACATCCGATACAGAGCTAATATCCAATATATACAAAGAACTCAAGAAGTAAGACTCCAGAGAACCATATAACCCCATTTAAAAATAGGGATCAGAGCTAAACAGAAAATTCTCAATAGAGGAAACTCAAAGGACTGAGAAGCACCTAAAGAAATGTTCAACATCCTTAGTCATTAAGGAAATGCAAATCAAAACAACCCTGAGATTCTATCTCACACCAGTTAGAATGGCTAAGATCAAAAACTCAGGTGACAGCACATGTTGGCGAGGATGTGGAAAAAGAGGAACACTCCTCCATTGTTGGTGGGATTGCAAGCTGGTACAATCACTCTGGAAATCAATTTGGCAGACCCTTAGAAAATTGGACATAATACTACCTGAAGACCCAGCTATACCACTCCTGGGCATATACTCAGAAAATGCTCCAACATGTAATAAGGACACATGTTCCACTATGTTCATAGCAGCCATATTTATAATAGTCAGAAGCTGGAAACAGCCCAGATGTTTCTCAACAGAGGAATGGATACAGAAAATATGGTACATTTACACAATGGACTACTACTCAGCTATTAAAACCAATGACTTCATGAAATTCTTAGGCAAATGGATGGAACTTGAAAACATCGTCCTGAGTGAGGTAACTCAGTCACAAAAGAACAAACACAATATGTACTCACTGATAAGTGGATATTAGCCCAAAAGTTTGGAATACCCAAGATTCAATTCACAGACCATATGAAGCCTAAGAAGAAAGAAGACCAACATATGGATGCTTCAGTGTTTCTTAGAAGGGTGAACAAAATACTCACAGGAGGAAATACTGAGACAAAGTGTGGAACAGAGACTCAAGGAAAGGCCATCCAGAGACTTTCCCACCTGGGGACACATCCCATATATAGCCACCAAACCTGGATGTTCTTGTGGATGCTGGGAAGTGCTTTGATGGAAGCATGATCAGCTGTCTCCAGAGAGGCTCAGGCAGAGCCTGACAAATACAGAGACGGATGCTCTAAGCCAACCATAGGACTGAGCATGGGGTCCTGGATAGAAGAGTTGGAGAAGGGACTGAAGGAGCTGAGGGGGTTTGCAGCCCCATGGAGGGAGCAGCAGTGTCAACTATCCAGACCCCCCCCCCAAGCTCCCGGAGACTGGACCACCAACCAAAGAATACACATGGAGGGACCCATGGTGCTGGCCCAGAGGAGGGCCTTGTTGGCCATCAGTGGGAGGAGAGGCTCTTGGGCCTGGTGTTGTTAGATGCCCCAGTGTAGGGGAATGCTAGGGAGGGAAGACAGGAGTGGGTGTGTGGATGGGGGAATACCCTCATAGAGGCAGGGGGAGAGGGGATGGGATAGGGGGTTTCCAAAAGGAAAAACATTTGAAATGTAAGTAAAGTAAATATCAAAAAAAAAAAAAAAAAAAAAAAAAAAAGGAAAGAGTATCTCCCTGGACAGTCAGGGGAAAGGGCCCTTCCTCGAAGATCCTATCTCCTGAGCAAGACCCCAGATATATCAATAGCAATCATGAAAAATATGCTCGGTTCTTCCCTAATCTTCAGTGGGCTCCCAAAGGTCACCTACCTGCCTCTCCAAGAGTCTCAAGTGCCAAGGCAGAAGGAAGTACTGAGCAGGTATGGTGACTCACACCTACTGTTATCCCATCACTTGGGGATTCAGAAACAGAAGCATGGTGAATTCAAGGCCTACCTGAGTTATATAGCAAATTCAAGGCTAGCCAGCCACATAGTGATATCCTGTTTCACAAGGGGCAGGGCGCTGCACATGACAAGAGATCTGTTCTTCAGCAGAGATTGGACATGGGGGAGAAGAAAGCGTGCCTGTGTCCTAACTACGGCTTAAGAAAGAAATAAGGCATGGACTTCATTTGGATTCTCTTTTAATCAAAATACTGACAACTTTTTCTCGGGCAGGAGGTGGCTTAAGGGTAGAACTTTTTACCTAATAAGTTTGAAGCCCTGGGTTCCATGCCATGCACCTTACAAAAAGAATTCTTTTTTGGACAATGAAGCTATCTTAAGAGATTTTCATTTTTGGTGTGATAACAATGTCAGATTAGGGTTTTGGTATTGTTTGCAGTGATAGGGATGTGTATTAGTCAGAGTTCTCTAGAGTCACAGAACTTATGGAATGTCTCTCTATATTAAGGGAATTTATTGTGATGACTTACAGTCTGCAGTCTAATTAACCCAACAAAGTACAGCTGTGAATGGGAAATCCAATAATCTAGTAGTTGCTCAGTCCCATGAAGCTAGTTGTTTCAGCTAGTCTTCTGTATAAACTGGAATCCCGAAGAAGTAGGTTCCAAGGAAACTATGTGCAAGCAAGCAGAAAAGAGAGAGCCTTCGTTCTTCCAGCATCCTTACAGAAGCATCCAGCATTAAAGGTGTGTACCACCACGATGGGATTTGGAACTTGCTCTGTCTCAGGCTGAACTTGAACTCAGAGATCTGTTGGCCTCAGTCTCCTGGGATAAAAGGCGTGTACTACCTTTCCCCACCTGAGTTCTTCCTGGCCACTATGCCACAAGGACGTAGCATGTTAGAGCATCAGTGGTGGGAGAGGTGGAGTGAGGTTGAGTTCTGAAAGCCACAGAGGGCTACAGAGCAGTTTTGAGCCTGGGTATTATCTTTGTGAGCAGCTTAAGGAGGCCAAGCTCTGACGCTCTTCTGACACTCCACTGGAACCCAAGGGAGGGCCATTTGTCTGAATCCCATATACTGCCAATAATAACAATAATAATAATAACAACAACAATAATAATAATAATAACAATAATAACAATAATAATATCCCTATACTACCTTATATGCCACCAGAGTGAGAAGATAAAGACAGAGAACCCCACAGAGGTGAGGATGGACATGCCTGAGGAGAAATGAGGTTGAGCTAACCTTGGCACGGACAAGCTTGGAGCAAAGCCATAGTGGCAAAGGCAAGGCTTGACTAAGAAATCAGATGGCCACGAGCACATAAATCCTAGAAGTAAGGGCTACTCCTTGAAAATTCGCCCGTGAAATCTCATCTTCAGATTTTGCTTAAAGTAAATTGGCTAAAGGTAGTCTTGTCTTAACAGCCCCATATTTTAGGATTTTTTTTTTTACCTGTTTTTAAACAGAATTGAAGAAATTGTTGGTAGTAATTCAAAACTTTTTTGGGACAGTGAAGTGGAAGTTTCTGGCTGTGTCACGTGATGCAGAGTCACATGGTGTCTTGCTGAGCCAGGACCCATGGGAGGCACGTGATGTCTGGAGAGAGTATAATAGGACTCAGTGGACAGTGAGGGGCTTGCGTAGATAGCCTTTCAGCACTTCGTTGGTCTCACGTCTTGGCTGATCTTCCCTTCGTTGAGAAAGGCACGGCTGAGAACTCCTCCTGGTGTCCTGGCTGATTCCCACCAAAATATGCTGATTTGGCAGAGGCCTGACAGTTTCTGCCACAGCTGATTCATGTTTGGTATCCTGACACTCCTAAACTGGATTCCTGACAGAGACTGGAATCGCCCCAAAGCACTGCTTCTAGACAGGTCCACATCCCCTACCTTTGGACTGTAACCTAGAAGGAGACTGAAGCATTTTAGAACCCTTATTAAAAGTAGGTTTTTAACAATCTAAGCCTGCAGACATGTTTAACTATCAAAACCTCAGCAAATGTTCCAGTGCTGGAAAAACCATTTCTACCAGTTTCTTATATGTTCATAAATAAATTCTTCTTCCACCCACAGTTTACCTGGCTGGAAGTTCCTACAGGTGAAGAAGTATGGCTGACATTTGCAGGAACAGCCTGAGACATTTGCAGAGGGGATGTTGAGTACAGGGAAGGTGAATCTAGCAGCACACAGGTTCAGGTTCTATCATCTGCAGTTGTCACCAGGCTCTGGTCATGTATTTGCCTTTTAGAGGGCACAGAGCCCCAATTGCCACGAGGTTTACCTAACCTATACAAGTATTTGAGGCTCAAATGAGAAAAATCAAGGTTGAACCCACAGCCAGCCCATGGGGACTGCCATGGGGCTGCCCCTGCAAGAATGAGCTCCAGCACCGGAGTGTGGCCACAGTCACTCACTGTGAGGACCTCTGTGGACATAACAAGAGCTGACAATGCTAACACTCTAGGCAGTCAAACTAGACCCAGGAATCCTGGAGGGACCCTCTGTAAAGTGAGTGCTAGGACAGTCAGGGCTGCATAATATGACACTGTCTTTAAAAAATAAATAAAAAAAGACAGAGCGCAGAGAGAGAGAGAGAGAGAGAGAGAGAGAGAGAGGAATAATGAGGGGCAGGGAGGGAAGGACCCTTAGGACACTAGCATGGTGATGCTCACCTGTAATTTCACCATTCTGAAACTAAGACATTACAAATTTGAGAGCATCCTGGAGTTTATCCAGAGAACTTAGTCAAACAATCACCACCAAAGCAGAGGGCAGGAGAGGAGGAAGGGAGAGGGTGGTAGCAGGGGTCTGAGCATACACATGGGTGTCAGCCGCTGTAATGGGATGCCTAACGCGTAGGGAAGGGGAGGAGGAGGGGGACTCTGAAGCAGAATCCAGGCCAAGGTACGGGCTTGTGGGGAAAAGAACCTTAACCCAGGGGCCCTGCTAAATTGTCCAGATTTGCTGGGGCCTACGCCTGGGAGAGTTTTAGGGGTCTTGGGGAAAGTCTTGGGGCCTGTGAACATATAAGACGACCCAGGTAGAAGAGCCAAGGACTCTAATAACCCAAGCTCAGAGGCGCCCTCTCTAGGCTTCCTACCTTTGAGAAATTCACCATCTTCACCCTGAACTTGCAGTCTGGCTCAGAAGACACAGCACCAGGTTACTGTCTCCAAAGAGGAGAACCGAGCTTACAGTTCTTGGGTACCTTGCCTGAAATGCTGTAAATAAACCTGGTCAAGCAGAATTGTAAAATGGAGGAGAAAAAAGCAAGCAGCTGAGCCTGCAGTCAACCTTGGACCGCCCAGCATTCTGCCTGGTTACACCATGGACTCGTTCCGAGAAGCAGCTCCTTCCCGTGCAATCCTTAGAGGAAACAGCATAGGGGTGGGAATTTTATGAGGGAATAAAAAATGTTTTGTGTCAGAAATTTGAGTACCACCTAGAATTCAGTGGGTGATTTTATGTTATTCCCACACACGTTTATGATTTAAGGTAATAGTGTTTTAAGTTTATGTGGCACATTTTCTTAGAACTGATCATACCATATGCAATTTCTTGATTTAGGAAAAAAAAAAAAAGGCCCTATGCATTGAGATCCAGAAAGCAATGCCACTGCTATAAGACAAAATCTACAAGTAAAATGGCTTCGCTTCCCTTTAGTGCAAGGAGATGCGCATTTGCTCATGGTTAGAAAGTCTTCTAGTCCAGGGCAAATTCCCCTGGTAACTACTCGGTTCACTTTTATTTTATGATGCAAGCCAGCTTTATTAACTTCAGAGGGGCTTTGCAAATTCCAGCTTTGAAGCTGGAGCCCCTTACATCCTGCCTTCTCCATTTAGACACCAGCTTCAAAAATAATCTTTTTGAATATTTAAAAGATCAGAGGACTGTTTAAATCCCTCTTAAGACAAAAACAGGATTGTGTGACCATCCCTCCTTCAGCAGATGCCCCACACAACAAAGGAAGCGTGCTGCCTTTTTTACAGAAATAGTTCAGCAGCCATCAATTCAGCCCTTGTTGGAAACCACCTAGGAAGGGGCGGTGTGAGAACCAGAGAGAAATGAAAGTCCCTCACAGAAGTTACTGCTGTCAGAAAACCACGTGCTTGGAGGTGGGAGGTGGAGGAGATGTAGTAATTTAGGTGCAAATGAATTCTTAAGAAGGGTAGTCTGGAAGATTGAGATGCAATTCACATAACATGAAATTCACCAGTAATTTTAAACTGTATGATTTTGTGTTAATATTAACAAGTCACTCAGCCACCAGCATTGTCTTACCCGAGAAAACTATCATCCCCAAAACAAACAGTTTAGTCATTGATAAGCAGTCAATTCTTATTAATCTAATCTATTTTTCAACCTCTGTGGGCTTATTGATTGATCCTGGGCATGTTATCAAAAAAAAAAAACAAAAAAACAAAAAAACAACTGAAACAACTGTACAATTCTTTTATGTCTGGCTGTTTTCACTTAGCGCGAGTTCAAGGGTAATCCAAGTGGTGGCGTGAATCATACTTCTTACATGAATAATATTCCATGTATAGCTACACCACTCTCTTTATCTATTCATCTGTTGTTTAACATTTGTTACTTTTCTACATTGGGGCTATTCATGTTCAAGTTTTATGTGGTTGTATTTGCAATTCTATTGAATATATGTGAGTAGAGTCGGTGGGTTTATGGTAATTACTTTAATTTCTCATTTTGAGATTGGGTTTCACTGAGCAGTCCAGCTTGACCTCACTTTATCTCCCAAGGGCTAAGATTTTTAAGATACTTCATCACACACGACTAAGTTTAATTTTGAGGAAGTTCAAACTGTCCTCCATGTTTATGTCCTTACAGAAGACCCGTGGCTCCTCCTCCACAGCCCTGATTTTAATTTCTCAGTGAGTGTAAAGTGGTGCCTCGTGGTACACAAGGGATGGGTACCCAAATTACCTGCTATGATTTCTCACAAGAAAGTGCGTGGCTTGAGTAGAATGTTCCCTGTAGGTTTATATATTTGAATGTTTAGTCACTGGGGAGTAGCACTATTTGAAAGCCATGATTGAGAAAGTGTATCACTGGGGGTTTCAAAAGCCCATGCCAGTCTGGTGTCTCTCTGCCTATGAATCAGGATGAAGCTCTCAACTACTTCTCCGGCACCATGCCTACCATCTCTTCCCACCATGATGATAATGGACTAAGCCTCTGAAACTGTAAGCCAGCCCCAAGTAGATACTTTCTTTTATAAGAGTTCCTCTGGTCGTGGTGTCTCTAATTATTAACACAGAAACTTAGTACTTCACTGTTACACAACTAACTTTCCTAGTAAGCTTTAAATATCAATCTAACACTATCTAGCATCGTCTGAGGGGGAAAGTGCCTGGATCAGACCGGCCTGCAGGCGTCTCTGTGAGTGATTCTCCTGATTTATAATTGATGCAAGATGACTAAGCCCACTTTGGGCAGCACCATGCCTAGGCAGTAGGTCCTGGTTGTATAAGAAAGCCTTTGAGCCAGCAAGGTTTTCTCCACAACATCCACTCTAGTCTCTGATTTCCCTCCATGTCTGTGACCTGCAAGCATAAGCTGTTGTGAGCTCCTTCCTCTCCTGAGTTGCTTATGGTCAGGCTGTTTTGAGCTGGTGTGAGCTCGTTCCTCTCCTGAGTTGCTTATGGTCAGGCTGTTTTGAGCTGGTGTGAGCTCGTTCCTCTCCTGAGTTGCTTATGGTCAGGCTGTTTTGTCGCTGGAAAGAGAACTAGGATGCTTATAACTTAACGCTTACATTTTCATTTTAGCAGCAAAGATGTGACTTCTCTGTGTTCAGTGTGAATGTCAACTGGATAATGTGTGTGAAGGAATAATGACCTCTGGACCCCAAAGCTGACTCCTTCCTGAGTTCCACTTCCTTTGCCACCACCATCACAGCTCTCCATAGGCTGCACAGACTGGTAGACAGCATTCTCCATTCATGAGGCAGAACTAGCATCAGATCCTAGCCTTCGCCTGAGCCCCCAGCTCAGCCAGTATTGGCTTGGAAATTACCCTGCATTCTGGAGCTGTGGGAGACAAATTTTCAAGCTTCCTCTAGGGTGAGGAAAAGACTAAATGTGTCCTTCACCTGCCTGTGTTCCCACGAGCAATAATGAAATCAATAACAAATGTTCTCCGAACAAACCATTTGATAGTGTGCCACACAGTAGAGAAGAAAGACTAGCTGGCAAACACCTCAGTTCTTACAGAGTGAGAAAAAGAGGGGTAAATTAAGACACAGGAGGAGGATCCTGTGTCTTCCTGGCAGAGACTTCTGAGACCTCTGCCACCTCTTACCTCCTTTGTGATCCGGTGCTTTGTCACGGTAAGATGTCATTCACATCAGATGGCTTTATAATGGGGCTTCAGGTCATCTGGCTATCACTCTGTCAGCCATTTTAAACTCAACCAGATTCAGCTTGCCTCCTGGCCTTCAAGCCTCAAAGACAAGTGAGGCTGGGTTGCATCAAGATTCTGCCAGGTCTCTGGAGATGTGGAGAAGTGCAGAACTTGTCCCAGGCCTTCAGCAATCCAGGTAAGATCTTGCTTGTGCTTTTTAATCTCTGGACTTTGTATCATTGCCTCTTCTAATGTTCCAAAGTCCCCCTCCCTCAACCCCTGGAAATTGCTTTCCAGAAGCTGTGCTGGCCTTGGCCTGCAGTAAGGCAAACTTCACTCATTTCTAAGGAAGAGAGAGTTAACAGGCCCTGGACCAGCAGTTCTGGTGCACCTGTGGAACTGTTTCTCCCGTACTTACCAGTGCTTTGTGCATTCTCTGCTGAGCAGAGAAAACCTCATCTTGCCAATTCTAGAGATGTTGTTGTTGTTGCTGTTTGTTGTTTAATTGAACAATGGAGCCTTTCTCAGTTCTTAGTGTTAGAATGTGGGACGATCAGTGATCATCAAAGCCACCCTGAGCATTGGCTTCCAGATTCATCATCTCATGCCCAAGCAGAATAAAAACAAAAACAAAAAAACCGAAACCAGGAAGGAGGGTGTTGGCCTGTTCGGTGGCCTTTTGTGGGTCTTGTGGTAGGAAGTGGGTAGAGACTGAGGTACTCTTTATTGAGGTTGGTCATTTCTGAATACATTGAGGGTCAAACCAGTGAGTGGCCTGCACAGCCTTGGTATGTCCCCTCAGCCTAACCAGAGAAGCCATCATACAGGACTCTGCCAACTGGGGGAGTGGTCAAACCTTATGGATACCTATGTCCACTCTCTCAACTTGTCTTATTAGTTTTGTAAGCTATGGACTGAGTCACTCTCTATATGATTAGCTCATGATCTCCCACGGGCCATGCCACTACTGCCTGTGGGGTGCTAGCTCCCATTCTGATAGCAAGTGACTTCTGGTTTAGAAAGTACTTTCTCTTGAGTAACCTTTTTGCAGTCTCAATAAGCTATGCAGAAGGCTGCTGATCTTTTCTTTGCTGGCCTTTGTGAGGGTACTTGGGCTGGGTTTTGATGTCCCTATCCAAGAACATCAATTCTGTAGCCTAATTGCAAGGCTGGCTTGTGCTTAAGGCTTCATCCAAGCCCAGGACTCTACACATTATGGGACATGTCCCTAATGCCACTCTGGAGACCCTAGCATTGGAGCCCTGCTCTGAAGTCCCTTGGATCTCTGAGGGAGCTATCTTCCTCTCCATTGGCCTTACAAAGTCCACTCTGAGATAGCAGCAGTCATTTATCAGAGCTCTACTGTAAGCTCTGGACCTGTTTTCCATCTGCCTCACCTTGAGTTAGGCTCAGATTCAAGAGGAGCATTGTTTTTGTACTGTCCGTTCTTCTGGACCAGTGTCCAGGTGTCTGTCACCTTGTGGGTCTGCATTTCACCTTGCTGCTGGGGTGTCAGAACGCCTCTGGGGTTGGGGAGGTGGCAAAGTACAGAGGCACTAAACTATGTTCCTTCCTCATTGCCATCAGGTGCAGGGCACAAGTCACTCAAGGAGGTGAAGTGTAGCCTGAGATAGGAGTCCCAGCCCTTGTTTCTCCGGGTGAGAAATAGTGCAGGCTGGGGCTGAGGCAGTGGTTCTGAAGCTCCTGGGCACCCAGATGCTGCTGGGAACCAAGAGAAGCTGAGGAAGGGATGGGGATCTGGTTTAGCTCAGGGTGAGAGTCAGCAGTGTGGAGGGACCTTCTGCAAGAGACTTAGGCCTCCCCCCACAGCAGTCCTTGATGAAGGAGACAGTTCTTGCTTGTCCAACCTGTTTATTCATGGTGGGAAAAGCTGCATATGCCTTACTCAGGGTGAATTAGAGATTACTTTTTACAGGAAGGAATGTCTGGGAAGGGAAGCTTATTGGCTAAATTCTCTGGGCCAGCTCATCTAGGTACCTCATTGGCATGGAGAACTCTGGGCTCTATGCTATGTAACCAGTTGTCATGGTCCTCTTAGTGGGATGTCGTAATCACATGCTCCAGGACAGAAATCTGGTCGGAAGCTGATTCAAATGCCTACCATTCTTAATTATGAAGATTGCTGGGGTTCCTTAATCTGCTCAGCCTTCCCAGTTTTTCTGTCTGGTGACACGGTTCCACTTACCCCACATCACCCCTGTACCAGCAGCAGCAGCAGCATCTCCTGAGGACTATGCAGCCAGCACCTGCCTTACCCTGCACTGCTACCGAAGAGCATAGGAATGAATGGAGGACTCAGCTTCTCAGGTTGCCTCTCTAGTTCTTGCCACCAAAGGCCTGATTTCTTCTCTTTTTTAAAGCATGAATGTCGTTAACTACGTTTCACTTATAGAGCCATCTATATAAAGTAAGAATGTGCAGAAACTGGAGAAAATGAAATTTTCAGTTGGTGAATACATTCTCTTCCATTTATAAAGCACCAGCTTTTCAGAAAATATATGCAACGTTTTCAGAATAGAAAGGAAACATTATTTAAAATTTCTGAGTTTATTGGTCTGAAAAGAAATGAACCTTACACACACTGATGAAGTGAAGCCATCGTCCCTCTGAGAGTCTATGTGCTCGTGTTCATTGTGCCTTTCTATATTTTCCATCTCGGTTTTGAATTCCCTATTTATAGAACACCAACATTTTGGGCATCACAGCTCGCTCTACATTTATAATATATGTGTATGTGTAGTATGTGTATATAAATAATGTACATAAATGCATATAAATGTAATGTGATTTATACATATAATATATACATGTGTATGTATGTGTGTGTATGTGTGTATGTGTGTATATTCACATCATGAAGGGACAGGCTGCCAGGATGAAGAATCCAACACCTTGATGGTGGGCCAGCATCTGCAAGAACCTGAACTTTCATTCTGAAAGGTTCCAGGTTTAAAACCTGAGGGGGCCCACTGACACAGACTGTAAGAGATTTATTTAAAAATTTATTAATTTGATCGACAGGCAGGAGTTCTGGGGAGGACCCAGGTGTCCTTTCTTATAGGAAGTGGGAGGGTTCCAAGCCAGGGGACATGTGAGTGCATAGTCCATGCTTGCAAACAGGCCATCTCTGAGTCCAGGTGGAGAAGGTAAGGGAAAAAAAACAAAACAAGTTGCTTTAGTTCTGGGAACAAAATTACTATAGTTTGGAGAATTATCCCAGGTCAGCTAAGGCGGAGAAACTTTACAAAATCACCCTGGATGGCTTGATATTGGTGGAAATTGAGGTTCAGTGGGCACTTCTGAAGGGACTCTGGGTTCTTGTGTCATAAAACAAGGAACTGGAAGGAGACGTGTGGAGAATATCAGGAGCTGTTAATTAGAAAAAGATATACTTCCAGGAAGCAGGAAGCAGGCCAGAGCAGAAAGTACAGAAGCTCAGACAGCAGGCCTACACAAAGCGAGGAGCTTTATGTCACTTAGTCTGGGCTTTGGGGTTATTTGCATAGCAAGACTTCCAGGCTCATTTGCATAATGCAGGCTCTTTCACTCATGCTCTGGGACATGTAGTTCTACACAGCTTCATGTGCCACTCATGTGCATTATTAGCATTTTAAATCGTCACCCAAAGATGTGCAATTTGGTATGATAATGACACTCTAGTGCTTTGGCTCCTGTCAGCAACTCCAGCCAGGAGTTCCCAGCTATTCTTTTTGCAGATAAATTTTTTGTATGTTAATTTTTCAGCATGTGTGCAAAAGCTCCCCTGAACTTCACTCTTTCCTTCAAACTGAGCCAGGGAAGCTGGGAATTTGGTTCAGCTGGTAGAATGCTTGCCTAGAATACATGAAGCCCTACGTCTGACTTCAAGCAGCACGGAAATTTGGCATGGGGACACATGCCTGTAATGGAAGCATTTGGAGGGTGGAGACAGGAGGATCAGAAGTTCAAGCTCCTCCTCATGCTATGTAACATAACAGTTCCACCTAAGGCCAGCCCAGGTTGTATGAGATGATGCCTCAAAAAGCAAAGGAAAACAGAGGAGACTAGAGAGGAGAGCAGGCGACCCCGAGAATCACACGCCCATGCTCCCTTCTACTTCATCCTTAAAATATGCTTTAGGCAAGCATTCCACCGACTGAGCCACACCCCACTTCTAAAAATGTCGTTTAATAATCTCCAACTTACCTTCAAAACATAAAACGAAGCAAAATCCTAAGCTAGGAACACAACCACACTGGAGTCAATTTTATGGTGGAAGAAAAGAAAAAATTTGGCCTTGAACCTGGTTTGACTCCACAGAGTGAGTTCCAGGCAGAAGAGGGTAGCCATGCCACGCCAGAGCTGGAGAAGAGACTTCGTCAGGAGCTTGCCCTCCTCTCCCAGATCCAGGTCTTCCTCTGAGCCACTCTATAACTCTTACAGTGAGAACTCTGTTGAAACTTTCTCTCTGCTCTTTTTCTCTCTGCTCTCTTTAGTTCAGCTTATAGACTTGGGTCACAGTTCTGAAAGTGTATTTGTTAACCCATGGGGCATTTATTGTGTGTCTCAGGTGGCATTGTGGGACAACATTTATGAGATAGAGACCCACAGTGTGCTTTGTTCCTGTTCTGTTCCATAGACTGTCCAGCATGGACTGACTGGGGAACCCCTGGGGTTCCTTTAAACCCCATTCCCACCATGCATTTCCAGGCACCAGTGATATTCTTCGTGTTCACACTGTCTTATGTGCCAGTCAAGGCTGGGGTTGGCTCTACACATCTCCCTGAATGCAAGAACAAGGGTACATCAGAATGTCATTTGGATCTGGTCAATACACCACGTTTTCCTGTGTGAACATGTCTGCTTACATGTGGACCTGCACTGAATAGGGAGGGGGAAATCAAGGCAGGCGAGGAGGGTCGGAGGGTAGCTGAGCTGCTCAAACAGGGGACCTGAGGTCAACATCAGCATGATGCCAGGGTTCCTAACCTCCTATAACTCCTGTTCCAGGGCATTCAACACCCTTTCCTGGTCTTCATGAGCACCTGCACTCACACGCTCAAATATGCATGCATGTGCGCACACACACACATGCATGCACACACACATAAACATAAACATAATTTTTAAAAATTGGAATGGAATGGACGAGGACTGAGTGCTGCTTCCTCAGAGGCGGGGAGGAGACTCTGGATTCATTGCCACCCTTCCCTTCTTTATTCAACTTCTGGAGCATTCTCTAGTTTGTTGTCTTCATGGTAATGAAGACTTGAAAGCCAGGAGTCTGTTTAGGGGTGGAAACCAATGGTGGAATGCTACCGCAGGATGTGTGGGAGTTAAAGCAATGGATAGTGTCCCAATGATTGTTGTCCCCACAAGTGACCTGTGGAATAGTGTGCTGGTGTGGCACTGAGGGAGGGAAAAGTCAGGCAGCCCCATGGGGACCCAGAGCCCGTACCTAGGACCCTGTCTGAACAAACTCAGGAAACGAACAACTCAGGTCTCTCCAAATTGCTCACTGCTGAGAAGGTAATACACAATTGCCATCTGTTCTTGGAGAGCAGCCATTACAAAGACCAATGGCCCCATCTTCAAAATTACCCCCTTTAAGATAAAAATAAAGCACATCCATTTTCTTGTGCCCAGCATGAGGAGACAGCACTGCTTGCTGTTACTGCACTTTCTTGGACTAGGCAGAATTAATTTTGTTTCTGATTTCACATCCTGTTTTCCTTTAAAGGTTTTCTAGAAGTAACAGATCAGTCTGCCGTGTCAAAAGAAAGGCCCTTAAGAGGACTTGCAATGCAGGTACACCCTTGATGGCAGAAGGGCAGGCCAGAGTGGGGGTTGTCACTTATGTCTAGGGCTCAGGCTGCTTTGTGGGTACCACAGCATCTTCTGCACAAAGTGGGAAACAGAAGACCCCTATACTAGACCAAACAGGAATGAAAATTCATAAAGGGGGTCTCACTAAATACCTTGGGATTAAATCTAAATGCCTCATCCATTTTTTCTCTAGGGGTACTGATTGAAAGGATCAGATTTGACTTTGTCCAACAGAGACTTGCTGAATGCCAGGCAGTGGACACTGGACGATTCTAAGATGGCTGAGATACAGCCTGTGTCCTCCAAGGTGCTGCCCAGGCTGGGAGGAGAGGGGGGGTAGAGAGGCCAGGGTGAGGGTGGATGGAAGGGAAGTTTGCTGATGAACTACTGCCACAACATATCTTCCAGCATCCCATGGCCCTTGAGCGTTTACAGGTAGACTTGGATAGCCAGCAGGCTGGCTTGCTTGGATGGCTTTTTGTCACACTGATGGTCTTGTTGGGCTTGCTTTCTTAGTGTGTGGAGCCCATGCCTGTGCCATTTTGGTTCCTCTGAGTTTCCCAAGAACTAAAACCAGTAGTAAATCATCCCCCCAAAATTATGGTTCCAAACTCAGTCACTTGTGTAATACAGTGTGTGTGTGTGTGTGTGTGTGTGTGTGTTATGGTGTGTGTGTGCATGTATATGTGTGTGCATGTATGCGTGTGTGCATGTATGTGTGTGAGCATGTGTGTATACACTTGTGTGAACATTTGTGTGTGTGCGTGTATTTGTGGTGTGTGTAGTGTGTATGTAAGCATGTATCTGTACACATGTGTGTGAAAATTTGTGTGTGTGAATGTATGTGGTGTGTGTGTGTGTGTGTGTGTACATGCTTCTGGAAGCCAGAGACCATCATCAGGTGTGTCTCTCAAGCACTCTCTGCCTTATTTTTTTGAGACATGGTCCTTCGCTGGATCTAGAACTTACTGGCTTAGGATTGCCCAGCAAGCCAGGGATCCTCCTGTCTCTGCTTCCTCAGCACCAGGATAGAGATGCACACACATCTATAAATATGCTACTGTGCCCAGGTTTATACATGGGTTTTGAGGATCTGACATAGACTCACCCCCTTATAACTCCAATCTATTCATCTTATTTATATATTTACTTATTAATTATTTATTTGTTATTGTTTTGAGGCAGGGTCTCAATCTTAAAGCCAAAAATATCCCATTACATAGCTGAAGATAGCCTCCAACTCTCGGCCTCCACAGTGCTGGAATAGAGGCATGAGCCACTTAGTTAGAAACTCAACTATCATGATTCTGGACCTGAGCCAGCTTCTTTTCTTAACAATGGTTAGGATGTATTAAAAACATATTTGCTACATATCACCAGTACAAACAAGCAAGCTATTGATGTATGCAGCAATATAAATAAATCTTCTAAACAAAGCATGCTATAAGAATCTAACTTCATTCTTCACATGTGGAACAGTATTCAGTTTTGCCAGTATTGTTTACTGAATGTCTTCCAGTGTATTTTTGACATCTTGGCCATAGATATGTAAGTTCTCTCTAGGTCCTCTGTTCTGTTCTATTGCACACATGTCTGTTTTCAGGCAGCACTACGCTGGCTCTGTCACTACAGCACTGTAGAATAACTTGAGCCCAGATATTATGACACCTCTAGCGGTCTTCTTTTGTCTAAAGATTGAGTTAGCTATTCAGGGTCTTTTGTGTTTCCATATGAATTTTGGGTTGATTTTTTTTTCTAGCTCTGTAAAGAATCTCATTGGTATTTTGGTGGGGATTGCACTGAATCTATGGGCTACACTTGGTATTATTCTCACAAGAATAACTCTTGTAAACTCAGAGACTGGAGTGTTTTCAGTAATCTGACTTCATCTTTAACTTCCTTTTCAGTGTAGAGAGCGTTGCTTCCTTGTTGAGCTCAGTTCTGGGTCTTTGTGTACTTACTTGTTTTTGGAGCTACTACGGGTGAGACATGTGTCCTAGTTATTCCTCCGCAACAAGTTCATGGTCGGTGTATACACAGTTATTAAAATAAGAGACATAACTGATATATAAGCACTCTAAATCATGTTCTACATCCTTAGCTACAAAGCAATGCTACTCTGCAGCTCCGACTCACCCCAGTCAGAATGGCTGTCATCAAGCAAATAGGTAGCAATAGATGCCAGGGAGGTTGGAGAGAACAGAACCATCATTCACTACTGGTGGGAGAGTAACTGAGGGGGTTACTACAGTCTGGAAGTTTCTCAGAAAGTTAAAAACAGAGCTGCCATGTGACCCAGAAATGCCAAAGGACTCCATGTCCTACCATAGAAGTGCTTGTGTTTCCATAGTTACTGCTGCTGCAATCACAGTAACAACAGGACAGAACTGCCTGGATGTCCATCAGCAGATGAATGGATAATGAAACTGTGAGGGGTGTGTGTGTGTGTGTGTGTGTGTGTGTGTGTGTGCATACACAATGGAATTTTACTCAGCTGAAACATAAATGAAATTTGTGGGAAAATGGATGGAACAGAAAGTGCTACATTAAGCGTGGTTAGACAAAAACCACATGCTCCGTCTCACGTGCAGCCGTAGCTTACAATGTTTTCTGTATGCTTGGGAATGAGTGGGTCCAGGCTAGGGAGCTAGAAAGGAGAGCACACAGCTAAAAAGAGGTGTTGGGTAAGGTGGGTGGCAATGGGACACTCGAGACATGAAAGCAGGAGTGGGTGGATGGGTGAGCACAAGGGGGGGTCAAGAAAAGTAGGCGTTGCTTGAAAATGCTGTAACAAACCCTAGTATATTGTAAATACTAACAGGGAGAAAAGAAGAAGCCACACACAAACTCCACAGTCGTGGACCTGCTTTGTATGACATTCCAGAGGACACGATCAGGAAGCAAAGGAGTATTTGTCTGTGGATCAAGTAGTGTGGAGAGTCAGTGCACACTGAAGGACTAAGAAGCCTTTAGGGATGGAAGGCTTTAAACTCATGCTGTAGTGATGTTTGTACAACTGTATGCCTGGTAAAGGCCATCAAGTTGTATGGTTAAAATGGATAAATATAATATGCAAATTATCTCAGTGAAGATGTGAAAAAGGACTTAAAAGATTACATGTTTACCATGAGTTAACACACACAGAAAACCAGTGCCTCTCATGCCATGCCAGGGATGGCTCAGAATGTTGACTCCTAATGCAATCTCTTGGTCTGGTCCCCATAGCATTTGTGGTAATACAAACTTTTCAGAGACAGGCCTTGACTGATATTTTAGTTCCAAAGGGCTGTAATGGTTAATCTGGACTGTCAACTCAATTAGGTGACCAGTGAAGCTCACCTCTGGGTATGTGTGTGGGTTAGTTTGGGCTTCCATTGCTGTGAAGAGACACCATGACCAAGGTACCTCTTATAAAGGACAACATTTAGTTGGGGCTGGCTTACAGGTTCAGAGGTTCAGTCCAGTGTCATCAAGGTGGGAGCATGGCAGCATCCAGGCAGGCAAGGGGTTGGAGGAGCTAAGAGTTCTACATCTTCATCTGAAGGAAGCCAGGAGCAGACTGTCTTCAAGGTGGCTAGGAGGAGAGTCTCTAAACCCAATCCCAAAGTGACACACTTCTCCAACAAGGCCACACCTTCTAATAGTGCCACTCCTTAGACCAAGCATATTCAAACCACCACAGTGTGAGCAGATCCTAAGGGCTCTGACCTAATGAGTGGGTCAATCCCTCAATGGATACATAATTTCACTAAATATTGGGAAGTTATAGAACTGTGGAAGATGGAGGAAGTCAGTTACTGAGTTATGCTCTTAGACCTGCATCCTGGAAGCATGTGACTAGCTTTGACCAATAGAAAGTCAGACAAGCCATTGCAGGACCCAGTCTGCCTCTGATTCTTGGAGAGGGAACCAGGGAAAGTCACTGGTGGTTAACAGGATGTTTTAGGAGTGACTTTTGGAACATGCATTGAGGTGGGGAAGGCTTGGAGGTTGGGGAAAATTCTCTATGCAGACATGGGGAGGCTGATAGAAATGTCTATCCAAGTGGCTATCCAAGTCAATCCAAGTCAAGCCAAGTGGCTGTCAAGAATGTGAAGAGATAGACCAGCAAGATGTTGTAACTGGTAATTGTGCTTGCTACCAAGCCTGACGGCCTGAACTGGATCCCAGGACCCACATGAGAACTGATTCCCATAAGGTGTTCTCGCTTTCTCTCTCTCTCTCTCTCTCTCTCTCTCTCTCTCTCTCTCTCTCTCTCTC
>JADRCH010000268.1:699885-720787 GCA_019843965.1 Rhynchomys soricoides
CTCTCTCTCTCTCTCTCTCTCTCTCTCTCTCTCTCTCTCTCTCTCTCACACACACACACACACACACATCAATTAATTAGTTAATTAATGTAACAAAACCATAAAACAATGTGAAGAGGTTGAGATGTTTCCCCACTTGATAGTGAGCCTGCTGGCAGAGACACTAGATGCCTGACCCAGACAAGAGCAAATCTACCTACAGCAGCAGCAGCAGCAGCAGCAGCAGCAGCGACAGCAGCAGCAGCAGCAGCAGCGACAGCATTCCTTACATCCCACTGCTCACGGAACCAGCTGACATCTCAGAGGCTCCAGAAGCAAATTCATTGACACCTCTCCAGTCCCACTGCTGTCCCCTGCCAATGGTTTTCTGCTTTTGTCTGGCCTATGCCAGTCCAGCACAGACAGATGGTGTCACTGCTGGTTTTTCTCCCCTCCTATGTATGGCAGCAAGATAGTTGCCAGATCTTGAAGAATGTCTACCCATCTCTTTCAGATTGTCATTGTCATTGGGGGGAGGAGGAATGCCATAACATGTAATGCTGCCAACCACAATTCCAGCCCTCCCTTCGTGATGCTTTCCACATGACTAACCGCTGTAGCTATTTACTGGCTTGTCTGTTCTCTGAAAGCAGCACTCCTGGGGGCAGAGACCTAGTCTGTGTGGCTCATACACATCTTAGTTCAGTATGGGGCATGTGGAACTTCTCAGCAAATATTTGCGGGATCCAGAATTATATTTTCTGAAAAACAGTTTGTGTTTCAAAAGTCTGTTCTAGCTGGCATTTGGATAGCTACAAATTCCTTAGAAAAGACACCTTGTAGAATCTTGTAGGATGCTGGTGTTTGGTATTTCTGAAGGAATCAGATCCAGGTCAGTTAGCCCTTTGATGGATTCCTAATGAGGCTTCCTAAGTCACACATGTAACATGGGGATTTCTTCCAGGAGCTGATGAAATTCACAAGCACTTCTTCACTTCCTGAGCTGCTGAGCTAGCAGCTAAGTGGCCAAGACCTTAATAGTGTTACGGGGGGTTGAGGGGTCTCAACAGTTTCCTTGTTCAAGCCCCCTCCCCCTATCTCTTACCAGGAGCTGAACCCATTGTCACTAGGCATGTGCTTTAACTTATGGGCTACATTCATTCTCACTCCTTTCAAAAATGTCTTTGTTTTGACACAGGGTCTTACTAAGCTAACCAGGCTAGCCTTAAACTCACCCCATCCTGATCCTTCTGCCTCAGCCTCCCAAGTGCTGATATCACAGGACTGCTCCTCTGTGCCCAGCATAACTAATACTCTCCTGGAAACTGTTTCAGTATATAAAATACTCAGAGATAACTTATATGCTTGAGCTCTGTCGCTGTTTCTCTTTCTGTCTGCCTGTCTATCTCTATTGTATGTGTGCATATTTCATAATTAGTGACACAGATCTCAATATATGTGTGTGTGTGTCTGTGTGTGTATGATTATGTGTATATGTGTGCATATATACGTATACATATATCCCAGACCGGCCCAGAACCTGTCACTCACCTGCCTCAGCTTTCCAAATACTGGGATTGCAGATCTGCACAATCATTTCAGGCCTGACTTGTTTCTTTGGTGCCTCATGTTACAATTATGGTATTGATGAAGGCAACTCCAGTTGATTGGGTTGGCTGATAGGATAGAGTCTGTGAAGACCACAGGCAGCCCTGACAAAAAGGCTGGATGCCATGGGTCCAGCCTTTTCTCCTCCTCCTTTCTAGTCTGAAACCAAGTACAGAGGAAGGGTAAGATCTAACATACACATCACAGGCCACTCTGGACATGGATGGCAGGCTAGCAAAGCCACTGTGGAGTCTGAAGCACTGTCACTGTCAGAGGAGTGTCCTGGGAATGGGCCCATGATAGCAACTGTACCAAGACCATGTCTGGGAGCCACTGTGAAAAGCAAGGCCTTGGAACAGACACTGGGAGCAGTAAGGAGCACTCTTGGGCTCCAGCCTGGAAGGCTGTATGGAGGTGGATGTCCTAAAGCATGCTTCATGGCCCTACCTCCATGGCAGATCCATCAAGGTGAACACAGAAACAAGCTCTTCAGGTCCGCCCTGTCTCATTTTCTAGAACTAGCTCCTGCACATTCAGCCACACACACCCCAACCATGGAAGCCAGCCTCCCTGCACTGCTTCTCTGGCCTCACCTCTCCCCCCTCCCTTTGTTTCCCACATGAAGCAGCCTCATGCTGTGTCTAAGGGTTGGGACTCTGCCAGTGCCAACCTCAAGGTCATACCCTCCACCTTGAAGTAACGTGACAAGCTCTATTTCCCAAGCCAACAACAGTCTCTCCTTGAGAGGAATGTAGATACTGGAGACGAGAAGACATTTTATTGGGGAACAGAAGTTGTTCCCCAGGACAGGTTAACCTTCTCTCTCCTTAATGGGTATACTACTGTAGACTGATACTGTAGTGTGCAATCTCATTTTAGCATCATTTTTCAATTGCAGAAGATATTAATGATACAGGATATACATGTCTTCTGACTTAACAGATGTTAGCACTTTTCCATCTTTGCTTTGAATCTTATTCTAAGAAGAAGCTTGGGACCTAGGTCAGTGGTAGAACACTTGTTTAGCATGCCCAGAGCCCTGAGTTTAGTCCACAGACACACACACAGTAATAAGAATATAGGTACAGATGGAGACAGCTAGAACAAGGGCTGCAGAGATGATCCAGCAGGTTACAGTGCTGGCTGCGCAAGCCCAGACAACTGAGTCCACTTCCCAAACCTACGTGAAGGTGGAAGGGAAAGGTCCAACTCCTGAGGGCTGTTCTCTGACCTCCGCATGTGCATCATGGCATGCATGACAATGATATATAGATAGATAGATAGATAGATAGACAGACAGACAGATGGTACATACATACATACATTAACACAGTGTGTGCTGGGCCTTCATCTAAGTACTTCATGTGTATTAACACTTTAAAACTTCACAAAATCTGTGAAGCGGAAATTAATGTCTCCCTTTACAGAAGGAATCTGGAACAGAGAGATCAAGTAACTTGCCCTAAATTACACAGCTACTACGTGTTAGAGGCAGGATCTGAGAGTAGACACACTAGACCAGATACAGGTCCACTGTACTTTATTAAGATGTTCAGAATAACGGTAGGCATTTGTTGAAAGGATGAACCAATCATCTCATTAATTTGCTGTGTCCCTAGATTCATTCCTGACTTGCGTGATGGGAGTTGTAAAATGCACAAAGCCATAAAGATCAAACATTTTCTATTGAGCCACTGCTATTGTGGATCCTGTGACATTCTTAATCTCCTGTGCTTTGTGGCCTTCTTCCAGGAAGAGGTCTGGATCATTCTTGTATCCGTTATCAATTGCTGCACGGCATCATATTCCAGCACACAAATACTGTAGATGTCGGGGTTCTGTGTGCAGTGAGCATGGCTTAGTCTCACTCCTCTCCTGTACTCAGAGCCTTGATGGATATCTGGTGGTCTGCAAGATGCACTTATTAGGGGGGGTCTGCAAGATGCACTTATTGGGGGGGTCTGCAAGACGCACTTATTAGGGGGGTCTGCAAGACGCACTTAGGAGGTCTGTTCACATCCTCACCGGTAGCAGTGGGATCGTTGGCATCTAATGTTAGTAGTGGCCCAGCCACTGTCAATATGGGCTTCCTTATGACAGGCAGCCCACGGGCTGGTCCACGGGCAGGTGACCTGGAGAGAAAGAATCAAAGCCAGAGCCAAATGATCAAATCAAAATCAAATCAAAGCCATCTTGCCTTTATGACCTCCAAAATCACATGCTTTACATCACTCCTGCCTCCTGCTGCTGTCACAGCAGCTGTGAAGATCTGTCTGGGTTCAAGGGCGTAGATTCTGCCTCTCAACCAGGGACACACAGACCCTATTATACAGAAAACCCTAGGCTGGAGGTAAGCACGGGAAGCCATGTAATATATTCTCTTTATAGCCTGAAAGGGTAGAAGTGTTTTGGTTCATAAGACAGGTTCTCACTCTTTCATTCAAACTGGCTTCAAATTCTGTGCAGCTCAAGCTGGCTTGGAGTTCGTAATGCCTCCACCTCTCAAGTGCTTGTCCTACAACCATGTCCTACACTAGGCGTCAGAGTTGTTTGTCTGTCTGTTTGTTAGTTAGGTTGGTAAATTGGTTTAAAAAACAAAAAACAAACTAATTGGTGTTGGGCTGGGTGGCGCACACCTATAGACCCAGCGACTCCAGAGGCTGAGATGGGAGGGGCCGTTGAGTCCAGCAGTTGTGGGCTGTAAGCGCACTATGGCGATCAGGTGTCCGCAGTAGGTTCAGCATCAATATGGTGACCGCCTGGGAGTAGGGGACCACCAGGTTGCCTAAGGAGAGGTGAATCGGCCCAAGTCGGAAACAGAGCAGGTCAAAATTCCCGTGCTGATCAGTCAAAAACTAATTGGGTCTCCTGAGTATTTGTGAGACTGGACTTAAACGCTGTGCCTGCTACTAAGTGTCTGGATTCACAGTGGTGCGACTATTACCACAGTTTTCCCTCACCTGTTCAGTTCTCATGGAAGCCCTGCCCCCAACACTGAAACACGGGCAGTGCCGGACATCTAAGTCTATTTCCCTAACTTTGGGAACATTTTCTTGGGTGGCTGGGGCCAGGTTCTCCACATCAGTGCTTTGTGAACCCACTCGTTACCGACAGTTCAGTCTGCCTAGACAGGTACATCAGCCCCAGCTTTACCCACAGTTTTATCTATAAAGTCGGTGACCTTGAACAGGTCTGACTGAGGTCAGGGGTAGTGAGGCTGTACCACACCGTTCCTGTTAGTGCAAGAGAAGAACTATTGTTAAGCTCGTCATATTCCTGGAATGAAGCACAAGTAATTAGTGTCCAGAATAAACGAAGGCAACATCCCATTCAGTGGTTCAGGGGACTTCCCTACCCTTATGGGGGATCTATTTCCAGAAGCAGGTGGGAAGGTGGGAAGGCTGTGATAAAGGACGAAGCCTTTTTTTTTTTTTTTTTTTTTTTTTTGGTTTTTTTGAGACAGGGTTTCTCTGCGTAGCCCTGGCTGTCCTGGAACTCACTCTGTAGACCAGGCTGGCCTCGAACTCAGAAATCCGCCTGCCTCTGCCTCCGGAGTGCTGGGATTAAAGGCGCGCGCCACCACTGCCGGGCTGCTGTGGCATCTTTGCTGTGAAGGTGCTACAGGTGTGTAGGCAGCACAGGGAATGTTCTCCTTGGCTGTAACCTAAGAAGGTGCTAAGTACACCGAATTCAGGCACATCTGTCCCATGAGTACACTCTTAAGTCTCATGGCCGTGTGTGGCTTACTGGGGGCTGTCTGTGGACATCCTTGTCTCTTTGTCTTTTGCTAAGGAAAATTAGACTCTTCCATTTCCTGTGACCCTGTGGTTTCTATTGTCATTGAATAAATAGCTCTGTGGCTTGGCTGTAAATTTCCTACGGAATGAGTTATTTAAGGTCTCTAATTTAATCATCTCAAGATGATCTCCCTACCTCGATTTAATAAAGGAAATTAAAATGTGTTTGCTTTTCGTGAGTATCCTCAGCCACCATCTGCTTAACAATGTGGATGCAATCAGCTCTGGAAAGGATGAGAACAGATCATGTTCATAGAGAAGGTTCTCCTTTTCTAAAAAGCATGTGCATGAAAATCTGAAGTCCCCAAAGGGCGGGAGGAACTGCCAGAAGTTTTAGTTGAGATTTCATTTCAAACCAGAGCTAGTAATGTAAAACGATCTCTCCAGATATAAACCCCTGCTTCCTAGTAATTGTCTTATTTTTAAACAAGCACAGTATTTTTAAATTTTTATTGTTTTCCAGAAATCCTTTCTGCAGTTGCTGTGCCAGGGAGATGTTAGTGATCCCCAAAAACACACACAGGAGCCCATCTGGTGCAACTCACAGCAGGGCCTTTATTCTATTCCAGGGCCAGCTCTCCCCATCACCCCAAACACACCACCATCATGCAGGATGGTTTTGGGGGGGAGCCCCGAATGTCTATGGGGCAAGGCTTTACAGGAAGCAGCAAGCGGGGAGTACGTGTGCATGCATCTAACTGGAGAGCTGCTGTGGCCTTACCATAATCGGCTGGTGCTGGGAGTCATATCATAAACTTAACTTATGCTCCCCTCTGCGTTGGTGGTTGTTAGGCAGGGGGTGGACTTGTCACCTGGGGTGCAGGTTTGTTGGGAGAATAACCTGGAAACACTGGTCTTGTTGAAGGTATAACCTGGAAACTGGTCTTGTGGGGATTAGCCTAGAGTCTGGAGCTAGGCTCAGGTTTTGTTGGGGGGCAACTTGGAAACTAATTCTAGACACCAGCCTGTTCGTTTACCTGAGTTCAAACACAGGTCAGGTTCTCTAAAATGGAGTCTGAACTTAAAAGCTTTGGCATCTCACAGTCAATCTGGTAGCAGTTGATGGGACTGAACTCATGCAACCTGTTCCCACGGCTTTTCAGTCTTCCATAGCTGGAAAATCGCTCGAGTCTTCTTTTCCTCAGACAGATTATTCTGGAAAAGTAGATATGTTTTTTATGTTAGTATGAATGTTTTTTGAAGAAGGGAAATTAAGATTGTGTAACTGCTTGGAAGACTAATAATTGGGTTTTTTCTTCATTAAAGGAAACACTAATTTATGATTAAGACAGAATTAACATGAACTCAGTTTTTTAGTACTTTCACAGTGTTGAACACCTATCATGTCCACCTTTAGAATAACTGAAAACCAAAACCACCAGCATTCCTTAACAGTAACAACCTGTGTCCCAACTCCTGCCACAGGTTCCCTTGACTGATATTTTCCGGGCATTTGCAAGAAAGGTGCATCTGTGTCACGTGCCTGTTTTTTAAGGATACCTAAGAGGAACAATTAACAGCTGCTTATAATTAGTTCCTTTGCATTCAAGTACACCACATGCACTTCTCTGCTCCTCCGCTGGAAAACACTCAGCTCTTTGGTTATCATGAATAATGCTGCCCAAAGCATTTGTTGGCAAGTTTGTGTGAGGATAGTATTTACAACCGCATACATTCAACTGTGTGGATTTTCTTGTGGTTATGTGCCTGTGAATGGGGCTGAAGGAGTATAAGTAGCTCCGTATTTAAGGCCCACCAAATGGTTTTCCGTAGTCTTTACTAGAGATGTGTGTGTGGTTCTACATCTTGCCATTTGCCCACCAACAGTTCTATTCTTCCCCGGAGGTTTTGGGTTTAACATTCCTGGTTTCCTTGTGTCTATGGCTATCCTAGTGGGTATGGACTGCTATGTTTTTGTTTCTGATGTTCTTTTGAGACAAGGTCTCATCAAGTAGCCCTGGCTGTCTTGGAACACTCTGTGTAGTCCAGGCTGGCTTCTCCTTCTCCGGCCTCCAGAACACTGGAATTAAAGGTGTATGCCACCACAGCAGCTTTTCACTGCAGTTTTAATTTACATTTTCCTTAGCAAGTTTTGATGTGCTTATTGGCTAATTTTCTACCTAATTGGGGGAAAGGTTCAAATACTTTGCCCATTTAAAAATAATCACTGAATTACAAAAGTTATTTATAAATTCTGGAAATTCTTCCTATCTCAGCTATATGATGAGTCAATGTTTTAATTTGTTTAGTAGGTGAGTTTTTTCATTTGGTTGCTATCTTTTCTTGAACAATTTTTAAATTTTGGATATATCTGCTTTTCCTTGTGCTGCCCACACTTTTAGCACCATACCTAAAAATATTTCCTGACACTTTTGGTGTCATATCTAAAAATAATCGACCACACACTGAAGCTTACAAAAACTACCTCTGATCTTTCTTTCTTTCTTTTTTCTTTTCTTTTTTTCCAATAAGGAACTTGGGACACCACCGAACTGCACAAGTTCTTCCCCATCATCTTTGATGTGAACAGATGGCCAAGAGGCAGTTGTAAGCATGCTTACAGTTTCAGCTTCTACAGGGTTTTTTTGTTGATGTTGGTTTTTTTTTTCTTTTGGTTTTTCGAGACAGGATTTCTCTGTGTAGCCCTGGCTGTCCTGGAACTCACTCCGTAGACCAGGCTGGCCTCGAACTCAGAAATCCACCTGCCTCTGCCTCCCAAGTTCTGGGATTAAAGGCGTAACCAGCTGTACAGGTGCACTGTAGGACCCATGTGTCCCAGCACCACTGATAGAGTCTCTTTCTCCATGGCTTAGACAAGAAACAGAGACTCTTGCACTAAAATGATGATATGGTTGGATATGAGTGGCGTTATCGTGCATCTCCAGAAACCACACCAGGCCAGACAGTTCCACGTGGGGAGTTTATTGGAAGGGGGGGCAAGGTAGCGGCGAGAAGAGAAAGAAAAAAGAGAGAGGAAAAAGAGAAAGATCAGAGGGGTCTTCTGTTTATATATGGAGAGTGACGTAGCCGCAGGTAAATGTGGGCGGTGGGCCAAGTGGATTCTGGGAATAGGATGGCCTGTTGCCTTGGGCGGGTCGCGCTGTCGCCTGGGTATGACGTCACCGGTTTGGCGGTCCCGATGCCAACAGAGACAGCTTCTGATTCTGACTGTCTTCCTGAAGAAGGGTTCAGTGGCACTGTAGCTTTTGACAATGGCAGGCCTCTGTGTCCTCCCAAACATGGGTCTGCACGTGTACAAAATGCAGCAATTATGGGGTTATAATGGCTTCCACCAAGATCTCAAAAAGCCTGGGAAGCAAGGCAGAAAGCATCCCATAGGTGTCCAGGCTCATTGGAGAATCCATGTGGGGTGATGCCTAGTGGACCTTTAACAGAGACTATGGAGTGGCAACGCAAACAGCAGATTATCAGGCAGACTTTGCAAAGATACACAAATCAGTGTGTATCCCAAAGGGTTAACTAGCAAAATAATAGGGAGGACATGTTTAGGCCTGGGGTATCCACCTCTCACCTCACTGTGACGGGATACTAGACTTTAGGTTTATGGTTATGCACTTTATTCTTGTACTTCCCTTCCTTTTGGAATGGCAATATGCCCTGTGCCTGTCCCACAATGGATATTGGAAATAGATAACTTATTTTAACATTCTAGGCTTATAACTGGAGGGAAATTGCCTTGAGTCTCAAATGAGACATTTGACGGTTGAATTCTAGAACAAGTTAAGACTTTGGGGTTGTGGAAATAGACTATTTTTATGAGAAGGAGATGAGCCATGGGGGATCAGGGAGGGATGTTTGGATGTGATACGTGTTCCTCAAGGGTTCGTGAGTATAGACCTAATCCTCAGTGAGAGGTTATAAGAAAGTAGAAACTTCAGAGGCAGGCAGAGTCTACACTCTGGTCTACAGAGTGAGTTCCAGGACAGCCAGGGCTGCAAAGAAACTCTGTTATATAACTTTATGCAATTTTTCTTTCAAGAGCAAAAGATGGGTGAAAAGCTTCAGTGAATCAAGTTCTGATAATGACATGGAAGGTCTATCTGTTGCTGACCGAGAGGCTAGTCTGGAGGAATTAAGTTGGACAAATCCCGTACATTTCCATCTCTCTGTGTCTTTCAGATGAGTGGCCCATATCACGATGTTTTGCATAGTATCTTAGGAGCATACACGTGTTACAGACCTGATGTTGGTTATGTCCAAGGGACATCCTTCATTGCAGCAGCACTCATCCTCAATCTGGAGGAAGCAGATGCCTTCATTGAATTTGCAAATGTCCTAAACAAGCTGTGCCCGCTGGCCATTTTCCGTGTAGATCACAGAGTGATGTTGAAGTATTTTGCAACATTTGAAGTATTCTTTGAGGAAAGCCTATCCAAACTATTTCTTCATTTCAAGTCATATAATCTTACACCAGATATATATTTGATGGATTGGATCTTCACGTTGTACAGCAAATCACTGCCACTTGATCTGGCTTGTTGTGTCTGGGATGGGTTTATAGAGGTGGGGAGGAAATTTTATTTAAGACTGGTTTGAGGATACTCCGACTCTATGAAGATATACTCTTAAGGATGGACTTTATTCATATATCACAATTTCCTACCAAATTGCCAGAAGATAAAACATCAGAAAAGGTTTTCAGCTGCATTGCAGCCATTTAGATGCAGAATACCACCAAGAAATGGCCACAGCTCTTTGCATCTGTAACAAAGGACATTAAAGAAGGGGATAAGAACAGCAGTCCTGCTCTGAGGAGCTTTGAGTTAGTGACTAACTGAAATGCAAATGGTAGTTTTGGGGAAAGTTTCCTCTTTCCTATGTAGATAGCGTGGAAGACAACGTCAAGAGAAAAATCAAAAGCTGAAAAACTGCTGGGTTTAAGTTCCATGGCTAAAGTAAATGAAATACGTAATTTTTTGACAGTGTTAATAAAACAGTACCTGGAGAGTGTTGCAGGATTTCCCCTGTCCGGAGCCCTGTGATGGGACAGGGAACAGGCAGGCAGAGCTAAGAGTTGCACAAGAGAGAGTGTCTTGGGGGAGAGAGAGCAGAAGGAAGATGGACGAAGCACGACTGGTGGTTATGTTATCATAAGGGTTAGAAGTTTGGAGTAAGTTGTCTAATCTAGGTGGGCAGCTTTTATCATTATCAATTGGCTCTGAAATTATTGTATTGGCATCTTGTAAATTGTGTTTTTATTGATACATAAGTCTGATTGGTTAACTATATGCTTAAGAGTTTTAATTCTACTGGGTAATTGGGTGTTGAGATTGCTGACCCTGGGGCAGGCAGTTATTGTGTGAGCCTGGTGACAGAGATCCGCCAAGGGACTCAGCTCCGGAGAGTTGGCCGGCTGAGAGAGTGAGATCACTTGGCAGGAGATCTGCTGTGGCCCACCGTTTGCCAGCCTGAGCACAGGAACGTGCTGGCTCTCTTTTTTAATATTTCCCACAACAGGGGAGAGCCACTTTTTCCAAGGAAAAGGCTTAGTTGGCTATTACATTACTACATAATTTGGAGTGAATACTTTAATGCAGTATTTTTTAATAGCTTCACAGAAACTTCTTTTTTAACAATTAACTACAAATGCACTTCTGGAGTCAGAGTAGGATTGTTAAATTCAACTTTAATCTCCAAAAAAGATAGAACACATGTATTATCTTCAGTTCTGAGCTTTTGAAGATATTCTAGACCAGTAGTAAGCACTTTGAGTTGTAATCACTAAAGCTCTTGCTCATCTTACTCATAGGCTTGGGAAGTCCTCTTTATCTAGATCTAGAATACTGGTGGACATTATTTCTTGTTTTGCTTATGGTATTTTCCACAGTGTTGCATCCCTTTGTTTTTTGAAGAGAAATCTTTCTGTAAGTAATTTCTATCATAAAAAAATTTCGCCTTTTTGCTTCTTGTCTGCAAGTTGTTATGTAATTACTTAACATTAAAAACTAAGTAACAGATAGAACTAGAACAGAAGATCTGCACTTTAGTGGACTGAAGATTTGACTTTGAGAATAAGAATAAACAAGCAATGAATTCTAAGAGTTTGAGATAACACACTACTTACAAGGCTTGAATTTCTTTAGTCAAAATCCTTGTTCTATCTATAGAAACAAATTTTATTAATTTTAGTGTGAAATTTAAAACTTTATATAGCTAAGTCTAAGACTTGTGAAACTATGCGTTTTTTCTGATTGATGGGAATAATAGTAAAAGGAATTTTAAATCCTTTCTTGGTCTAATGGCATCTCAGATAGATTATTAATCATTGATAAACTGACATTAAATTTATTATTCTTAATTTTTTAACCTAACCTAAGTCATTTGAGTATTATGGTTAATATCTGTATAAAATACTATTTGGTTATTGATTAGATTTATAGTGTTTTGATGTCACAGTTTGGTTTGAAACAACATAGAAGCACACATTTCTGTTAGTAGTGGACATACAGATATAGTCTTTAGACTAACAAGCCAGAGATTCTTCCTTACTGGATAATAAACTGCCTTAGGAGTGTGGGACCAGAGGAAGTGCATATATTTTTGCCCTATGGGCTGATCATTCTAGCCTCGGGAGCTGTAGGATTAACTCCTGTCTTAGGCCTGGCTCGGTGAACTGGTAGTATGTTAAAGTGTGAGGGGTTCTAGAGTCTTAACAGACTCTAGCGTGAAGACTACCCCTGGGTATTGGGGTCCCTCTAGAGCCTTAACAGGCTCTAGCGCGAGGACTACCCCTGGGTATTGGGGTCCCTCGTAAAAGGCACATAACCTCTGGGAGTCATCTTATTGACTTTATGCTACTTGACCTAGATTTCATCTTATTTTCATGTATTAGTTTGCTAAGGTGGTTCTACATTCTGTACTTCTTTCTTTTATTTTTTTATTGTACAGTTTCTTTACCTACCAAGTATAACTGTGTATATAAAATGTAAATACAAGAAATTCACTAAAATCCACTAGTAAAAATTACTATGAAAAATAAAACTTGTACAAAGGGGAAAAGAAAGAAAGAAAGAGAGAGAGAGAGAGAGAAATTTGATCTGTGTTGTCTGGAGGTGGGGCCTCGAGGAACCAATTAGGATTAGACAGAGTTATCAGGGTAGGGCCCCATGATTCAATCCCAGGGGCTTCATAAGAAGGAAGAGGAATCCCAGGGGACACACACCTTTCCTGTCTCTTGCTATCTGATGTCCTATAGCCTCTCTGGACTCTGCAAACAGGAAAGCCTTTACAAGACACAGCCCTCAACCACGGAACTTCAGAGCTGTCAACCAAAGGAAATCTTTCTGTTGAAATACACACCACCTGTGGTGTTGGCATAGCTAATGTGTGGGTATGGCTACTGAGCGCTTCTGGCAGCCTTCTTGACAAGTCACAGGATGTAACTATGAAGGGTCACCATCCAGTTCTGTTCCATTGGCATTGGCCACTATTCTGAACATCATGAATCTGGAGCAAGTTTTAAAGTCAAGGAAGACAAGTCCTCTGATTTTAATCTTTTCTAAGTAATTCATTAGTTCTAATGTGGATTCCTTGAGGTCTTCTATGTTCAGTATCATGTCATCAGGAAAATCAAGATGCTCTATAACTCTTCCTGTTTAATACACATGTTGTAATCTATTAATAGCGCATACCATATTCTTTCCCCCTCCCTCCCTAAGGTCATACTCTATAGCCCAGGCTGGCCCAAAACTTCCTGTGTGGCACAGGCTACCTGAAATTTGCAATGTTCCTTCTGCCTCAGCCTCCTGAGTGGTAGGGCCACAGGCCTGAACTATCATGCCCAGCTGACATTGACTTCTGGTTATGAACTCCCTTTACATTTCTGATATGGCTTGACTGGCCGTATAATCTTCTTTAGTATGTTGCTGTATTCTGTTTGCTAGTGTTGTGTTGACAATCCCTGCCTATGTTCATAAAGAATATTAATCTTTAAGCTTTTAATGACAGAAAGTTATAACTTAAATTTTTTACTTACCCTTTGAAAATTTTATAAATGTATACACATCTTGATCACCCTCACCACCCAGCCTCTCTAATTCCTCTAGGACCCCCTTTCATGTCTCCCTCCCAACTCCATGTCTTCCTTTTATAATGTTCAATTAATTAAAGGTTTAGGTCACTGCGTTCAGTCATTGCTGCCTTAGTGTATATCAGAGTCATCCACTGGGGAAGAGGAAATCTACGCTGGCCACACTCCCAGAGGAAAAAAGACTCCTCCTCATTCCCCAGTAGTTGTACACTGCAATAGCTCCTCAGTTGGGGGGTGCTCTAGAGCCCCTCCCCATTCTATGATAGCTTGAAATAAATTTTATTCATTTGGTTTTGTTTTTTAATGTATGTATGTTTGCCTGCACATATGTGTACCATATGCCTGCTTGGGGAGTGAAGAAGATGGCACTGGATCGTAAGAACTAGAGTTCCAGGTAGCTGTGAGCTGCCACGTGGGTGTGGAGAATGGGTCCTTTGCCATAGCTGGTGCTGGCTTACTGAGTGATCCCTTGGCTCTCACCATGCTGGGTCTGGAACTTGCTTGATCATGTGCAGTCTTTTGAGGAGTGAGCGCAGAGGCGGAATCATCTCTAATCTTCATTCTTTTCCTGTTCCTTCTCAGTTAAGCCTTTTCTTTTTTCACCGTCTAAAAGTAGGTCCAGGCCGCGGATCCCATACCATTATTTTATAGCATTACAGCTACGAAATTCCCTTGAACACCACTTTAAATTTGTTTCATAAGTTTTGATACGCTGTGCGTTCGTTTGCATTCGTCTCAAAGCATTTTCAGTTGTTCTTTGGACCCTCTGCCTGTGTTTCTCTTTGTTTCCAAGTCCAAATTCTCTGTTTCAATCTTTTCAATAGTTTGTATCTCAGGTGGGTTGAATAGGCACGGCTCTCATAGGCTTATAGATTTGGATGCTTGGTCATTAGGGCGTCTCCCTACTTAACAGGGATTAGTGGGTGTCGCCTTGTTGGAGGAAGTGTGTCGCTGAGGGTGGGGTTTAGAGTTTCAAATGCTCAAACCAGGCCCAGTATCTCTCTCTTCTTGCTGCCTGTGGTCCCACATAAGGAGCCCTCAGCTACCTCTCTAGCAGCATGTTTGCCTGCATGCTGCCATGCTGATAATGAACTGTAAGCAAGCCCCAATTAGATATTTTCCTTTATAAGAGTTGCCACGGTCATGGTGTCTCTTTGCAGCAATAGGACACTGACTAAGACAGTCTCTTTATTCATATTTTTTTTTCTGAAGAATCTTGCACATGCTTGGCCAAAATTCTACCACTGATCTATCACCCTAGCTCCTGACAGCTTCTGCCTTAGTTTGGGTTTTACTGATGTGAACAGATACTATGACCAAGACAACTCCCATAAGGACAACATTTAACTGGGGCTAGCTAACAGGTTCAGAGGTTCAGTCCCTTATCATCAAGGTGGGAGCACGGCAGCATCCAGGCAGGCATGGTGCAGGAGGAGCTGAGAGTTCAACATCTTCTTCCAAAGGCAAACAGAACACTGGCTTCCAGGCAGCTAGGACAAGGCTCTTAAAGCCCATGCCTACAGCGACATACTTCTTCCAACAAGGCCACACCTCTTAAAAGTGCCACTCCCTGGGCCAAGCATATTCAAATCACCACACCTTCTCTTGATGAGACAATATCATTTACCTACCTTTGGATTTGGATGCATGGTTACCTCAGTTCTTTGCTACTGCTGCTGCTGCTGCTGCTGCTGCTGCTGCTGCTATTGTTCTTAGTCTTTGAACAAAAACTATGTTAAGGCACTTGTCTGCTAGCTTCTAGCCAGATCACCTCAAAGCCTCATGTGATTCTGTCATTCTCTGGTTGATTGGTTTTTAGGTTTTAGGGTTTATTTACTATATCTTGCCTTTTTGATTCTTTGATTGATTTATTGTTGCTAGCAAATGAACACTCCAAGTAATATTCTATGGGCTTCTATGGCTAGTGACCCCTACCTTGAAAATGCCTCCTTTTCACTAGAGTTTATCAAGGCTTAACTGACTAAAGCTATCCAATGAAGTCAGTTTCCCATGCTGTGTACTGCCTCTACCTGCCAGCCTCAGAATTCTCTCAGTCTTAGCATCTGAGACTAACTCAGCTGCTAAGGCCAGGAATACCCTTCCAGTTGACAAAAGCCACTTACAGGTAAAAGTTTGTTGCAGAATGGGGGATTGGGCAGTCCCTGAAGCTACTGGGCTGGGAAATGAACTGTGAAGAAGTGAGAAGGAAATCTCCTGGCCTCAGTCAGTCAGACTGGATTAAAACTTCTAGAGAGTCTGATCCCTTGGCTTAGTTTTCTTACATATTCAAACACAATAAAGCTTGGTGGAAAAGTTTCATGTGACAGTTCTCATAATGAAACTCCAGGGATGGCCATATCAAAACAAAATTCCCTTGCAAAATACCCCAACATAGCAAAGTGCCTGAGAGCCTTATCTTAAGAGCAAGTTCTGTTGACTGGCAGACAGTGCTTGAGGGCTAGGGCCTGGAGAGGAAGAATTTGTAACAAGCACAAGGATGAATTCTATTGATGGAGGATACAGCACATATGAGGCCTCTTCCATAAGGATACACTCTAGTCACTGTAAGACAAAGCCCATGATTAGGGCCCAAACAAGTCAGAATTTGGGGGTAATTCAGGTGGAGGGCTGCTCCTTGCAGAATTTCTTTTATTTATTTATTTATTTTTATTTTCATATTTTATTTACATTTCAAATGTTTCAGATCTCCCCTTTGGAACCTCCCCATTCCCTCCGCCTTCCCCCTGCCAATATAGGGATATTCTCCAATCCACCCACCCACCCACCCGCCCACTCTCGTCTTTCCTCCTTGTCATTCTCCTATACTGGGGGATCTAACACCCTCAGGCCCAAGGACCTCTCCTCCCCCTGACAGATTACAAGACCCTCCTCTGCTGCATTTGTGGCCAGCACTATGGGTCACTCCATGTGTATTCTTTAGTTGGTGGATCAGTCTTCAGAAGTATCGGGGGTCAGGCCAGTTGCCACTGCTGCTACTTCCCTGGGGCTGCACAGTCCTCAGCTCCTTCAGTCCTTTCTCCAAGCCCTCCATTTGGGACATCACACTCAGAACTATTGTTGCTGCGAAGTGACTCTTGGGTATTTCAAACTTTTGAGCTAATAACCTCTTAACAGTGAGTACATACCAAGTTCATTCTTTTGTGACTGTATTACCTCGCTCAGGATGATATTTTCAAGATCCATCCATTTGTCTACGAATTTCATGAAGTCATTGTTTTTAATAGCTGAGTAATATTCCATTGTGTAAATGTACCACATTTTCTGTATCCATTCTGTCCCTCTGTGGAGGGACATCTGGGTTGTTTCCAGCTTCTGGCTATTATAAATATGGCTGCTATGAACATAGTGGAACATGTGTCTTTATTACATGTTGGAACGTCTTCTGGGTATATGCCCAGGAGTGGAATAGCTGGGTCCTCAGATAGTATTATGTTCATTTTTCTGAGGGTCCGCCAAACTGATTTCCAGAGAGGTTGTATCAACTTGCATTCCCACCAGCAATGGAGGAGTGTTCCTCTTTCTCCACATCCTCGCCAACATCTGCTATCACCTGAGTTTTTGATCTTAGCCATTGGCAGGATTAACATAGTTAAAATGGCCATCCTGCCGAAAGCAATATACAGATTCAAATACAGATTCAGATACAGATTTGCTATCCTCATCAAAACCCCAACTCAATTCTTCATAGACCTAGAAAGAGCAATTCTCAAATTCATATGGAATAACAAAAAACCCAGGAGAGCAAAAACTATCCTCAACAATAAAAGGTCTTCTGGGGGAATCAGCCTCCCTGACCTCAAGCTGTACTGCAGAGCAGTAGTGATAAAAACTGCATGGTATTGGTACAGTGACAGGCAGGTAGATCAATGGAATAGAATCGAAGACCCAGAAATGAACCCACACACATATGGTCACTTGATCTTCGACAAAGGAGCTAAAACCATACAGTGGGAAAAAACCAGCATCTTCAACAAATGGTGCTGGATCAATTGGCGGTCTACATGTAGAAGATTGTGAATTGATCCATTCCTATCTCCCTGTACAAAGCTCAAGTCCAAGTGGATCAAGGACCTTCACATAAAACCAGATACACTGAATCTAATAGAAGAGAAAGTGGGGAAGAATCTCGAACACTTGGGCACAGGGGAATTGTTCTTGAACAGAACACCAATGGCTTGTGCTCTAAGATCAAGAATTGACAGATGGGACCTCATAAAATTACAAAGCTTCTGTAAGGCAAAGGACACTGTGAATAGTGCAAAACGGCAACCTACAGATTGGGAAAAGATCTTTACCAATCCTACATCTGATACAGGGCTAATATCCAAAGTATATAAAGAACTCAAGAAGCTAGATGCCAGAGATCCAAATAACCCTATCAAAAAATGGGGAAGTGAGCTAAACAGAGAATTCTCAACTGAGGAAACTCGAATGGCTGAGAAGCACCTAAAGAAATGTTCAGCCTCCTTAGCCATCAGGGAAATACAAATCAAAACAACCCTGAGATTTCACCTTGCAGAATTTCAAAGGGCCACCAGTTGACTATTTTCATGTCAGCATTCCTGGTGACCAGGGGTGATTATTCCTTAAAGAAAGCAGGCCTGTATTTCTCCAGTGCATCCTACAGTTTGCCTTTATCCTGTTAGATGCTCACTCTGCATTGTTACCTAGGTGTGAGGGTTAGAGGCTAATAGTGCAGTAGGGAAAGGTACTTGTTTGCTTCAAAATCTAGCACATTGAATGCGGTTGCCTTCTTTCTGACAGCTCCCTGGAAAGTCAGCTTCATATCTGTAGACAGACATCAAGTACCGAAGGAGTGGCCCCTGCGTGAGTTAGAGTGAGTGGCTTTTCAGTTGGTATTTGGTCAAGTGTTGTGGTTAGGCACTTTGAGTCAAAAAAAGGTTCTATCTTAGGGTCTAGTTGAGGTTTAAGAAGCTCTGGAGTCTGTCCACACTCAGGGCTCCTGTGTGGGTGCAGCCTGAAGCATGCACATGGCCCTCACTGTGGTGCAGCCTTGAGCATGCACACAGCCTTCCCCCCTGAGGTGCAGCCCTGAGCATGCACACAGCCTCCCCCACCCTGAGGTGCAGCCCTGAGCATGAACACAGCCTCCCCCACCCTGTGGTGCAGCCCTGAGCATGAACACAGCCTCCCCCACTCTGTGGTGCAGCCCTGAGCATGCACACAGCCTCCCCCCACCCTATGGTGCAGCCCTGAGCATGCACATAGCCTTCCCTCACCACTGCATTCCAAGAAAGCTCTTCTTAGCCAGTTCTTCCCTGTCTCCTTTTAGTACACTTCATGCTGCCTGGACATTTTTCTCCCCTCAGAGCTTCCCCAATGCCTCATCCTTGCTGTTTACCCAGCCCTCTATGCTTTAGCATGACTTTTCCCCCTGTTTCCAGTGAAGTCAGTCCCTAGAGGGAATGGTTGAGCTCTTTGTCCTAATGGATAATTTTGTCAGGGACTTCATTTCCCCCAGTGACATATGTCCTTCTCTAGTGTGTGCTGGAGTGAAAACAGCTTGTTCTCTTCTGCATGGGAACTCACCTTCTCAGCGAGGGAGCTGGCTGAGGGTGGAAGCAACAGAGACCCAAGTATCTCAACCTGTGTCATCTGCAGGGGAGTGGGTGGCCAGAGTGCTCCTCTCCCCAAGATGTACTGTGGGACGAGAGCTTCCTGAGACACCAGGCTGGAGCCGGTGAGGTTAGAGGGCCAAGTGGAGGTCACAGCAGCCAGAGAGAGGCGGTAGAGGAGGCAGGATGGAGCTCACGGCCCACAGACCCTCTAAGATTCCATAGACTTGCTTGAGTGACTGTCCCCCGTTTCCTGTAGGTCCTTTTAAGTTTTTCTAGCTTTGTTCCTGCCCCTCCCATTTTCCCCTCCTCAGCTGTGAGTGGCTGAAGAAGTCTGCTAAGCTCCTTCCTCATCCCAGAAGTCCTGGCTCTGCCCGGATGCTTTAATCTTGATAGGACCAAAAGCTAAGACAGTCATTAAGAGCAGAAGAGGAAGTAATAACTGGTGGGTGTCACCTAAAACCAGCAGTTTCTTAATGCAAATTCTGGTTGCGTCTTAAAATTCCAAGTGGTATCACGCACTCCCTCACCTCTACCTGCTACGTCTATCACGCGGAGCTCTGGCCTGGCATTTGGTTCATACAAATGTGTAATACAGTATTTAAGTCAGCAGGAAAGACATTAGACAAATGAGGACACAGGTCCCAAGAGGACAGGATGGCATGCTGGTCCAGCTTCCCAACTGTTCTGTATGAATTCAGAAAGGTAACCAAACAACAGATGATGTCTTTCAATTGGTCTTTACAAAGCAGCCATGGCTTCCGGGTAGCACACTTCTTACTTGGCTGTGTCCACTCGGGTTTATGTTCCCCAAAGAATGTGCTTTCTTTCCTGAGTCCCAGAGTCTCAGACAAAGAGATCAATTAGGACATTCTAGCACATCAGCAACAATTGTGAATTTCAATTCTAATACAATTTGAAGTCTAAAGACACTTGAAAATAACATTTGAAAATAAAAAATAATTTCTACTTTAAAGTGGTTGCTATGTCAGCTTTTGCTTTTTAAAAATGTTTGGGCAAAATAATAGAATTGTTATAAATATCATATATCAACATGTATATCATTTTTCGTATATCAAAATCAATCATTTACTTATTTAAAAAATGTTTGTGCAGCACTTCTTTGAGGATGATAGAACTACAATATTTAATAATCCGTGATACACTTGTCCATGTCGATGGCTGTGCCCAAGTCTCCTAATCTATGAAGTAATTTTTCTAAAAATCGATATAAATCTAACAGAGCACTTCAAATTTCCGTTCACAGAACCACCAGTTCTTTTAACCTAAGTGTGTAGCATATAGATGTGACTACAGTCTGAAGATAGTTTTAATAATTTTGTCATTTCCATGTCCCCAATTGTCTCAGCCACAGCTGACTGGGCAGCTGTCTCATAATGCTTATAGCAACCTGCCAAATGTTTACAGGAATGTTCTAGAAAACTATAGAATGCTAAGATGTAATCTCTGGGGAAACTGAGGCAAGGGGAACATTCACTGATCTTTTATTCTCCAGAGTTCAGAATCAGTAACTAGTTTTAGATTTAAAACTAAACACCAGGTCTTGTCTGGAGAGGTGGCCCAGTGGCTAAGAGAGGGCACCACATTGCACAGGACCCACATCAAGATGGCTCACAACTATGTGCTGTAACTCCAGCTCCACAAAATCTATTGCCTTCATCTTCTAAATTCGAGTCTCCAAATGTCCTGTGGATGGCCTTACAGTTGTGCTTTGTGTTACAAAATAGCACATGAACTACAGGACAGGGGAAGGGACATCTGGTGATAGGTGACCACGGGTGATTCTTCAGCTCCTATATCACGGGTGACTCTTCAGTTCCTATAGTGATGCCACAGGTGACTCTTCAGCT
>JADRCH010000268.1:720797-741077 GCA_019843965.1 Rhynchomys soricoides
GTGACTCTTCAGTTCCCAGGGTTTTCCACTCTGTTTCCAAAGCTATCTTGCTACAAATCTGTGGAAGGGAAGTGATAGCTGTCACAGGAGTAGGAAGAGCCCCACTGTGGAGATGAGGACATGGGGCCTTCCCCACATTCATTGACGTCACTGCTGCCACACAATCAGGGAATGGGAAACAAGGGCATGAACCCATTCTCTCCATTCAGCTCTGTGCTCTAGACAGAGTAAAAGACATGGGGCCAGGCATGCCTTTGATCCCAGAACTTGAAGGCAGAGGCAGGTGGATCTCTATAAGTTCAAGGCCAGCCTGGTCTACATAGTGAGTTCCAGGACATCAGGACCATGTGGAGAGACACTGTCTCAAAAAAAAAAAAAAAAAAAAAAGTGGAACAGAGCTAATTCAATTGTTACCAAGCTGTGTTGGAGACATCACAATGAACAAGTCAAGGCCTGGCCCTAAGATCACTTTCAGAGTAAGCTCTGGCCCCTCACTTTCTTTTCATACATAGAGTCTATTCACAAGTAAGACTTGACTCAACAGAAACATCAAGAAGAGGACAGTCTCAAGCCAAGCACTGAGGCACTTCTGTAATTCCAATACCAGGGAAGGATGATGCAGGAAGATTGTAGGTGTGAGGCCAGCCTGTGCTACACAGAGAGACTTTGTCTTTGAAAGAAAAATAAAAGAAGAGGAAGTAGTGGCAACTAGGAGCCCAAGAGGAAAAAAAAAACCATAAACTAAGACATTTCTTGAGCAAGATACAGATAGCTTAGTTGGTAGAATGCTCACCTAGCGTGCATGAAACCCTGGTTTTAATCCCTAGCAACCCACAAAACAGGTTATGGTGCCAGATGCCTAAAAGTCTCAATGCTTGGGAGGTAGACAATCAGAAGTTCAAGGCCATCCTTGGCTACACTGTAAGTTCAAGACTTGCCTAGGCTACATGAGATCCTATCTCAAATAAATAAAAGAAAGAAGGAAGAACAAAAGGAAGGACAGACTGAAAGAAAGAAAGAAAGAAAGAAAAAAAGAAAGAAAGAAAGAAACCCCCCCCCACACACACACACACATACACACACCCATCTTAGAGGTTTTATTGCTGTAAGGAGACACCATGACCAAGGCAGCTCTTATAAAGGAAAACATCCAATTGGGGCTGGCTTACAGCTTCAGAGGTTCAGTCTGTTATCATCTTGGCAGGGAACATGGTTGAATGCAGGTAGATGTGATGCTAGAGAGGTAGGTGAGAGTTCTATATTTGAATCAGCAGGTGGCAGGAAAAGAGAGAGCGCCATTGGGCCTGGTTTGAGCATCTGAGACTTCAAGCCCACCCACAGTGACACACTGCCTCCAGCAAGGCCACACCTCCTATAGTGCTACTTCCTAGGAGCTTATGGGGTCATTTTCATTCAAAGCACAGCACTCCACTCCCTGGCCTCCACTGCCTTTTAGCCTTATCAGAACGCAGAAATGCATTCTGTCTGCCTTCCAAAGTCCTCAGAGTCGATCGGTCTCAACCCTGGTTAGAAATCCAAAGTCTCTGAGACTCATCCAAATCTCTTAACTGTAAAACCCCTATAAAACGAAAATAAAAAGCAGATCGCGTACTCCCAACATATAACAGCATAGAATATACACTACCATTCCAAAAGAGAGGAAAGAGATTACGGTAAGGAAATACTGGACCAAAGCAAGATTGAAAACCATCAGGGCAAATCCCAAACTCTGCATCTCCATGCCTGATGTCAAAGCGCTCTTCAGATCTCCGACTCCTGTCAGCTTCATTGACGGCAACACACTTGTCTCTCTTGGGTTGAGAAGTGTTCTCAGTCATTTATTAGTATACAGCAAACCACTCCTAAAACTCACAGGCTTAAACAATGATAATTTAATTTTCCTCATTATTCTGTAGTGACACCTGGAGACACTCTTGTACCTGTAAGCAGTTGTAGGCTGAGATGTCTTTATTGTCTTTCCCATGGCCCCATTCATAAAACTAGCTTGGGCTCTTAACTCATGAAAGGCTCAGGGTTCTAATGGGTACAGGCAAAGGTTACCAGGCATCATAAGGGTTAACTAGAACAGCATCATTGTGACAATCATAAGAGTTAACTCAGACTCAGTGTGAGAGTGGGATCTGGCTGGTTAAGAACGGAAGAAACTGTTGGGTGTGCTGGTTAGGTGTTTTTACTGACAGAAACTGGAGTCATCTGGGAGAAGGAGCCTCAGTTGAGAAATTGTCTCTACCTGCTTGGCCTGTGGGAAAGTCAGTTTGATTTGAACATAATGATCGATGTGGAAGCAGCCTAGCCCCTGTGCAGGTGGTTCTGGGTTTATAAGAAAGCCATGAGAAGCAAACCAGTAAGAAATGTTAGCTTTCTGCTGCTATGACAAAATGTCTGAGGGCAGTGGGAACAATTTAAAGACAGAAAGCTGTATTTGAACTCATGGGTTCAGACCATGGGCAGCTGGTTCCATTTTTTTCCAGCTCAGGGCAAGACAGCAACATCATGGTAGAAGATGTGGCCAAGGAAAGCTGCTCACCTCATTAAAACTAGGAAACAGACAGGAAGGGGCTTCCAGGAAGACCCTCAAATGACTCACTTCCTCTTTTAGACTCTACTTCCTAATAGCCCATTGATCTGTGAACCCCTCAATGGATTAATCCCTGGATGTGGTTGAGATGCTTATGATTTAGTCACTGCTCAACAGTGCCACCCTCTGGGGATTGATTCTTTAACATATGAACCTTGGGGACTGGAGGCAACAGAGACAGAAGCTGAGTGGTGTAGTCTCTGCAGAGACCAGCTCACCTGCTCAAGTTTAAGGAGGGAGTGAATGAGTCTTAGGATTTCAGGAAGCATCCATCTCTGAAAATTCCTTAGGAAAGACTGTCCTCCCCTAAGGAACTGGGGCCAGGCTAAGTGAGGTAGCTGATGTTGGAGGCTGACCCACTTCTGTCCAAAAACCTATACATCCTAGCCTGCAGAAGCACAGGCTGTGACTGTGTTTGGAGATAAAGCTTTAAAGAAGTAATTAAGTTAAAATGAGGTTTTTGGGTGGGCCCTTGTCCAATCTGACTGGAGTCCTAATGAGAAAAGGGGATGAGGACAGAGAGACAGCCCCAGAACTCGGCAGCCTTAGGGCAGCCATCTGTTAAGCAAGGTCAGTGAGCTAGGAGGAGACCCAATCAGTGCAACCTCCAGGATGGGGGAGAATGGAGCTCTCGAGTTGAAGCCCCTGGCTCTTAGTATCCTGTAATGGCAATTGGCAGAGACTAATCTGGAGTGGCAAGGCCTGAGGCAAGGCTCAGTGAGCAGAACTCTCATGGAGTTCAGAAGCATCAAGTAGACTGTGCAGAGGCTGCTAACTCAGAGATGCCCAGAACTGGGTATGATCCCAGTGTGTGCCTCAGTTCTGGGCCCAGAAGTCAGATGCACAAGAAAGGCCACAAGATAGAGACAGCTCCAAGCTTGGCTTGATGAGTCATCTACATTTTTATGAAAATAGCGATTAGTTTCTGATGATTAAAAATCAGATGGCTAGGGGCTGGAGAGAACTTGGACTGCTAAGAACACTTGCCGCTCTTCCATCGGATCCCAGTTTGCTTCCCAATACCCAAAGCAGGCACTCACAACCATCTTCACATGACCTGACACCCTTTTCTGGTCTCCTGCATGCACACATACATTCAGGCAAAACATTCATTCACATAAAATAAAATAAACGTTTCTTTTTAATCCAAAGGCTCTACTCTAAAACAAAGCTGGAGCTTCTGGCTTCTGTAGGAAAACTAGAAGGGCCCTGTGAGCTTCCTCAAAGGTCAGGAGCAAGATCTGAGTTTTCCGTTTGAAAAGTACTCTGTAAACTGTGACATCATATTGTGAACAGCAGGTGGAAAAAGGCAAACAAGACCTATCAAAAGCATTGCTTTGAAATTTAGGGGTTGAAAGGCTTCACAGTCATTTATATCTTGCCATTACAATACAAAGGAGCATGATTCACCTGCTAACTTTGTTGGTGGTGATTTACTGTGGAGGAAGTTACATAATTAACCATGCCTAGCAGCTCTGGAAGCTTCCAGTATCCCAGGGAGGGCTTTTAAAGGGCTTTTGTGATCTTAAGCTGAGTTTTTAAAGTTGTTTCTATTTCCAGAAGACATTGGAAATAGCTTTAAGTATATGTATGTGCCCAGTGCCCAATGTCTGCTTACCACTCAGATGTACACAGCAGCTGAGTTTCTCCTTCAATGCAAAGGAAACTTGCTGTAATTCGCACTTCAAACAAGAAGGCCTCTATTACTTTTGCTGGGGGGAGGGGGTCTTTGAGACCTCCTCACGCAGGATGCCCGAGTCAGAATTAGCAACAACAATTACTGTTCAGATCCGGCTTGCCTTTTTTCCTTCCAAGGCACTTTACATATTTTATGGAGAATTCTCTCGGTTGAATTAAATGATTGGGGAAACTGCAGTCTCTTTCCTAGGTTTGAGGAGCTTATGCTAAAGAAGTCTAAGGCCAGCAGCTCACACCTAAACTTCACTGGAGCATGGTAGCAGCCTGCCCACCAGGCTTCAAACAATACCCCTGAGTCTTTGATTCCTCTTACCTCAAGTCTCTTAGCTGGCAGCGCTAAGAATTATTATACCACTACCTTGTAATCACACACACACACACACACACACACACACACACACACACACACGCACCCCACCCCCACAAACATACACACACTGCTCCTATGATGTTCTGGTGAAAGGGGGACATGCTTCACTCTCCAGGCCTCCCTGGATCAATACCCATGATGTACTTTGCCCCTGATTTCCTGCAGGCATCCTCACTGGGACCTGCTTTTTTCCCTCCGGCCAGCTAGTGCAAGATCCATCGAGGATGAGATAATTCTTATCATCTATCATCTGTCTGCCACCTTCTGGAAGTCCTGCCTCATTCTATTTAAGACAGGAATTCACCAGGCAGGGCTAGGCGCTGTCTGTCTGCAGTTATAGAATTTAAGGGGACCGTTTATAGAGGCCTCACTCTGCTGAGGGCTGGGGGGGAGGGGTGTTACCTCCCCAAACTGTTACCTCTACACACCAGGGCACTTACAGATCAGGAAACTAGGGCACACATTTATCTCCAGTCATACAGCAGCAAACAGCAGATCTGACTGCTGAACCCAGGCAAGCTCAGCCTTGCAGGCCTAAAGGCATTCATGTATTAACAAGAATTGCTTATGCATTTGCTTATGCAAGCCCCATCTTGCTCCGGTAAGGATTTCCCATGGTTCTCAAAAACACCTAAAGATCAATGTAAGATTAACAGAGTGTGAGTCAGGCCAACAGGACCTGAGGACAAGAAGGACTAAGGAGTGCAGCAGAGGCCTGGGGTGAAGGAAGAGGCAGTGTGCAACTCACCTGCGCCTCTGTGCTAATGGTCTCTTCCGGGAAAGTTTGCTGTCCGCAGTATGGACTCCCCCGTATCTTACATCAGACAGTATTTATAAAGACAAGTGTGTTTTCTCCCTCTCTGCCCTCTTCTCTGGGGAAGAGGAAGAACTCAGTGACTGAGGGAGGGGCAGAAGCTGCCCTGTTGGCAGAGGTTTTTCTGCAAGATAGGGCTAACTCTTTAAAAGGCCCTGCTTCCTGAGGGAGGGGATCCACTGTCAGGCTCAGTCAGAGCTGAGGAGCTGTGAGGTTTCTCCCTGCATGGGAAGGGGAACCCTGTGAAGGTCCATTAGCAGTTTTAGGCAGGCACAGTCAATTCAGGGGGATGGGGTTTTTTTCCGGGCTATTAATTAGTGGAGCACTTACCTTGCATGTGCAAGAACAGCAAAGTCAGAAAGGGCACTTGTGGGCTGGCTTCTTTGGCTCTAGATTTGTTGTTTTTGTTTTTGTTTTTTTTTTTCAGAAAAATAATGTGTATGCTCTTTATCCTAGCTAACTTATTGATCTACTTTTTAAATAGAGGTTCAAACAAACAGACAAGCAAGCAAAATGAGTGAATTTATGGTTTTGGACTTTGAAATCACAACTAATAACTCCCCTTTCAAAACTTTTCTAGTGTATAGATAGGAGGCTGGGGACCATGTCTGTGGGGAGAGAAACTGATTTCAAATAACTGAAACTGGAAACCCACATGGTAGCACAGATTCAGGTGTCTCAAAATGCAGGTGACAGGACAAGATGCGATGAGCACTTTGCTGTCAGCTTGCTTGTAGGCTCTAGAAAGGGACAGAGGAGGGAGCCTGCAGACGGAGATGCTAGGAGAGGGGACAGTGCAAGAAGGCAGGATTGGAGATGTCAGGTCCTGGGCCCAGGAACAGGGCCATGGGCCTCGGCACAGTGCTGCCACTAGGGTTCTGTGTCACAAGGAAGGGGCCTCCAGCAGCTCTTCGGCTGTGCTTAGGAGCCCTAAATAGGGAGCTTGGCATCAGCATCAGCATGCTGTGAGTCTTGCAGCAGCAGACCGCACCACAGTGGCTGAACCTGGGTCAGGTTTGACCCGACATAGTAATGGAATGGGTCCTCATTTGCTATGTGTTTGGCATCCCCAAGGCCAGGGTCACCCACTTTCTACATGCCTCCATGGCCTAGGAGCCACACTAGACATTTTATCTCCTGCCGCAGGGAGAAAAGTAGAGTGGCCATGTCCAGCAAGACAACAGACACTCTCAAAAGCCTCATGGAAATCATTTCTCGTTTTTCACTCACCAGAACTTTGTCCTTCTGGAAAGTGGCTTAGAGAGAAGGAGCTGGGGAAGGTGTTGAGTCAGAGGTAGCACTGGTACACCAACTGATGCTACCAGAAGCATTACCACTGAGCCCTGAAGAAGGCCTAGCAGTGCAGTGTTCTGGATGTCTCCAGCCCACAAAGACACTACACTGAACAGCTAAAGCTAGCTTTATATGTTTCAGCAGGACCTTCCCAGAGCAGCTGGAGGCTAAGCCTGGACATGCTGTGTGGAGGTCTCTAGAAAGCTTCCTGTAGGTCATCCTGGCACTGCATAACACACAGGTTAGAGAGTTCGCATTTCCCCTCTCAGGAAGGTGTTTATATTTTCCATGAAGAGCTAAAACTATGGACTTGGAAGGAAAGAGACTGGCGTTGTTTGCCCACTGTACCAGTACACTTACTTTTTAATTTAAAAACTATTTTATTTGGCCTGGCAGTGGTGACGCACACCTTTAATCCCAGCACTTGGGAGGCAGAGGCAGGCGAATTTCTGAGTTCAAGGATAGCCTGGCCTACAGAGTGAGTTCCAGGATAGCCAGGGCTATACAGAGAAACCTTGTCTCGAAAAACCAAAAAAAAAAAAAAAAAAAAAATTGAGTGAGTGTGTGTGTGTGTGTGTGTGTGTGTGTGTATACTCGTTTGAGTGCAGGTGCCTGAACAGGCAAGAAGAGTGTGTCAGATTCCCTGGATCCACAGTTACAGATGTTTATGGGTGGCTGTGAGCTGCCCAGCATTTGTGGCAACCAAACTCAGGTCCTCTGCGAGAGCAGTCATGGTTTGGAACAGCTGAGCTGTCTCTCTAGCCCCACACTTATGGTTTTTTTTAAGAACTCTTTAAAAGGAGTTTATTTGGGCCAGATACTAGTGGCCCTGACCCAGGAATGCAGATTTACATTTCCCTGAGTGATGTGTTCCTCGGGACTGTGGAACCTTCACCAGGACCTTGTATACAAGGTGGGTGCCAGTTTAAGCACTTAGGTTTGTCTGTCTGTGTCTGCTCTACTCCTCCCTCTGGTGGCAGCCACAGGTGTGGCATATGGTTGGGGGAGTGTCTTGGGTGGTCCTGATGAGGCTGGACAGTGAAAGTGATCTCATTCTCTTGGCAGTCACTGGTGTAAAAACGGGCTGTGAGTTGGCTTACTGAGATTCAGGGGAAGGTTGCCGGGGCTTCTGGGAAATTCTTGTCTTTGGCTAGAGAGAAGCCCTTGGGACAGCTTGTTTCTATCTTCAGCAGATGTGAACAAGAAAGCCAGGAAGGCTGATTGTTTCTCACTGCCATCCTGTGACCCTGAAGGGTGACTCTGTAAGGAAGCTGACTCTCTGGGCCGCAGCCTACAGTCAGAACCTGGATCCTAGGAAACATTGCCAGGATGATAGCTGAACTGCCCGAAGCCTGTGAAATGTACAAATGCCCGGATATATAAGCCTGTTGCTCACTACAAGCACTCTCTTACTTTTATTTTATGTGTATGCGTGTCTTGTCTGCATGTATGTACATGTACCATGTGTGTGCTTGGTACCCACGAGAAGGCCAAAGAGAGCTTTGGGTCCCCTGAATCTGGAGCTGCAAATGGCTGTGAGCCCATGTGTGTGCTGGGAACCAACAGAACCTGGGCCTTCTGCAAGAGCAACAAGTGCTCTTATCAGCTACACCATCTCTCTAGCCCTGCAGGCAGTGTTGGTTGGTATTTCTGCTACATTGAAAGCATCCTAGCTGCCCAAGTGCACTGCCCATTCAAGAGGGCAGGAGGAAAGAGGGAAACGTGCTGGGCCTGGGACATACCCTGTGTCTCCATGCCCTGGAAGAGCTGATTCGGGATTTCCAGATTGTAAGAAGAGCACAGATGAGCTACAGTTTCAACGAAGCTGGCTTTGGGCTTGTTGCACTTCCTGGGAGTTCAGAGCTGGGTGGGCTTTCTCCTGGGTAGCAGTGACCTCTGGAAGCTCAGAAGGCTCCACAATCATGCTAAGTGCCAAAGCAGACACTTATCACTAGGGTCAGGGAAACATCAGGACTATTTCCTCACTTTTTAATGCAGTCAGTAGTGATGACTGAGGATAAGACAAATATCTAGCAGATACAGGCTTTCAGCTTTCTCTCATCACACTGGAAAATGTTCCATACCTTGTTGGGAGGTTGTGGGTAAGGAGGCCATTGGTCCCCAGGGTCCATAGCCAGTCACTCTGCTTGCCCTTCAGATGCTGGGGGAGGGGTGACAGAGGCGGGCTCGCCACATGTGACCTCTCATCTTCTATTATAAAGTCACTGCTCTTCGGAGAACATCAGCCTGCCAAATACAGTGACAAATTGTCAAAGAAAAATATCCTGAGGAGTGACCATTAAGAGATAGTCCAGGGGCTGTGAGGTGGTTCAGAGGGTGAGAGTACACAAGCTTGAAGATCTGAGTTCAAATTCTCAACACCTGTGTAATCAGGCATGACTGTTCAGGCCTGGAAACTCCAAACCCGTGTGGAGGGCAGACAGGCCACCAGTGAACCTCCAGGTTCAAAGACAGACACTGTCTCAAGGGAATGAGGCAGAGAGTGATGGATCGGACACTTGGCTTCTCCCTCTGATTCCCTCTGTGTACACACAGGCACATGCACATGTGTGCAAATACTTATATGCACATAGCATCTTACATTCCTACACCAACTGGATAACCAAACCTACTATCTTGGTTTGAATCTGAAACATTTTCCAGAGGTCATGTACTAAGGGCCTAGCTGCCAGCCACAGACTCTGTTTAGAAGGGCTACAATCTTCAGGAGTTGGAATCTACTTATAGGAAGTACATCGTTGAGAAAATGGCCTTGAAGGCTATTCGGGCTATGCTCTCCAGTTGCCATGAGATGAGCAATTTCATGTCACCAGGCCTCACTGCCATGTTAGTCTGTCTCACCACAAGCAACATAGAGGCCAAGTGCCATCCACTGACCAAAACCTCTGAACTGTGAGCTATCCTACCACCCTGATAAAACATCATTTGTCTTTTGGGATGGCAAGGACTAGGCACATATACCTAGGTATAGAACATAAGGGATTTATGAAACCACTATGATTTTAAACATTCAATAAAGTATTATTAAAAGTCAAAATACAGAGCTGGGTATGGTGGCCCATACCTCTAACCCCAATACTTGGCAGACTGAGGCAGGAAGATAGGGAAATGGAGACCAGCCTGGATTTGTATTCAAGTCACTCTATGGACAATAGTGAGTAATTTGGTTATTTGAAAAAAAAAATTAGTTAAGCAAACAACCACACTTCTTGAGAGAGGTCTTGCCTTCCTTTAAGTTCCTTTCTGTGAGAAGTAGGCTTGCCTGTGGTTGGCTGTGTTAATACAGCACAGATTTAGCCCGTCCTAACATGCTTCCTTCATTTCTTCCTGTTTCTCTGCTTTTTATTCTATCTGTTTGGTTTTCATTTTTTATTTTTATTACATTAATTTGTTTATTGTGTATGTATATAAGTGGGTACACATAACTGAGGTGGAAGCCCACCATGATCACATAACCTCTGAGCTAGGCACAATAGCAACTCTGATTCCTGGAATGCTTCCCAGTGTTAATGAGGCATCTCAACGCCCTAGGCCCTCAGTCTTGATGACCTTTGCCCATCCTGGTTGTTCCTACCCTCAGTCTCCAAAACTTTATTAGCCTTGAATTACCCTAAGTAAAGTTGATCTGCCTCCTGATAGCTGGTTTTGGTGTGGTTAGTCACCAGATGTACTCACGGGGCTTCTGAACCCCTACTACACACCCCCACTCTCCCACCCCAATCCCCTACCCCAACGTTCCCACTGCCCTCATGGACTGACAATCCAGGAGAACAGGGAGACCCACAACTCATGGCTGCGTTTTTGCCTCAGCTTCCCAAAGGCTGGAATTACAGGCATGAACCAGAATGCTTTGCTTTGCTTTGTTTTGCTTTGCTTTGCTTTGCTTTGCTTTGCTTTGCTTTGCTTTGCTTTGCTTTGTTGTTTGTTTGTCTCTTTATTGTCCCTGGATTTGGATCGGGCTTTGATTTTGCACCCAGGCTGGTCTCAGAATCCCTCTGCACCAGCTTTCTAAACTTGTCTCACCCAATGCTTCTTAGCTCTCTTCGTAGATACGAGGTGTTTTTGGCTGAATTTCTTCCAAGGCTGAAGGGAATCCTAGTTAATGAGGTTCATATTTCACTGAATTGTCTCAGAAAACAGCTAATACTGTACAGCTAGTGGATCTCTTTCTTTTCAGAGTGTGGAAAAGAAGCCCAAGCATTCATAGGAGCATCATGAGGCACAGTTAAGAGAGAGTCATTTGTTTTGTGTTGTGCCGTACTGGCCCCTCACTTCTAACACTTATTTAGTCACCAGAGCAACTCTGAAGGGATATCTGTAGTCTTCTTTTTACGACATATAACACATACTCAGAGAACTTCCCAAGAGTACACAGTTGGTGGGCAGCAGTTTAGGAATTAGCATTCAGAGCAACACTCTGACAACTGCCTGGTTGTTCATAGCCTCAGGGGAAATGCAGAAAGGTAAAAGAAAAGAATCCTGTGCCAGCATCCCTCCACCCCTCACCACCTGTGGAGGCCTCTTCAGCTAGACAAAGGCAGCCCAGTCAGGCAAGCAGCAGGCTAAGCTGTGGACACCAGGCCTGGCGGCTTTCCAGTGTTCCAAGTCTGAGGCCTGACTTGGTCCATCCAGGTCTGTTCCCAAGCCACGCCTCAGCCCCCAGTGTAATCCAGGGCCAATGTATAGAGTGGGCGGGTAACCCAAGAAGAATGAGAGCTTGGCTTATTCTGATCTCTTCTGCCTTGATCCCCTCCCCAAGCTGGGGAAGCATAACCATGACAGGCCTGTCATACATCTGAAGAGATATGAAGGTCCCAGAGCCCTAGAGTGGTGACAGGCCAATGTGTCAGGGGTTTTGTGAAAAGTTAGAGGCCCAACCTTCATATCTATTGTTCGTTATCATTTACCTTTCCTGATTCCCCTTTTATTCCCTTCTTCCTTTCCTTCAAGGAAACGTCTTTAGGGGACTGGCATGGTTCACTTAGTGTCTCTAGCTCTACCCATTTTCCTTCAGGTAACATAACTTCCGTCTCTAAGGGTGGGGTATACCTACATGATGGAGTTTTACTCAGCCAACCACTTCCTAAGCACAGCCAAGCAAACTCTCCAGCTGCTCAGAAACCCCTGAGACCAGGATCCACTTCAGCCTAACTCTTCTCATTACCGGGTTCCCTCAGGGAACAAGAGTGAGGACCAGATGTGAGGGATTTGCCTGTTTCTGAAGATGAGATATCCCCCAAAAGGCTGAAAGAACATTCTTGTCATCCATAGAGTGGCCCAACTTGTAGACTGTGAGCTAGGAATTGAAATCTAGACTTACGGCAGCTCCCACAGAAGGAAGCTTAGCTGACTATTTCAGTTAAGAATTAAACATCTTCACGTGGATCTCCCTAGGAAGTGAAAATAGAGTAGATTCTGTGAGTAGACTGGCAGGTGGGAATGGAAATAAATGGGATCAGGTTGTGGGGGGGGGACTGGAACTGGGGGACATTTGCAGGGTAGAGTGTAATAGAAACTTCCTGGAATCTATGAGGGTGATCCTGGTGAGGACTCCTAGTAATACAGGACACAGAGTCTGAACTGGCCATCTCTAGTAGCCAGACAAGGCTTCCAGTGGTGGGACTTAGCTGTTGACTGAGTGGATCCCATGGAGATTCCCCAAACAACCCAGGCTGATGCTAGCATAAAGGACTGCTCTCCACACATGGGAGGTAGGACAACATCCACACAGCTCACTGAATGTGGAGAGGCAGAGCATGGAGTCTTTGCCCCTATGGTCTAATCTCATTGGTGTGAGAAGGTATTCTGCAGACTATGGGAAGAGAAAACTAGACACCAACCCAACTACAAAACCTTTGACCTACAACCTGTCCTGCCTATAATGTGCTGGGGCAATGGTGGCTCAGAACTTGTGGGAATGGCCAGCCAAAGTCTGATTTAACTTGAGGCCCATTCGATGAGAGGGAACCCATGCTGGACACTGTTTGGATGGCCTGGAACCAGAGACTAGATAACCCAGAGACCTAGGGAAGAACCAAACATAACTGTGAAAAACCTCAATACAATGATTCCTAGTGATATTCTGCTATACTCAGAGATCAGTGCCTTGTCTAGTTATCATCAGAGAGGCTTCCTCTGGCAGAAGATTGGAACAGATGCAGAGCCACAGCCGGAAATTATATGGAGAGTCTAAATTAGAGTTCTCCATTGAGTCCCTCCCCTCAGAGCTCAAGGAATCTCAAGGAAGAGGGGTCAAACGATTGTAAAAATCGGAGGGTACGGAGGACAGTAGGAGATCCTGGCCACTGAATCAGCTAAACAGGCCACATATGGGTTCACAGAGACTGAAGCAGCGAGCACGGCGCCTTCAGAGGCCCGCACCTGGTCCTCTGTATATATTTTGTGGCTGTTAGCCTGGTGGTTTTGTGGGACTGCTAACAGTGGGAGCAGGTGTCTCATTTGCCTGCTCCTGGGACTTTTTTCCTCTTGTTGGGTTTCTTTATCCAACCTCTGTATGAGGCCCTTTGCCTTGTCTTAAAGTATTTTGTTCTGTTGTGGTTTGGTTGTTATCTCTTGGAGGCCTGCTATTTTCTGAAAGAAGACAGAGTGAGAGTGGATCCAGAGGAGAAAAGAGATGGGAAGAGCTGAAGGGTCTGAAGGGACAGGAAACTGTGGTCAGGATGTATTGTATGGGAGAAGAATCTATTTTCAATTAAAAAAAAAAACCCTTAGGTTACATATATTACATAATCTGAATAAAATTACAGAAAAATAAGATTTCCCCCCAACAAACCCCACTCTGGATTATCTACAACAAAATTATAGTTGCTTAATTATGCGATACAGGTCCTGCTCTTTGCATCTTATTATTAGATATTACTCCCTATGGAAACAATGTGTTCAATGGGACAAAGACTTCAAGCACAGAATGCTTTATTGAGGTGTGAGGAGTGAAGTGGACCAGAGATTCCTACTTCTTTTTTTTTAATTGGATATTTTATTTATTTACATTTCAAATGTCATCCCCTTTCCTGCTTCCCCCCTCTCAGAAATCCCCTATCCCATTCCCCTCCCCCTGCTTCTATGAGGGTGTTCCTCCACCACCCACCCATTCCCACCTCCCCACCCTCGATTCTCCTACACTGGGACATCTATCGAGCCTTCATAGGACCAAGGGACTCTCCTCCCATTCATGCCTGAAAAGGCCATCCTCTGCTACACATGCAGCTGGAGCCATGTGTACTCTTTGGTGGTGGTTTAGTCCCTGGGAGCTCTGTGGGGTCTGGTTGGTTGATATTGTTCTTTCTATGGAGTTGTAAGCCAATTCAGCTCCTTCAGTCCTTTCTCTAACTCCTCCAATGGGGACCCTGCGCTCAGTCCAATGGTTGGCTATGAGCATCCGCCTCTGTATTTGTAGGACTCTGGCAGGGCCTCTCAGAAGACAGCTATATCAGGCTCCTTTCAGCAAGCATTTCTTAGCATCCACAATAGTGTCAGGTTTTGGTGACTGTATATGGGATGAATCCCCAGGTGAGACAGTCTCTGGATGGCTTTTCCTTCAGTGAACGAGATTCCTACTTCTTGATAAGTTCCCTGGTTTATAACAAACTCTGAGACCCTACTATTCTGTGCAAGTGATTAGCATATCTTTATACTTAACAAGTTATTAGATCTATTACACACTTAAGTCCTCTGTTATAACCATGTAATTAGATCCCTGGGTGCTTTGAAGGAGAGGCGCTTCATATGAATCAAGATACAACAATAAAAACATGTGAGCTGTTCTGCCAGGATGCTGTGCACTTAGAGCCCCCAGCGAAGTTCCCAGGAAGCATTTAAGGAATGTTGATGGTGGAGGCTTTTCCTGGGGGCAGTATTGAATTGCTAGCCTTAAAAGACTTTAAGCATAAATTGATGATCTTTTAAGAAACGCTAGGGTAAAATAACAGGACTTTTTTCTGCAAAGGTCTTATATGCACAGAAGTGTGCAAGCGCTCAGCTCATCTCCGTGGCCTGGCCCGCCCTCCCTCAGCTCTACTCCCTTGCTCTTGGTACTGGGGGTGTGCCCCTTTCCTGGGTGAACTTGAGGTCCTGTTTGTCCTTGTAGACCGTGAACAGGTCTGTGGTATGTTCTTTCTATAGGAAAAAGCCACACAACTCTGATTATGCCCAACAAGGACTTGGTGTGTTTTATGAACAGCTAAGGACAGCATTCATTACCTGCTTCTTCTGGTTGCCACATGGGTCCCTGCTGAGGCTCTTGGCAGGAACATGGAGCCATGGCTGCTGTTCAGTAGTGGCTTATGTGTCAGCAAGCAAATATCAGAATAATTTTTCTACAAGCAATTGCAAAAACTCTGGTTATAAACTACTAGAAATATTAAAGAAAAACGAATTGAAGCCTATATTCAATTTCTAAACGGAATGGATAGACTAAATGCACTGTTAACTGACGCCATGCTGGTGGAAGGAACTTGCCAATGGATGATCACACTGCATCCAACCTGGAAGCAGCCTCAGGGGCTGAATCCCCAGCAATAGCACTGAGACTCCTGGTGCCCATCAACTTTGCCAAATCATGACCCCCGACCCCCTCAGCCTGCCAGATCTTATTTCTTTACCTTTGCTTTCTGTCTGTCCTCCCCCCGCCCCCCAAAAATTTAAAACTTAACTTTAAAATCCTACACACACTGTGAATGGAACCCCTCATGTAAACCTCTTATTTGATCCTCATTGTTTATTTTCTAAGTTCTGCAGTTTTACATAATATTTTATATTTACTTGAAAGAAAGAAAACAGTCTTAAGCAAAGCAGACCAAAACAAACAAACAAGCAATAAAAAAAAAACCAATGTGCCCATGAACCAGAATAAACAAATGTTGACATTTTATCATGAAAAAGATGAGTATTAGCTGTCATCCCAGCAAGCTAGGATCACTCTGAGTTCTAGACCAGTGTGTGGGGAAGGAGACAGATCAGTGGGTGAAAGGGTCTCTGCACAAAACTGGCTACCGGAGTTCAGACTCCCAGAACCCACATAAAAGTCAATGTAGTCCTCAGATGTCTGTAATCTCAGCACTCCCTACAGGAAGATGGAAAGCAGAGACAGGAGACTCTCAAGAGCTGGTAGCCTGGCTTCTGTAGGAAAGAGACCCTGTGTGATGTGTACACTGAAATTTTTTCAAAACCTACTTTGATTATGGTTTTTTAAGACTTCAACCTCCCTTCTAGCCCACCATTCACCAGAGGTAGGGGAAAGAAGGGTTAATAGGAAATGGGGGTTGTAGACCTGTTTAGAAATAGTTCTTTGGGGCAATACTAATCTTCATTGTCAGTGCCCCAGTCCACTAGCAAAACACCAAACATGAATCAGTAGCAGCCACTTGATCCAGAAGAAACCTCGAGGCTCTGCTGATCAGCACAAGTTGGCAGAAGCAACAAGAAGCAGCTGGAATACTGTCAGAAGTTCTTCGGTGTGTTTCTCTTTACAATGTCACAAGTAAAGATGGACAAAGAAACCAAGGCAAACCAATGCAAGAGCATCGTCTTCCTTCTGCTGGGTTATCCTTACACTCTTTCCAAATATCACACACACAACTGAGTCTCCAACAAAACCAGAAATTCCCATTTCAGTGATGGCTGGTTTTCACTGTCATGTTGACATAACCTGAAATCACCTGGAAAGAGAATCTTAATAGGGGATTGTTTACATTAGGTTGACCTACGGACAAGTCTGGGGAGAAATGTTAATTGATTTGGAAAGACCAGCCCAGTGTGGGGTGGCACCATTCCCTAGGCAGGGAGTCCTGAACTGTGGAAACAAAGGTGAGCACAAAAGTAAAAAGTAAATGGTCTTTTCTCTCTGCTTTTGGCTGCACATGTGATGTTAGTGTCCCAAGTGGACACTATGGCCTCTCTGAAGTCTAATCTAGAATTTCTAGGTAAAATAAATCCTTTATTCCTACTTCCTTTCATTATAGCAACAGAAATGAAAGTAGGATCCCCTCTCTTGAAAGAAGATGAGAAGGTGAGATCTGATGCCTGGAAGTAGCCATCTGACTACACACACACACACACACACACACACACACACACACACACGCGCGCGCGCGCGCGCGCACATGAAACAGCCTGTGCAGTTTAGTGAGAAGCTGTCTCAAAACCATAATAGCCAGAAGCAGCATAATGTGACAGATGAAATGAAAGGTCCCTGGTTGAATCACGCTCTCCTCACTTCTGTGGCATGCCCAGTCACCAGCCTGTTTTAAATGTCTAGTGCGCTATTACTTTACCTTCACATGCATGTGTTTGCATCCCTCTATATGTGGGCAGATGTGAAGTGCTGACGTTCATTCCTTCAACTGCTCCACAGTATTTGACCATGTAGATATACATTCTGGTGGATTCATCCCATCTTGAAGGCCATCCAGGTTACTTACAACTTGTAGGTATGGCCAGATTGCTCTGCTCAGTGTACTGAATCAATTCACAGTCCTACCCAAGCTTCAGGATAAAAGCCTGTTTTCCCACTTTCTCTAGGAAGATTTTTGTGTGCCAGAGAAAAGTGGGGTCGTGTTATGTTGCCTGCAGGGTAACTTGAATTCCTGGACTCTAGCAATTTTCCAGGCTCAGCTTCCAGAGTGCCTGATCTTTGTGTGGGCCACCATATCCTGCTAAGTAAGGCTTTTCTGTTTGTTTGTTTGTTTGTTTGTTTGTAGCAAATCTGATGGAGGTACTCTGGAATTTTAACTTTGATTTCCCCAGTGACTGGGAGGGCTGAGTTCATGCTCAGCTGGTGCTGGCTAGCTGTATGTTCATGAGTATTTCCTCTTCTTCCTAACCTTTGACCTTTGCTGTGTTTTCCTTGAGTTTTCTTTTTCTTATTGACATATGATATATATATATATATATATATATATATATGATGGAAACACTGCTGCTGTCTTCAGACACACCAGAAGAGGGCACCAGATCTCATTACAGATGGTTGTGAGCCACCATGTGGTTGCTGGGAATTGAACTCAATTCCTCTAGAATTGACCTCTAGAGGAACAGTTAGTGCTCTTAGCTGCTGAGCCATCTCTCCAGGCCTTATATTTTCCACATAATATTTCATTTGTTTTATTTACTGCAAATATCTTAGTCTGTCATTGGTCTTTTAACACTTTTATGATGTTTTTAGATGGTTCTGATGAACTCAATGTGTCTACTTTTAAAATTATTATTATTTTAAGGCAGGGTCTAGCTATGTGTCTCGGGCTGGCCTGGAACTCATGACCCTCCTGCCTAGCCTCCTTAGTGCTAGGATTGTAGGTACACCCCACCAAATCCTGTTCTTTCCACTTCTTTTTTTTTCTTTTTTAATTTCTGAGACTGTATTTCTCTGTGTAGCCTGGTTGTCCTAGAACTCAATCTCTAGACTAGGCTGGCCTGGAACTCACAGACCTATATGCCTCTGCCTCCCAAGTGCTAGGATCAAAGCATGCACCACCATGTCCAGCTTTCTTTCCACTTTTTGAGTTCAACATTTTGTGTGCCACATATAAGAGATTAATGACTGTGCTTCAGGTTTAAGAATATCATGGTCTTAGTTCTTACATGTAACCCTTCAGTTCCATCAAGGGTTTGTTTCCACGTGTTAGGCAAAGTGGAGATCTACTTTTATTTTTTTCTGTTTGGACAGCCAGCTGTCCTCACTGATCCTGATCTGCAGGGAAATATCTCTTACAATGCAAGTCTCAAATGCATCTAGAACAGCATCTGAGCTTTATTTAGCCCTTCTCTGCCAACCCACCATTTATATTGAATTCATCCATACAGTCACTCTGTGAAATGTTTATTTGCTGTAATAAAAATTTGCATGGGGAGTTGTAAGATTTTGCTTCCAGAATGCCCAGACATCTCTTTGAGTAAGGTTTGGTACATGTTTAATAAGCAAAGAATCAGATCAGGAGGCTGCACAGTAGCGTCGGGCCTAGCTGGTTAGCTGGTTTAGCCTCAGCAGCATTGTGAGATAAGGTTGACTTTATTCCTACATTATAGATGGAAAACAGGAGGCACAGAGAGTTCAACAAACTGAGTCTGTAAAGCCCACAAGAGCTGGGTACTGATTCCCTAAGCCTTCCTATCCCCAAAGGTCACAACCTTTCTACTTTACCACAAAGATGCAGTGAGCTGGGCCAGGCCATCTCATGTGAGAGGAACCAGTGCTTCTCAAGAAAGAGAAATTGCTTCACTGTGACACATTTTAAGTCATTGGAGCAGATGACAGTCTGTAGCAGAGCACACTCTTGCTGGAGATGTTACCAGGATGCAGGCATTTCACACATGCTGGTTCACCACCTCAGCAACACCGTAACAGAACATGAATCATTATTTGCTTCTGGATGAGGAGCCTGAGCTGCAAAGAGAGCAAGAATTGCCTGCTGTCACACTGTTACTAATAAGCCACTAGAACTATGTACAACCTGTATCTTAGATTTAAAACAAAACAAGACAACAACAACAGCAACAACAACAACAAAAAAAACCAGTCTTGCCATTATCTCATAGGCTAGCAGAGACCCTGGAGCAGGCCTTGATTGTCAGAATGTAGGTTGAATTTCAACTCTTAGAGCCACATCTCTGGAAGAAACCTGGGCATGGGAACATTTGGATGCATTTTTACCAGCTGGTTGTTGATCTAGTGCCCTTTCTTTCCCCCGTGGACACTTCTCTGAGATGAGTCCACACGGCCTGATGCCCTGCCCCCAGCACAGATGTAGTCATTTTGCTCCATGCCTGCCATGCCCACCAGCACAGATGTGGTCATTTTGCTCCGTGCCTGCCATGTCCCCAGCACAGATGTAGTCATTTTGTTCCACATCCGCCATCTATTTTACACTGTTATTGTAATATACCTTATAGTCGTTGACACAAGAAAAAATCACTTGACTCAGAGCAGGGTCATGCTGACCACATCCACTGTTATGCTCTGTATGAAGTGTGTTAATCTTAAGAAATTCCACAAAGCTTCACATAGGGCCCATTAAGTTAAAAGTCAATATGAACTGTTATGTGTAAAACATCTTAGAGTCAGAGCTGACCACCAGACAGTCCAGCACCTGAGTATAAACTCATTGTATTTTTTTTTCTTTATACTCTGGAATAAAAAGATATTTGGTGTCATAGTTTCAGACCCAATTCTGAACTATGTCCCTGGTCTGATCATTATTAAAGTATGTGTTCAATAAACTATTCCTGTCTGACTGAGATTGCTGTTTGTACGGTTTGCAGAGTGACTCCTGGACCACAATGACGACAACAGCTTTTCAAGGCAACTGAAGTCAGCCGTTTGAAATGACTACAGCCCACAGACAGAAAAAGGGAATGTGGAGGAGAGCAGAAGAGATCATGAGGACCAGAACCCAGTCACCCTGTAGCAAAAGCTGTACTGCTGCCATTAATAATCCAATACAAGCTCAAGGGAGTGGCTTCCACATGGCT
>JADRCH010000268.1:741087-766991 GCA_019843965.1 Rhynchomys soricoides
AATCCAATACAAGCTCAGAGGGAGTGGCTTCCACATGGCTGAGATCCAGCTAGTGTTCTCGTAAGGCCTAAAACCCGAGTGAAGCACAGAACCACACCAGCCCTTCAGGGAGGAGCAGAGAGTCAGAAGCAGCAGCTGCCTGCTTCACAGTCATGGCCCTTCTCTCCCATCTGCCAGGGCCCACCCTCCATGGAGTTGAGACTGCACTCATTTCCTGTGTTCAGTGCCTGAGTGTCATGCAGTCAACCCTTTAACCAACAAGAAGGGCAGCAACAAGATGGACCTTGATTTACACTTCTGGGAAAAGAGGTGACAATTTCATTTGCTCTTTAGAAAGGGACCCTCTCTTTCTTTGGTTCCTGCGGTGACCAAGAGGATGGTGTGCCAAAGATGACTTTGGTGACTCAGACATTCTGTGGCCCCAGATTCAGGACTCAAAGATCCGCAGATGCTTTGAGGACAAAACTCTTCTTAATTACGTGTCCCCTTTTCTCTGGATGTATTTTCAACAATTCCTCAAATATGGGGCGCTACACTTTTGAGTTTAGTGCCTGGGCTGAGGCATTAAGTTTATAAAACCCACTTCCTTGAAAATTACTAACACCATCATGTTTGATAGGCCTTTTCTACCGTTCTCTGGAGAGGACCAGCCCAGAGGTCCAGACTGGCCTATACTACAGAGCCAGGAGTTGCTGTCTGGCAACGAAGATTCAACGTTTCTAACAGCCAGAAAAGGTTTCTTCTTTTATCTCTCCCCTTCCCCTGACCTCCTGCCATGCCAAAGGCAACAAACAAGTAAAACTTAAGTCATCTTGATTAATGTAAGCAACCAGCAGCTTTGTAATTTTGGCCACATGAGACTCCAAATAAAGCCAAATAAGGAAATCACCTATTTTCCAAGTTCACTCACCATAATTTCACTGGTGGGCTTCAGCTGACATGGAAAAACTAGAGGCTCAGTGTTGGAAGAGGTTTGGAAGTCATTTTTCCAACTATCCAACAGATGCTTGAATCCTCTATGCACCAGAGGCCCCCAAACCTGCTGCACACCAAAGAAGTAGCAAGAACCCATTCCAAATAAACTTGGCTTAACCTGCAAGATGCTCTGGTCCTGCCACCTGGGTGGGCATGTTGCTTCTGAATCATACCCAGGTGATCCTGATGAGGCCTGACTACACAATGCCAGAGAGCCACCTAACCAGGCCACAGTATGGGGACCTTGCCAGGCATCGAAGCCCTTTGCTTGATCTTCCCCAGCACCTACTCCTTGCTGCCTTCCAAATAAGCCAAATTGGGGTGGCTCTGCCTGCTGCCAAGTCCTTCCTTGGTCTTGGCAGAGAAACTCTTTCTCCTCACTGCTGACCCACCCCAGACAGCCACATTGAAAGAGCCTAGCCCTCATAGCTTCCCGAGCTTTAAAGACTCTGCTCATATGTGTTTCCTGACCCTTGTCACTGAATATCTCCTACTTCTTTAGGTTTCTCAAGGGAGGACTGTGACCTTCCCAGCAGGTTTCATCTCTAGGACTACCTCTGACTTCGAGCATCAGAATCCCCCACACAAGAGAAGCCCATCCTCTTACCAGCTATGTAAGGCAGAGCACAACATTCAGCTTCTGTGACCTCCACTTAGTCATTCATAAACTGTAGATACTACTGATGGTACAGGTTCGTTGTGGGGCAAGCACAGAGTGTTGTCACACAGGAATGAGTCTCCAAGTCAGTCCCTGTCCACCACATTTGTCCAGCTTTGTGTTGGGCCATGGGGCTTCAAAGCTGTACCATTGAATAGAAATGTAGTATGAATCGCATGTATGATTTTCCCCACATAGGTAATAATTTTAAATTCCCTAGTAATCACATTAAAGAGTAAATACAAAGAAGTGGCATTCGGCTGAGCCTCGAATCGTGCCCTGTGCTGCTCAGACTATCGAACAATACAGTCAGGATGGCTAAAGGTGACCCCAAAAAACCAAAGGGCAAGATGTCTGCTTATGCCTTCTTTGTGCAGACATGCAGGGAAGAACATGAGAAGAAAAGCCCAGAGGTTCCAGTCAACTTTGCAGAGTTTTCCAAGAAGTGCTCTGAGAGGTGGAAGACAATGTCTAGCAAAGAGAAATCAAAGTTTGATGAAATGGAAAAGGCAGATAAAGTACGCTGTGATCGGGAGATGAAAGATTAAGGACCGGCTAAAGGAGCCAAGAAGAAGAAGGACCAGAAAGCCCCCAAAAGACCTCCGTCTGGGTTTTTCTTATTCTGCTCGGAATTCCACCCCAAGATGAAATCCACAAACCCTGGCATCTCCATTGGAAATGTGGCAAAAAGCTGGGTGAGATGTGGAATAGCTTAAGTGACAGTGAAAAGCAGCCTTACATTACCAAGGCAACAAAGCTGAACGAGAAGGGTGGTGCTGACTATAAGTCTAAAGGGAAGTTTGATGGCGCTAAGGGTCCTGCTAAAGTTGCCTGGGAAAAGGTGGAAGAGGAGGAGGAAGAAGAGGAGGAGGAGGAAGATGAATAAAGTCTCTGTCTCCTTGTGAACACCTTAGAGTAGGAGAGCGCTGTGATTGACACATCTCTTATTTGAGTCATGTCTATTGCCATTGTTAGATTTAATTACAAAATTTGATCACGATCATATTGTAGTTTCTCAAAGTGTCAGTGGTTTACATGAAGTGGCCGTGGGTGTCCGGAGTGCCCTGAAACTGTATCAAAGTTGTAACATAGCTCCAAACCTTTTTAAAATGAAAAGGCACTCTCTAGTCCTCATCACTCAGTGCACTTTGCTGTTGGTGTGAAAGGCATTTGGAGATGTTTTGGCATTTTGTTCTCAACTCGTAAGGTAGTGTTAACTATATGGTTATTGGCTAGAAATCCTGAGTTGTCAACTGTACATATCTATAGTTTGTAAGGAGAACAAAATAATCCAGACAGAGTCTTGATGCTCCTTGTTTGGCGTGGAGGCTGTGAGGGGAAGATGGCTTTTGGAGGGGGCCGTAGCTCAGGGCGTGCACTGTGAGGCTGGACCTGTTGATACTGCGGTGGGCATCCATTTAGCTTCAGGTTGTCTTGTTTTTGTATAGTGGCGTAGCATTCTGCTGACATTCTTAGTTGTGGAAAGGGGGAGGGGTCCGCTGGCATGAGACGTGTTTGGAGTTTTTTCTTTAGTTAAGTGCAGTAGATTTTAAACTTTTTAAAGATCCTGTAGAACTCATCCTTGTCAGCAAAGTGAAGAACTGTGTCGATGGAAGTTCAGAACCCTCTGTACCTAAACGTAATTTGCAACATTGTTATTTTTTGTATGTTTAGAACGCTGAAATGTTTTTGAAGTTAAATAAACAGTGTTATATTTTTTTATAAAAAAAGAAAAAGGAGTGGCATTCATTGTAATAGCATGTCCTGCTTAGTTCCACACATCTGAAATCAATACCAAAATCAGCAAGATGGCTGAACACTTAAAGGCACTTGGTGCTCAAAACTGATGGCCTGGGCTCAGCTCTCAGACCCTGCTTAGAAGGAGAAGGAGAAGCCGGGCGTAGTAGCCCATTTCTCTAACACCAGCACTTGGGAGGCAGAAGCAGACAGATTTCTGTGAGTTCAAGGCTAGCCTGGTCTACAAATCAAATCCAGGACAACCAGGGCTACACAGAGGAAACCCTGTCTCAAAACAAACAAACGACGACGACAACCAAACAAATAAATAAATAAATAGATGTAGGAGCGATCTAACTCCCATAGTTGCTCTATGACATCTGCACACGTACCATCCAGTGCACACCTGTTCTCTCACAGGTCCACCATGCACATACACAATAGTAAATAAAATGTTTAAATCTTAAAGAGAAATAAAATAAAATACCACTCTAACATAGAGTCAACATTTTACATGTTCCTCTGACCTCAGCTGTGTCTGGTGTATATTTTATGCTAATAGCGTCTCCATCTGGATTTGCCTCTTTTCCAAGTGCTCAGAGCTCCAAATAGTCTAGTCTTAGACCTCACGTGTGGCCTTGCCAAGCTCGGAATCCTCCTGCCTCTGCCTTGGTAAGTTTCTCCATCTTCAGCTAGTCACAGAGGCACAGAGGCCCTGTCAGAGGCACTGTTGGAGTGCAGAGGCAAAGACAGCTGCAGCAACAGGGACGTATTGGCTCAGGAAATGTACCTACAACCCCGGGCCACCATGCTGCTTTGGATGTCAGAGGTGCTGGGACAGGGTGGGGTTGGTCACATGTAAGTGAGTTGTTCTCAAACTCTGTCCCATGTTGGAATCCCTTGAAGATTTTTCTAGAAAGTCAATGTCCATCTAGAACCTCAAATTAAAGCAGAGCATCCAGTTTATTTGTAAACTGGGGGGTGGGGTGGGGGGTCTGTTGCAGCTGAGGCTGGGAGGCAAGGATGGTGAGCAGTGCTTTGCAGGTTTCCACAAACTGTAGAAATCTTGTTAATGCAAATGTTCTAGGCTGCAGGGCTGGGGCGGGGCTGAGGGTCAGCATTTCCTCAGGATGCTGATACCACTGGCTCAGGAAGTAGCAAGGTCTAGATTTTAAGGACACAGGAGGCATCTCATTATTGGGTTGTGGGGAATTCTCTAGATCTTCAGAGGTGGCAATATTTCCTTCTGCTGGGAGATCAAGAGAGGGTCTCAAGGGGTGGCCACAGGCAACTGGGGCACAAGAGCATGGACTGCATCCCAACAACAATGACTGTTTTCTGGTAACATCTAGAGCTGTGTCTGTGCACCTCTATGGCTAACAATAGATCCACAGTTACACACTGAGGGCTTTACAAGCACCAGACTTCGGGGGAGGGGTAGAAATGTAAAATGAGTAAGTAAAGCCACCTGGCTTGGGGAAGGTGCTGAAATTCTGTCTTCAGCCGATGATAGTCCTAGGGTATGGGAGAATTTGATAAGTTCAAAAGAGCAGAAAATATTGAGCTACCCCTCTTGGGGAAAAAAACGTAAATGGCCCAATCTTATCACCTCCTTTACATTATCTCCACAATGAATCGGGCTCAAAGGCCTTCGCTAACAAGTTAGCAACTTATCAAGCCACTGAAGAGATATCAAACTTCTCATCTTGTTTCCCTGTAAGTCCCCAGAATATCCCCAGTGCCCTAGTAGTCAGGCCTTTGATGAGATGGTCACCAGGGTCCCGACCCATTGACCCTCCATGCTGTCTGTCCTTCTGGCAGAGGCTGAGCCCACAAACCACAGCCTGGCACCTCCACCTTGCCCTCTGGGAAGCTGCTCTCACAGACCTTGGTACTTGAAGCTTGCCTTTCACCCTCTGACCTGCAGTCCTTGACGCATTAACGCTTAGTTTCTGACTTTGTGATAGCTTTGCATGACAAACAGCAGAACTCCAATCCTAAATTTGGAGAATTCCTACAGTACTGATGTATAAGTGTGCACTTAACAAGTCTGCTTGTTGAGCCAGACATCTGAGATAATGGTGTTGAGGTCCAGGGGCTTTAGGAAGTGGTTAGGTCATGAAAGTGCCATCCGCATATGTAAATCAGTACCGTGGAGGACAGTATCTGCGCCTGTGGAGATGCATCAGTGGTTAAGAGTGCTTCCTGCCCTATCAGGAGTACCACACTTGGAATCCAGCACCCACATCAAGCAACTCAGTCACTTATAACTTCTAGCTCTGAGGTTTCAGAACCCCCTTCCGGTAATTCGGGGCACATGCATAAACATGCACAAGCACACTTGTGCACACTCACATACAAATTCTTAAAAAGAAAAAAAGAAAGAATGATTGATCTGCAGGGAACAAACCCTTGTCAGATGACAAATCTACACACTCCTCCAGTCTGGACCACTTAGCCTCCAAACCTGAGTAAGTCTGTTGATATAAATTACCTAGCCTAAAGTGCTTTATTACACCAGCTGGAATGGACTAGATACCATCCATGTGGGGCCTGGGGAGAGGGCAGCTTCTTGCTGAGCCAGTGGCTTTGAGACACAAATTTGAATACATGTGTCTGTTTGGAAAATCAGATGCTCCTACCCAGGACTGTGACAGGAGAGTCAAAAGGAGAAGGAAGGTAAATCATCTGAAAGAAAAGAAATTCCCTCTCAATAAATACTTTTTGCTGAAATCAACCAGCTGACTTTCTCTGCTTACTTGGTCAGGATTTTTCCGGGGTGTCTGCAAAGGCAGGTAGGGTCATAGCCCTGTCCACCTACAGATTTGACCCATACCTCTTGTACATTCCATCTGTGAGCCCAAGGTAGGGTCATGAACTGTTGTGGTCTTCCTGGAACGTGAGGGAAGTTTTTGGTTTGGTTGGCGGTGGTGTACCAGTACTAGGCATTGAACCAAGCAAGGATTGCATGAATGCTAGACAAGTGTTCTACCACTTAGCTACACTTCTGCTCTTCTACCACAGTTGTGGGTCCTTGACAGCTAAATCTTGCACAGCCTAGCCAAGTGTAATCTGAGCCCTGTGGACTTAAAAAAAAGAAAGCTACAAGTGATTTTATTCAATATATCCCAGGAAAAGCTTCCAGCCTGGTCCTTGGAGGAGCTGCTTAGAAGTCAGTGCCTCCAGAATGCTTGTACCAGTTTGCAATCCCACCAGCAATGGAGGAGTATTCCTCTTTCTCTACATCCTCGCCAACATCTGCTGTCACCTGAGTTTTTGATCTTAGCCATTCTGACTGGTGTGAGGTGGAATCTCAAGGTTGTTGTGATTTGCATTTCCCTGATGACTAAGGATGTTGAGTTTTTCAGCCCTACGAGTTTCCTCAGTTGAGAATTTTCTGTTTAGCTCTCTTATCATGCTTGCTGATGGAAGCATGATAAACTGTCTCCAGAGAGGCTCAGGCAGAACCTGACAAATACAGAGACGGATGCTCGAAGCCAACCATTGGACTGAGTTTGGGGTCACAGATGGAGGAGTTAGAGAAGGGACTGAAGGAGCTGAGGGGGTTTGCAGCTTCATGGGGGGAGCAACAGTGTCAACTGGCCAGAACCCCGGGGCTCCTGGAAACTGGACCACCAACCAAAGAATACACATGGAGGGACCATGGTGCTGGCCACATATGTGGCAGAGGAGGGCCTTGTTGGCCATCAGTGGGAGGACAGACCCTTGGGCCTGAGGGTGTTAGATGCCCCAGTGTAGGGGAATGCCAGGGAGGGAAGACAGAAATGGGGTGGAGGGAGCACCCTCATAGAGGCAGGGGGAGGGGGAATGGAATAGAGGGTTTCCAAAGGGGAAAACATTTGAAATGTATATAAAGTAAATATCCAAAAATAAATTTAAAAAAAAAATTAAAAGAAGGAGGAGGAGGAGGAGGAATCGGAGGAGGAGGAGGAGGAGGAATCGGAGGAGGAGGAGGAGGAGGAGGAGAAGCCAGTGCCTCCACAGGAAGGAGCATGATAGGAGTAGAGATGACAGCTGACTCCGGAGCCTCAGAGCCCCTTGTCGACTCTGGGAGGTCACCAAAAGGCCCTGTCATACAATTATACAATTTTCTACACTTTTTAAAATTGCCCTAGGCTAAGACATTCTTCTCTCCCATATCTCCTTGCCAAAGGGAATGGGGCAGAGGATTCTACCAAAGGAGCATTAAAATTGGGACACATTAAACTTGGGCTAAATAGGACATACTTAAGAAGTCACTGTTCTGGTAGAGTTAAGCCATTGCTAGCTGATGTGGAACAAGCTAACTGCCCAGCAGGGACAAGGCCTGAGGATTCCATCTCATGGTACACAAGGGGCTTCTTAGAATGTCTGAAATGTCTAACCATGGGAAGAGATGGGGACAGTTAACTGAAACCTCCAAAAAGGATGGGTACAAATGAGAAAGAAGTCTGTGATGAGCTCTCAGGGAAACCTGTCTACTCAGAAAAGCTTTGGGAATCAAGCACCTTCTTGCTGGGATTCTTTGGGAATCAAGCACCTTCTTGCTGGGATTCTTTGGGAATCAAGCACCTTCTTGCTGGGATTCTTTACTTTGGACTCTATTTGGCCCAACTTGAAATTGCCACTCTCTGGGAGATTTCCAAAGGTTGGAAGCCGAGAGCGAGTGAACTAGAAGTTGTGTGTGAGACTCAAATTGAGGGTGTAGGTAAGCAGAGCCAGACTGATGACAAGAGCTCTAGAAGCATGCTTGCCAGTTTGAAAGGACTAAGAAACACATGGGTCATTGAGAAGATACATCTTTGCATTTGTCTGTGAGGTGTTTCCCCGAGAGATTTAACTAAGGAGAAAAGATCCACCCTGAGTATGGGAGTCTCGTCCCGCAGACCAGGGTGCCTGGGGAAAGGAAAAAGCCAACTGAACACTGGCATTCCTTTCTGGGCCTCCTGGTCTACCAGATGTGAACCAGCAGCTGCTACAGCCACTGCTATTGCCTTCCCCAACATGATGAGGAAGACTGTGGGCTGAAGGCCTTCCTCCTTTAAGTAGTTTCTTGTTGAGATTTGGTCACAGCTAAGTAAAAATTCACTAATACCTGAGGTTTACCCCACATGAGACCACCGTCTAGCAACGGGCCTGACAGACTCTGATAACCAAACCACCACTTAGCACACACACTCTTTGTTTTCTGCTGCCTGACAACTCCTCAAGGACCAGATCTTACTGACCATGCCTGCATCAGCAGCACCTGGCAGAGTGTGTAGATGAGGAAGCTGGCTCTCAATTTCGCTCTACAATCAAGCAGGGCCTATGACCACTAAACCACCAGGCGAGCTAATACTGAACAAAGGGAATAACAGTGTGGCATTCATATCACAAAAGGCATGTGGCCAAGAGGATTCTGACACCAATGGTTCTTCCTCCTCTACTCCCAAATTCAGACAGAAAACCTGTTTTGACTGCAGTTGATGCTGCAGCCTTTGAGTTTTTATGCACTCTGATACATGTGTGTGGTGAGCATGGAGCTTGATTCTTTACATTTTTATTTTATTTTATTTTATTTTATTTTATTTTATTTTATGTGCATGAGTGTTTTGCCTACATGTGTGTCTGTGCACCACGTGTGTGCAGTGCCACCAGAGATCAGAAAAGTGTAAATTCCCCAAAACTGGAGTTACAGACTATGGTGAGCCACCACCAGGGTACTGGAAATTGAACTCGGGTCCTCTGAAAGAGCAGCCAGTGTCAGACCACTTGCCCAGAAAATGTAGGACTTGCCACCACAACCAACCAAAAACCAATCAAACATGCTTCTTAGAGATCATACAGTTAAACCCAGGAAGAAATAAAACATTTGTTAACTTTTAACTGAGTGGTTGAGAGGGTTGGAGGGCACCTCGAGACCCCGGAAACTGATAACTTGAGATTTTCTAAGTTACTGATCTTAGCACTAGATAATTCCAACAGGGACATATTAGGGTCTAGAAGCACTGTGCCAAAGAAACAAGTTGATAGCTGTCCACGACACAGGAACATCAGTGAGTATTGAGGTAGGGCATTCAGGAATTCAGTCTGTTATTAGCACTGACAGGGCTGGCTCAGGTGGCCAGGCCTAGAGGCTTCTCTGTGACAGCTGGCCGTGGTTTAAAGTGACTCTACAGTCCTCATATCTCTCAAAGTCTTCCCCTAAGAGTGAGTGAGGAGAGCGGCTGACTGCTAGTGAACATGTCCTGGGCAATTGTGACTGTCTCTGAGGGCCTCCCAGAGACATAACTGAGGAGGAAAATTTCAATGTGTCTGTAAAGATTCATTTTTAAGTTCCCTTGGAGATTCTTGGTAGCAGTAGTGTTCCTTTCTGACACCATAAGTCAAACTGGCATTTATTAAACTAAAAATGTGTCACCTTAGTCCTGACCCTGACTCTACTTAGGGTGTGAGGATTAGCACCAGGGTAGAGAACGGGAACCATGATTCAGTTCTTCATGTCTGTGGAAGTTCTCAGTCAGTACACAGGTCTCTAAGGCCTTCACTTTCCAGCCATGCTTTTACCAGCTCCAAAGAAAAAGGTATTCATTCCCACACCCCAGCTGTGTATCTTTCCTTGTGAGCTACATTAAAAATCAAACCAGTGATTAATCCAATTCTTTTCTCAACAATGTGCATTTAATTTCCCATTAGCTCCAGAGAGTTTCACAGTATAAATTAATGTAAGTGGACACTCTGGAAACAGCATGATTGTCTTTCAGCCTAAATAGCTACTGGCACTCCATTGTTCTTTGCCTCTCTGACAGTGGCCTCTGGTAGTGACTTTGGGGAAAGATGGAGGGCATGAAACCACATTCATTTGCTTTCTTCTCACATCACAGGGCTGAGATGGACAAATCAGCCTGACAGCTCACTGCACACTCACCTGACACACTGAGGAAATTAACTTGATGATAAAGGCATTTATGTGTGAACCGCTCACTTTGTGCCCAAAACTGTACCACGTGCCTGGGGAACACTTCACTTAATGCCTCAACTACTGTGTACATGGGACAGCAGAGATGTGGAGATATTAAACAGTGTGATTAAATTGGACAGCTAACTGATGGCAGGCTCACAGTTTCAACCTAATGAGCCAAGATCCACAGGTTATGTTCATCAACATTCTCCCTCTGAGAGATGAGCCTTCACAGGGTCTTAGTCTAGTTTTTGTTATTGTTTTGTTTTTGGTTTCTTTCTCTCTCTTTTTTTTAAAGATTAGGCGCAAAACTATGCAAGTAAAGTGTGGTTTCAACTTTCTTAGTAGTCACATTTTTTTAAAAGAGGAAACAGGTGGAACAGCCAGGGGAAGGAGCCTTCCGGTTTTCATCTGTGGTGGGAGACTGCTGCCTGGGCCACCAGGACTCCACAGCCAAACAGTGCCAGGAGAAAGCTAGACTCCCAGGAGTGGGGGCAAGCCTGGCTGCTCAGAGGGACCCACCTGAAATCCCCAGGACACAGGGACTGAGGAGTAGTCTTCTGGTTTCTTTCGGTGGCCGGGAGCAGATTCTGTGACACAGGGCTCCATACTCAAATAATGCCAGGAGAGAGCTGGTATCCCAGGAGTGCCAACACACCTTCAAGCACAGACAGGAGCACCACTTCTGTTCAAATTCACTGGAACAAGAGGGACCCTTGCAGAGTCATCAGGACACAGGAACCAAGGAACAGCTAGGGACAAGATCCTTCTGATTTCTGTCTGTACCACAGAGCTGACCCTGTACCACAGCTATTCAAACCCAAATTCCTCTCAAAGAGAACTGATCTTCAAGGAGTATTGACACAGAGGCTTGCAGGAGGGACAAGCCACAGTCAGAGAGAGTAAGACCAGCTAACACCAGAGATAACCAGATGGTGAAAGGCAAGGGCAAGTACATAAGGAACAGAAACCAAGGCAACTTGGCATCATCAGAACCCAGCTCTCCCACCACAGCAAGCCCTAGATACCCCAACACACCAGAAAAGCAAGACTCAGACTTAAACTCACATCTAATGATGATGATAGAAGGTTTTAAGAAGAAAATAAACAACTCTCTTAAAGAAATACAAGAGAACACAGGTAAACAGCTAGAAGCCCTTAAAGAGGAAACACAAAAATCCCTTAAAGAATTATAGGAAAACAAAATCAAACAAAGAAAATTAACAAAACCATCTAGGAATTAAAAATAGAAATATAAACAATAAAGAAATCACAAAAAAAGACAACCCTGGAGTTAGAAAACCTAGGAAAGAGATCAGGAGTCATAGATGCAAACATCACCAACAGAATACAAGAGATGGAAGAGAGAATCTCAGGTACAGAAGATATCATAGAAAACATGGACACAACAGTCAAAGAAAACCCAAAATGCAAAAGCTCCTAACCATAAACATCCAGGATATCCAGGATACAATGAGAAGACAGAACCTGAGGATAATAGGTATAGAAGAGAGTGGAGATTCCCAACTTAAAGGACCAGTAAACATCTTCAACAAAATTATAGAAGAAAACTTCCCTAACCCAAAGAAAGAGATGAACATAAGTATACACGAAGCCTATAGAACTCTAAATACACTGGACCAGAAAAGAAATTCCTCCTGTCACATTATAGTCAAAATACCAAATACACAAAGCAAGGAAAGAATATTAAAAGCAGTAACGGAAAAAGGGAAAGTAACATACAAAGGCAGACCGATCAGAATTACACCAGACTTCTCACCAGAGACTATGAGAGCTATAAGATCCTGGGCAGATCTCATACAGACCAATAAAGAACACAAATGCCAGTCCAGGCTGCTATACCCAGCAAAACCCTCAATAATCATAGATGGTGAAACCAAAATATTCTACGACAAATCCAAATTTGCACAGTATGTTTCCACAAACCCAGCCCTACAAAGAATAATACATGGAAAACGCAAACTCAAGGAGGGAAACTACACCCAAGAAAAAGCAAGAAAGTAATTTTTCAACAAACTCAAAAGAAGATAGCCACACAAACATAAAAACAACATCAAAAATAACAGGAAGCAAAAATCACTATTCCTTAATATCTCTTAACATCAATGGACTCCAATAAAAAGACATAGACTGACAAATTGGATCCATAAACAGGACCCAGCATTTTGCCACATCCAGGAAACATACCTCCGTGTTAAAGACAAACACTACCTCAGAGTAAAAGGCTGGAAAACAATTTTCCAGGCAAATGGTCCCAAGAATAGGCTAGAGTAGCCATTCTAATATCAGAAAAAATCGACTTTCAACCAAAAGTCATCAAAAAAGATAAGGAAGGACACTTCATCCTCATCAAAGGAAAAATCTACCAAGAAAAACTCTCACTTCTGAACATCTATGCCCCAATGCAAGGGCACCCACATTCATAAAAGAAACTTTACTAAAGCTCATAGCACGCAATGCACCTCACACAATAATAGTGGGAGACTTCAACACCCCACTATCATCAATGGACAGATCTTGGAAACACAAACTAAACAGAGACATAGTGAAACTAACAGATGTTAGGAACCAAATGGATTTAACAGATATCTATAGAACATTTCATCCTAAATCAAAAGAATATATCTTCTTCTCAGCACCTCATGGTACCTTCTCCAAAATTGATCATACAATTGGTCACAAAAATAAGAAGATTGAAATAATCCCATGCCTCCTATCAGATCACTACAGATTAAGACTGGTCTTCAATGGCAACAACAACAACAGAAAGCCCACATACACATGGAAGCTGAACAATGCTCTACTCAATGATAACTTTGTCAAGGAAGAAATAAAGAAAGACATTAAAGACTTCCTAGAATTTAATGAAAATGAAAATACAACATACCCAAACCTATGAGACGCAATGAAAGCAGTGTTAAGAGGAAAACTCATAGCTCTGAATGACTCCAAAAAGAAACTAGAAAGAGCATATACTAGCAGCTTAACAGCACACCTGAAAGCTCTAGAACAAAAAGAAGCACAAGAGGAGTAGAAGGTAGGAAATAATAAAATTAAGGGCTGAAATCAACCAAGTAGAAACTAAATGAACTATACAAAGAATCAACAAAACCAAGAGCTGGTTCTTTGAGAAAATCAACAAGATAGATAAACCCTTAGCCAGACTAACCAGAGGGCACAGAGACAGTGTGCAAATTAACAAAATTAGAAATGAAAAAGGAGATATAACAACAGATTCTGAGGAAATTAAAAAAATCATCAGATCCTACTACAAAAGCTTATACACAACAAAATTGGAAAATCTGGATGAAATAGACAAGTTTCTAGACAGATACCAATTACCAAAGTTAAGTCAGGATCAGATAAACCATCTAAACAGTCCCATAATGCCTAAAAAATAGAAGCAGTCATTAAAAGTCTCCCAACCAAAAAAAAATCCCAGAACCAGATGGGTTTAGTGCAGAATTCTATCAGACATTCAAAGAAGACCTAATACCAATACTCTTAAATCTATTCCACAAAATAGAAACAGAAGGAACACAACCCCATTCATTCTATGAAGCCACAGTTACACTGATACCAAATCCTTACAAAGACCCAACAATAAAAGAAAACTTCAGACCAATTTCCCTTATGAATATCGATGCAAAAATACTCAATAAAATTTTCACAAACCGAATCCAAGAATACATCAAAACGATCATTCACCATGATCAAGTAGGCTTCATCCCAGGAATGCAGGGATGGTTCAATACTCGGGAATCCATCAATGTAATCCACTACATAAACAAATGCAAAGAAAAAAACCACATGGTAATTTTGTTAGATGCTGAAAAAGCATTTGACAAAATTCAACATCCTTTCATGATGAAAGTCTTGGAAAGATCAGGAATTCAAGGCCCTTACCTAAACATAGTAAAAGCAATATACAGCAAACCAGTGGCCAACATCAAACTAAATAGAGAGAAACTTGAAGCAATCCCACTAAAATCAGGGACTAGACAAGGCTGCCCTCTCTCTCCCTATCTTTTCAAGATAGTACTTGAAGTTCTAGCTAGAGCAATTAGACAACAAAAGGAGGTCAAAGGGATACAAATTGAAAGGAAGAAATCAAAATATCGCTATTTCCAGATGATATGACCATATACTTAAGTGACCTGAAAAACTCCACCGGAGAACTGCTATAGATGATAAACAACTTCAGCAAAATGGTCGGATATAAATTATCTCAAACAAATCAGTAGCCATCCTATACTCAAAGGATAAACAGGATGAGAAAGAAATTAGGGAAATGACACCCTTCACAATTGTCACAAACAATATAAAGTATCTTGGTGTGACTTTAACCAAACAAGTGAAAGATCTGTTTAACTTCAAGTCTCTGAAGAAAGAAATAGAAAAAGACCTCAGAAGACGGAAAGATCTCCCATGCTCATGGATTGACAGGATTAATATAAAAATGGCGATCCTGCCAAAAGCGATCTACAGATTCAATGCAATCCCCATCAATATTCCAATGCACTTCTTCATAGACTTAGAAAGAGCAATTCTCAAATTCATATGGAATAACAAAAAACCCTGGATAGCAAAAACTATTCTCAACAATAAAAGAACTTCTGGGGGAATCGGCATCCCTGACCTCAAGCTGTACTACAGAGCAGTAGTGATAAAAATTGAATGGTAGTGGTACAGTGACAGGCAGGTAGATCAATGGAATAGAATTGAAGACCCAGAAATGAACCCACACACTTATGATCACTTGATCTTTCACAAAGTAGCTATAACCATCCAGTGGAAAAAAGACAGCATTTTCAACAAATGGTGCTGGTTCAACTGGCGATCTACATGCAGAAGAATGCAAATTGATCCATTCCTATTTCCCTGTACAAAGCTCAAGTCCAAGTAGATCCAGGACCTCCACATAAAACCAGATACACTGAATCTAATAGAAGAAAAAGTGGGGAAAAGTTTTGAACACATGGGCACAGGGGAAAAGTTCCTGAACAGGACACCAATGACTTGTGCTCTAAGATCAAGAATCAACAAATGGGACCTCATGAAATTACAAAGCTTCTGTAAGGCAAAGAACACTGTCAACAGGACAAAACAGCAACCAACAGATTGGGAAAAGATCTTTACCAATCCTACAGCCAATAGAGGGCTAATATACAATATATACAAAGAACTCAATAAGTTAGTCTCCAGAGATCCAAATAACCTTATCAAAAAAATGGGAACAGAGCTAAACAGAGAATTCTCAACTGAAGAAACTAGAATGTCCGAGAAGCACCTAAAGAAATGTTCAACATCCTTAGTCATCAGGGAAATGCAAATCAAAACAACCCTGAGATTCCACCTCACACCAGTCAGAATGGCTAAGATCAAAAACTCAGGTGACAGCAGCTGCTGGGGAGGATGTGTAGAAAGAGGAACATTCCTCCATTGCTGTTGGGAATGCAAGCTGGTACACCACTCTGGACCCTCAGAAAATGAACATAATACTGCCTGAGGACCCAGGTATAACACTCCTGGGCATATACCCAGAAGATGCTCCAACATGTACTAAAGACACATGTTCCACTATGTTCATAGCAGCCATATTTATAATAGCCAGAAGTGGAAACAACCCAGATGTCCCTCAACAGAGGAATGGATACAGAAAATGTGGTACATTTACACAATGGATTGCTACTCAGCTATTAAAAACAATGACTTCATGAAATTCGCAGACAAATGGATGGATCTTGAAAATAATGCAGTCACAAAAGAATGAACATGGTATGTACTCACTGTTAAGAGGTTATTAGCCCAAAAGTTTGAAATACCCAAGAGGCACTTCACAGCAACAGTAGGTTGGAATGTGAGGTCCCAGATGGAGGACTTGGAGAAGGGACTTTAGGAGCTGAGGGAGTTTGCATCCCCAGGGAGGCAGCAACAGTGTCCACTGGCCTGATCCCCCCCCCCCCGATATTCCTGGAGACTGATCCACCAACCAAAGAGTACACATGGAGGGACCCATGGTGCTGGCCACATAAGTGGCAGAGGAGGGTCTTGTTAGACATGAGGGGGAGGAGAGGCCCTTGGGCCTGAGGGTGTTAGATGCCCCAGTATAGGAGAATTCCAAGGAGGGAATATGAGGGTGGGTGGGTGGGGGAATACCCCCATAGAGGCAGGGGGAGGGGGCGGAAATGGGGAGGTTCCAAAGGGGAGATCTGGAAAGGAGGGAACATTTGAAATGTAAATAAAGTATGAAAAAATAAAAATAATATAAAAAAAAAAAAGAAGTAAAGCTTCGGATTCAAAAATAACAGAGGTCAGTGTGTACGGAAATTGCTTGGATATATTCCAAGGTTAAAAATAATGGTGCAAAAACATTTCTTGCAGTAGAAATTTTTATGTATTTTCTATAGGAAGTCACATTATAAGAATGGATATGTGTATGTGTGGGTGCATTAAAAGTATTAACATGAAAATATTAAAGTGGTTGAGCCCAACTATGATGAAAAAATACCTCATTAAAAAAAACTTTTAAGTTTAAATATGTAATCCACATAAATAATTATGAAATAGTTCACCTTGTTTGTTCGTAATGAGGTTTTGTGAGCTGGTGTTTCATATTCCCACTTTGAATTGGTTACAGTTCAAGAGCTCAGTACTTTCTCTCTCAGTGGTTATGGTGCTGAACGCTCACTGACTAGACAGGCTGTTCTTATGTCTCACCCCTCACACCCCCACGCCATCTCCCCACTGTCCCTACAGCAGCAGCCACATTGTACACCCTCAGGATGAAGCTAGCAACTTCAATGGCTGAGCCTCTCAGCTCAGCCTCGTTCATAAAGGGTTATCTGCCGGCCTTTTAAGCTGCAGCTATCTTTTGCCCTAAGGACAGAAGTCCAGATTCCATAGTCCCTGTCTTGGGATCCAGGTTAGGTGCTGGATGAATCCAGTTCTGTAAATGCTTCTTTCTCCTCTCAGTCTGGCATGAGTCCAGTCTGGTGAGTCAGAGCCTGAATTACTCATGATCCAAAAAGCTCTGGAACAGTTAGGCCTTTCTGAGTCTCTTCGGAATTGCCCCATGCACTCTGGGGTCAGATAGAGGTGGGGGCTAGTTCTGTGGGTTGGCAAGAAAGATCTCCTGCCCAGATTCCTGATGTGGTCCTTGCCTTCCTTCTTGGCTCTTGCACAGTCCAGGTATTTGGCAGAGGGAGCTGGAATTTTCTGGAATTGCTTTTGCCAGGCATTTGGCATAAACTAGTCAGCACCTCCCAGAGGTTTCTCTTCTCTCAAGATTAGTTCATTGGTTTGAGATTTTCCTCCTCTTCCTCTTCTTCCTCCTCCTCCTCCTCCTCATAAAGAAGCTCCAGCCACTAGAACATCCTGAGGGAGATCAAGAGGGGAGATAAAATGAAAACTCATGAGGAGATTCATGTAGGTGTTGTCTGCCTCATACTGCCTGAGACCAAGCTCTGCACCTGCTCCTACTTCTAGCCCCTTTGTCCACTATACTTGGCTGACTCAGTATAAACTGGGAACACGGTTAAATGCCTTGGAGGGGAAATGCCCCAGTCCTAGAGGAACTGTAACAATGGAGTTAATTAGCATTACTCCGAACAAAAAGCCCCTCAGGGGCTCCCCAGGTTTGAATCGGACTCCAAGCAGGGAGGAACAAAACCCCAAGGGAGACCCTCCACCAGCAGCTCTGACCTGTTCCTTAGACTCTGGGAGAAGAAGCAGCAGTGTCTGTGTCAAGCATTACCAGCTGCATGCTAATGGCTACTGAGCTGCATCCATCCCGCTTCCCTGGAAGCCCATGCTTCCAAAGCCAGACCCTTTAGGCTCTTCTTAGCCCTGGCCTGGGTAACTCCAGGCACACCACCACCACCACCACCACCACCACCCAGCAGCCCTAGGCAGGCCTGGTCTTTTTCAGATAGGAGAGGAAACTGAGGCCCTTGGTCCAAGCTCTCCTCCCAGCTCAGCTTAGGAAGGGTATCTCCTAACTGAGTCTGCCATTGTGCATGTGCTGACCAAGAGACTTCCTACCTGCTTACCACAACCCTGCCCAGTAGTTGTTCTTAGTCCCCACTTTACAGATTGCTGGGTGTGGTGGTATGTGTACACCTGGAATCCTAGCATGGGGGCAGCCAGAAACAACAGGATTGGGAGCTTAAAGCCAGCCTGAGCTACTGAGACCATAACAAAATAAATAAATAAATAAATAAACAATGAAAACACAGACGAGGAATTGCAAAGGAAATGACCTTCCTATGAACCACATAGGAGGCAGTCCTGTAGCCAGCCTCTGTGAGCTTGAAGCCACAGAGCCAGTCTACCTAGCAAGTTCAAGGCCAGCCAGGGCTACACAGGGAGGGAGGGAGGGCAGGCAAGCAGGTAGGCAGGCAGGCAGGCCTGAGGTTCTACCTAGACCTATTTTCTCCATCCTGCCTGAATTAGCTGTGGTTCTGACAGTTGCCACCTCCGATGACAATAATAATCTAGAGCAGAAGGCTCTGAGCAAAGATGGATAACTAACTAAACAGGGCATGACATTGTCTGGTCAAAGCTGTTGCGTGTCACGAGGAAGGATCTGCTCTATGGCAGCTGTTTGTCTCGAATACATACTTTGATTTGAATCTAAGGAGTTGTTAAGGGTGTGTTTAATCTGGACACCTCTTGACCAAATTGGGTTAACTGTCACAGACATCTGCGGCTATCAAGTTCTCTGGTTTCATGATGTTTCCATAGCATGGGGGAAGCCAAATGCAAAATGAGGAAATACATCAGTAAGCCAGGGCAGGGAGGTTGCCTAGTCAATCAAGTACTCCCCGTGCAGGCATGAGGACCTGTGTCTAGATCCCCAGCACCCTAGTAAAAAGCAGGGCTGTATGCCTATAAGCCCAGCACTAGGGAGACAGAGAAAAGAGGACCCCTGGAGCTTGCTGGTGAGCGTACCTGTTCTACTTGGTGAGCTGTAGGTCTTGTAAGAGAGCCTGGTGTTCAGTATCAACTTCTCCTCTCCACACACACATGCATACATACCAATGTACACCCACCCATGAACACACACACACACACACACACACACTTCTTCTGTCAAAGCAATGAGAAAAGTAACAGGGAGTTTTATAAGCCATGCTGTGATGACAGAGATCATAGAGCATAGAGATACTCTTCAAATACTTCTCAGTATAACTAAACCTTGTCCCACTCAACAGTAGAGTGTACTTGTAAGCCTGGGTATCTTAGAGCACTCTAAGCAGTAGAACTTGCTGGAAGTGATGCTGAGTGACTTGTGAAGTTTGATCATAAAGGCCTCTGGGTGCTGGTCATCTCAGAGCTTAGCTCAGGAAAACCTGTTTCCAAACTCACTCATTGACCTCAGAGTATGTTATTGGCTGGAGCTCAGCTTCCTGCTACATGAGCTGTGCTGAGAACCACCTACAACACAGAAGCTGCCTTCCCAGCTCCCAGACTCCATGAGAGGGAGGGCAGGGACAACCACAGTCCTTTTATAACCTGATCTCCACAGTGGCATGCCATTGCTTCCTGTGTTCTAGTATAAGTCGCCCACCAGGTCACCTACACAGGAGAGGAAGAGATCCCACAAGGGCATGGGTCACACCAGGGGAGACCAATGAGCTATTTAGAGGCTGCCCTCACTACAGCTCCTGTGACATGACTTGGCATTGCCCGTGGCATGCTGAGGCGTACAGGTTTGACCACCTTAGATAGGGTGGTACACAATGAGCAAACAGTGAGGGCATAGGTCAAAATAAACACTCAGGCTGCTTTCAAATCCAGGAGTGATCTGCTGTAGTGGCCAGCATCAATTCCCATATCATAAATACTTCAGATCTTTCCTAGAGTTACTTCTCACTCAGTCTTAAGATATGGATTTGTACAGATGCTTCCTGACTTATGATGGAATTACACCCTGACAAATCTGTCATAGGCTGAAAGCACTGGCAAGTGAGAAATGCTCTGAAAAACTGAGCATGCTCCATAGCTGCCCAAGGCACTGTAGCCTGGTCATCTGCTCATCTGTCCTCATGGCCATGTGACTCACTGGGTGCCATGGCTCACTGCTGCTACCCAGCATCACAAGAGTGTAGATTGAAATATATAGGACCCAGGGAAAGACCAAAAGTCAAAGTACAATTTCCACTGGGTGTATATTATACCATTTAAAAAGTATAAACTGGGCTGGAGAGATGGCTCACTGGTTAAGCCTCACATGCTGATCCTTCAAAGGACTGAAGTTCAATTCCCAGCACCCACATCAAGCAACTTGCACCTACCTGTAACACTAGCTTCCAGGGAGTGCAGCGCCCTCTTCTGGCCTGTTCAGCATACAGATGGCACACACATATACAAAGACATGCACATAGATACAACAAAATTAATGTTGGGTTTGTAGAGGTTTTTAATTGAAAAAAACCCACAAGGCTGGGAACGTAGTGCAGTTTTTTTGTTTTTGTTTCTGTTACTGTTGTTGTTTAATATGCATAAGCTAGGCATGGTGGCACATGTCTTTAATCCTTGGGAGATAGATCTAACTTTGAAGCCAACATGATCTACATAGCAAATTCCAGACCAGTCAGAGCTACACACAGAGGAGGAGAAGGAAAAGGAGGAAGAGGAGGAAAAGGAGGGGGGGGGAGAAGGGAGAAGAGGAGGAGGATGAGGAGGAAGAGGTGGAGGAAGAGCATACTTGTGAGTCAGTCCTCTCTGTAGAGTTCTACCCCACACCTCCCCTTTATCTTGAAGCCACATAACACTGAGCATTTCTAGACTCTTCTATACACAAGCTGCTCTTGGGAATCACTGGGTTCTGTCATCCATCCAAACACTGAATCCATCACATCAGAACAGCTAAAAAGCAATTCTTCAGGTACTGCAATTGTCTGAGTCCCTCAGAAATACCAATATACCATCAGTGTGGGTGCAGTCACCAAAAGACTAAAGCGGAGTCTGACTCAGCCAGTCTTTGTGTGGCCTGACAACCTACACTTTCTGCTTTTCCTTTCTGTGGTGCTGGGGATTCATCCTGGGCCTCGTTCATACTAGGCCAATGGTGCACCCACGAGAACCACCCACCCCAGAGAAGCTGCATGACTGACAAGCTCCAGAGTGAGGAGCCATTGCTGGGTTGCTCCTGTTTGTAGCTCTCTGTTCTCAGTCACAGCTACATGCTGAATCCTGTGAGAACATAACCCAGGCCATTCCAGCCACAGTCTGACAGAGTTGTCAGAGGTCTCAGGATTAGAGGTCTTAGACAGGTCCAGCAATGGAGGCTGTGGGCTCTTCTCAGGCCCTCCCTGCTGCATCTCTAACTGCTGCTACCTCTGTTCCTCCCCAGCGCTCCTTCTCAGGAAGGCGGTGGCTTCTATGTGGTTTGACAGCAGCAGAGTGGGTGACCAGACCCCCAGACACCCTCTTCAGCTGTAAAGAACTCCTCCATTGGCAAAAACATTTTGTGGTCAGTTCCACTCTGTTCTGTGGGTCTTCTGAAGAATACAACATTCCTAAAAATGGCAGTACAGCATCTAATAGAGACCTACAAACCTTCCTGCTCAACTTTCCCAACTCTCTCTCCCCTAGCCAAACTCCAAGTGCAGCCAGAGGACTTTCTAATAGCTACAGTCAAACCACCCTCATTCAAGGGGTTCCCATGACGCAGGCCACTAAGGCTACCCAATCTCATTATCTCTACAGCACCATTGTAAACCTTGTGCTCCCTATGCCTAAAACCGTCTCCCATATTCTTTGATCTGCTACTCTTTGTATGACTGAGGCCATCTACTGCAAGATTGAGTGCAGCTGGCTCTTCCTAGGGAAAGTCCATGACCCCTGCTCCAAACCCAGGAGCCAGGATGAGGACATCACAGATGGAAGACTCTTGCCCTACTGGCTAGGTATCCAGAGAAAAAGGGGGGATGAAATAGAGAGAAGAAGGTAACCAGATGCTTGGAAAAGGAAGCCAAAAGCATTCCAAGAAAAGAAAAAAAGAAAAGGAAAATGAGATGCCCACCATGCATCGGGGCTACGTTAGGTCAGTCTACCCTGAGTGTTCGTGATCAGGGCTCCTGCTTGCACAGCCTCCCACTGGAGACTAGCACTGACCTAGGCACAAGTGTTTGAAAAGGATCACAAGATGAAATGATGACTACACCAACTTCCTTGTCAAACCCATTTCTGTCCAGTATCTCCCAAAGCAGAGCACAGACCTCATTCAAAAGTGCTGACCCTGCTTTATAGATTGGAGACATCGTGTGTACTAGTTTCATTTCAGTTGCTTTGATAAAATACCCTGGCAAAAAGCACCTTAAGGGCAAAAAGAGTTCATTTCAGTCACAATTCCAGCTTTATCTCTGTGGGGAAGTCAGGGAAGGAACTTCAAACAGCTGGTTATATCACATTCACAGTCAAGAGCAGAGAAAATGAAAGCACGCAGGATTTTTTGCTTGCTCAGCTTAATTTCTCCAATCTCAAACAGTTCAGGACCCCTTGCTAAGGGATTAGTGCTGCCCACAGTGGGCTGGGTCTTCCCACATCAATTAATGTAATTAAGACAATCCCCCACAAGCAGGTCTACAGGCCAACCCAGTATAGACCATCCTTCATTAAGACTTTCTTTCCAGATGATTCTAGGTTATGCCAAGTTGGCAGTTGTCTTAGTCAGGGTTTCTATTCCTGCACAAACATCATGACCAAGAAGAAGTTGGGGAGGAAAGGTTTTATTGAGCTTACACTTCCATGCTGCTGTTCATCACCAAAGGAAGTCAAGACTGGAACTCAAGCAGGTCAGGAAGCAGGAGCTGATGCAGAGACCATGAAGGGATGTTTCTTACTGGCTTGCTTGCTTCTCCTGGCTTGCTCAGCCTGCTTTCTTATTTCTGCTTTCTTGGATTCTCTTAGAACCCAAGACTACCAGCGCACAGATGGTACCACTCACAAGGGCCCCCCAGCCCCCTTGATCACTAATTGAGAAAATGGCTTACCGCTGGATCTCATGGAGGCATTTTCTCAACTGAAACTCCTTTCTCTGTGATAACTTCAGCTTATGTCAAGTCGACAGACAAAACTAGCCAGTACAGCAGTTAAAGTTAATCATCACACAGTACATCAGTAATGAAACCACAGATATCTGTCTGGAAGGAAAGACTGGTGACCTCTGACCTTCGTGAACTGTATCTCTAGCAGTTTGTATCCCCCAAAAGATGACTCAAACATTCTTCCCATTGTGCCCTTTCTCCACAGCTTTCCACTCCACCATGATGCAGCCCCTTCTCACACTCCTGGCTTCTTTTCAATGTTTCCTGATGTAACTTGCTTTAAATTAGAGCCTTCAGCTTGATTTGTGTGTGCCTACGAGTCCAGCTTTGAAAGTTCAGGCCCATTCCACCTGGGCCAGCTGCCCTTGCTCGGCTTGATGTTGAGCCTAAACCACTCATGCTACATAAGAGGCATGTGCTTAGTGCTCTGGAGAGGGCCATGCCTGTGATCAAGTTTATATTGCAAATGAACTCGAGACATTGATTCCCCTAAAAGAAAATCAATCATTTGAAAATTATGACATTTTCACTGTTGTTAGTAATAATAATAATTAAAAAAAAAAAAAAAAACCCAGGACTGGAGAGTTGGCTTAGCAGTTAAGAGCATTGTCTACTTTTCCAGAGGACCTCAATTCAATTTCGTGCACTCACTGATGCCTTCTTCTAGCTTCTGTAGGTACTAGACATGCATGTAGATGAAACACCCATACACATAAAATTTTAAAAATCAGTAAATGAGTTGTAGAAGCCCAAGAGATAAAGAAATCCAGACACTAACCTTTGGTCTCCATATATCTTCATTCAGACAAGTGCACCTGCATATATATATATATATATATACATACATATATATGGATGTACAGCTTATGTATATAAGGATATACATACATATATATATGTATGTATATATATAACAAATTAAAATGAATCTATACATCTTTTTAAAAATTATTTATTGACATGCATATGCATGCATGCAAATGTACATGCATACACATATATGTACACGTGCCATTGCATGTCTGCGGTTGTCATCAGGAGTTGCTCTCTTTCCACCACCTGGATCTTAGTGACAGGAACTCAAACCATCAGGCCTGACAAGTGAGTGGGGTGCCTCAGCCAGCCAAACTATTTCATGGTCCATAAACCCTAAACCAAAGACCCCACACGTATAAGATACCTCAGACAATGGCATTAGAGCTGTCATTCCTTTCCTCGTGAAGGCACTGGGGAACCTTGTTGGCAAAGATGTGACTTTAAAAAGACTAGATTTGGGGAGACAAGTGAGACAGGAGGCATGCCTCCTTACCCTGCGCATAGTCAGAGCATCCCATACACATAGCACTCCAGCAGGGTTTAATACAGTGAATATGAACTCAGGATCTGAGAGATCGGCCATACTCACAGGTTGTTGTCACAGGCTGGGTCCCTGGCTCACTTCCGAGCATCCCAGAACACAGTCCAGAGCTCCATAAACGCCTATGAGACCACACCAGGTGGTCAATTACTGAAGCAGATGCAAAAGGAAATTATCCCATTCTAAAAAACTCCTTCTGGGCTTTAGCCAAAAGGATTTCATCAAATACTATTAGGATTAAAGACACATATTCACAGAAAAAAAAATACATTGGAAAGATCCTGTCTTTTTTGTTTTTTTAAGTCTGCTGACTCAACCTCTGCCATTCCTTACCCGTCAGCCCCGAGTCGCTGAGGCTAGGTGCTGTGGGAGGATGTCTTCCTTGAACACATCAGGTAGATTAATGCTGACATTTTATCAGGCACACTTTCTGTGTCCATAAAACATCTTTAGACACATAAAAACCATTTAAATGCAAGGAGACAATTCCTCCTCTTCCTCCATCAACCCTCCAGCTCTGGGAGAAGCTGGTGTGTACGGGCTTGGGCTCCGTTCCTTCTGCAGGAGTTGTGGCTCCCTCTCTCCTTCACAGTGCTCCAGCAGCAGCCTGGGAGCCAGCAGCAGCCTGGGGGTCAGCTAGCTGGGGTAGTAGTGGTGGTTCAGTGAAAATGGGGAAGAGAACAGAACACAGGAGCTGAACGGGATGGGCTCTTGGAAAACCACACAAAACCTTTCTAGTTCCCCTCCTTAGAAGAGAAATTAAGCAGTAGATAACATGGAGGCATTCTGATGGACCCCAGAAGTGATGTCCAGCATCCTCTCATGAACTGTGCTTTCCTCAGACACTGAACAGTGCTGATACTGAGTCTGAGACTGACAAACAAGAGTGCACTGGGTTTGTATTTCTCAAAGTGGAATCCAAGAACAAGCTGCATCAGTATCACCCGGGCAGCTACTATACACTCTGATCCTCTGGCCACCACAGCTTCCTGGAATCAGCTCGCTAGGCATTAACAAGCCTTGGGGGTTGGTAAGCATGCTCAAGTATGGGGATTTCCATGCTGATTAAGTCCTGGAAAGGAGAGTTTCTCCTTTTCGCTGATGACATTTTTACATCATTTCTCCAACTGTCCTTGGGCTCCCTCTAGTGGAGGGCCA
>JADRCH010000268.1:767001-788534 GCA_019843965.1 Rhynchomys soricoides
ATTTCTCCAACTGTCCTTGGGCTCCCTCTAGTGGAGGGCCACGCTGATGGTTATAACTATGACAGGCTCTTCAGTTGAGGAAAAGCAGTGTTTGTTGAGCATCTGTTATGTGCAGAGCCACAAACCGGCCTCATGCTTTGCATCCATAACACTTCAAATCCCTTTCAAGAAGATAACAGGCTGAATTCTACTTCTCCGGATACACTTGACTCAACGCCCTATGTTCTGTGACCATACTGCATTGCCAAACTTTGAGGTGGGGTCTTTAAAGAGATGGTTAACTGAAAACAGCCCTCAGCATAAGCCTTTGTCCATTTTAACTAGTGTCTGTCTTCATCAAGAACAGAAATTTGGATGCAGAGACTCCAGTCCATGAAGAAGAGAGAAGAGATGGTAAGAACTGCAAGGAGAAGCTGCCACCTGTGAATTCAAAGAGGCCTCTGAGAAGCCAGCCCTGTCAGTTCCTGGATCGTGGGCTTGCAGCCTCTGGCCTGTAGGAATCTTCCCAGCCTCTCTAGCCTGTCTCTCTCCTACCCTGGAGCAAAGTCTCCCAGCCTGTAGCCTGCTCAAGCCCCCAGTCGGTGGGATTTGCTGTGTCAGCCCTAGCAAGCTCATAAGCAGACAGTAAAGAGTGTTCCCAGAAAGCCAGACACCAAAGTAGCCAGTGTTAAGCACACCACCAGCTTTACCTGGTTGACAAACAGTACTTGTGGAAGTCCCATTAAAAGCCCCAAATCTGGATGTGGTGGTATGTATCTGGAATCCCAGGACCCAAGTGGCTGAGGCAGAAAGATTGGGTGTTGGAGGCCTGGCTCAAAAAAAGAAAGAATTCCCATTTTCCAAGCAATGAATTGAGGTTCAGGGAAAAAAACAAATACAAAAACAAAAAACAATAAAACAAAAACCTATCTAGCTTGGGCTTGCTGGTGAGGAAGTGGTTAGAGTCGGGGTTCGTGAGATAACCACTATTCTGCACAAACCCTGCCTTAGCTCATGTTGAGAACTTTTTTTTAATGCTGGCAGGAATTTAAGAGGCATCAGATTTACTCAATATCCCACTTCAAGGCTGGGTTACATAAGACTCTATTTAAAGATTAAAAAAAAAAGCCGGTGACTCAGTGTCCCACTGTTGCTAAGAAGGTTGAAGACCAGAGCTGTAAGTGTAACTCAGTGGAAGAACACAAGCCTGGCATGTGTGAGTTCCTGGGGTTGACCCCCTCCTCCCGCACCACAGACTGGAGGCAGCAGAGCCCCTGGCCAGCAAACTCAAGGCCTTTCGTCCATACAGGTACGTTGTGCTTCCTTTGTGTGTTCCAGAAAGCCTTCAGGGAACACACCTTGGATAGAAGAATCATGCAGAAACACAGCATGCTCAGGAATCCTGTGTGTTAACCATTCTTGCTGAGGACTGGTCCTGTGTGCTGTCAGGTTTCTTAGGTTTCATATTGCTCAGATCCAGGACCTCTGTGCCCACAGTGGAGAAAGCAGGAAGGATTTGGGCTGCTCACTCACTGATGGAAGTTCTCCAACAAGTGATTGATCAATATATGAGAATGGGATTCGAAGGGGCTCTTGTAGCTCAGGCTGGACTTGAACTTACTATTTAAGATGACAATGAGCTTCTGTTGCCCATGCTTCCATGCCTACTGCTAGGATTACAAGCATGTGTCCGCATATCTCAGTTATCGTAGTGCTGGGGGTTAAGACCAGAGCTTCCCACACACTAGGCAAGTGCTCCACCAACTAAGCCACAACCCAAGCCCTTTTGGTTCTATACTGATGGACATCCAGGTTCCCACCAGTTCTGCCCTGAGTGGTGGATACTGATGGATGGTACCCTGGCTGCATATCCAGCTGTTCCTCTGAAATCTATCTGCCCATCCCTTCATTGGCAGCTTGGGCCTGCTCCTTAGTTATCATCAGCCCAAACTTAGCTACACACCAGAGACCATGTAGCACACAGCCACTGTGGTTTTAACATGTCCTCTGTGACTAATACACTGTTATTAGTAATTTTATGACTGCCATTAATGAGTCCTGACATCATGACAGGTGCTTGGCAGGGAAGATGGCAAGGACCACCGGGGAGTATTTGAATCTTTATTTTAATAGGACTCTACTATCAAAACTCTGTCGGCCAGTTATAATGGTGGGCACATTATTCCGCTGTAAGCCAGTTTCTCACTACAGCACATTTAAAGGTATACACACTACACACGGACACAAGTTTGCATACAAGTCATCCACAGTTACTGGAGCAGACTGGGACAACCTGAAATTAAAATGGTAGCCCCTGAAAACTTGTCTGACAAGAGATCAGAGGTGTTTTTTCAGTCTTTCCTAAACCACAGCAAGAAAAGACTATTTGTGTTTGTGTGTATGTTCTAAAGCAGGGTTTCATGTAGCCCAGCCCAGCCTTGAACTCACTATGTAGCCAATGATGATTTTAAACTCCTGAGTGCCAGGATTACTGGTACATGACATCACACTTTGGTTATGCATTACTAGGAAATGAACTCAGATCTTCTTGAACACTCGGCAAGTACATCCTCGGTGCTTGAAAAGGCCCTTGTCCACGAGACAGGCGCAGTTCTCAGCCCTTCTTTCACAGGACTTAACACAGTTGCTCCTCTCTGCATCCACAGCAGACAGGCAGTTGGAAGCATGAGTAACAGAAGTTCATTGTCATCTTAAATAGCAAGTTCAAGGCCAGCCTGGGCTACAAGAGACCCTTCCCATTCCACTCCTCTTTCATGGATAGATAGATGATAGATAGATAGATAGATAGATAGATAACTGCCGAAGGAAAACCATGAACCAGTCATCCAGGGAATGCAGTGTATTCGTAGGGAAGATGATGGTGTATATTACAGAGTTGCTCCTGTGTGAAGCTGTGAGATACGTGATATGGAAAGAGACAAAGTATGCTCTGACTGGGTGAGCTGTATGCTTTGTGGGTTATAACTCAACAAAACTGTTATTTAAAAAAAAGAAGTCACAGAAATGTGTTGTGCACTACCATTAGTCATTTTAAAGCTTCATACATAAAAAATCCTAATGCATACCTGTCTTGATTATCTTGATGGATGTTAAAAGAAATCACTCCAGAGGGGAAAGAGACTTGGAGAGAGAGTAGGCTCTTCACTGTGGCCCATCAGTGTATCAGGTAAGCTATTTATTTTAAAAAATCAAAACAAGAGGATAAGCAACATAAATACTGAATGATACCATGAGCCAGGCACTGTTACTAAGTCTTTAGATACGTTGATGATGATGATGATGATGATGATGATGATGATGATGATGATGACAACAGGTTGTTATTGTTATTATCGTTATCATCTTACAAAGGAGAAATTAATTCTGTCTTCTCACAGGTATTACTGGCAGGTTCAGCCAATAAAGTCTACCGGAAATCATTCCCTTCCCCAGCTGCCATAGATTGCTGAAGACCTGGAATCTGAGAATCCCAGTGGGGTCCTGCAGTTTTCTCAGGATTTTAAACAGTAAAAACATCTCATGAGTAATTTCAGGGCTGCGGTTGACAGGAGAGCTAACACGCGTCTCTCAATTCACCTGCAGACCAGACAGGCGTATGGCCTCAAATGGGGGTGTTCAATCACAGAACAGAGCAGGAAAAAAAAAAAAAGTTGGGGCCAGGCTTGCCAGGCACTCAGTTGTTTGTTGAACTTAGTTTCAGGAGAGCCCACAGGAATGCAACGTTGACAGCTCACCCTCCATTTGCATTTCCCAGATTCACTAAGTCTGAGTAGCAGAGCCTTTGGGGAACTGCCAGCAGCCCGGCAGGCAGTGTCCAGAACCACACTGTCCACTTAACAGGTGTCTGCAGTGTTATGAAGAAAACTGTGCCGGTGGCTGGTCTTGACCTAATTTCTAGAACTGACTCTCTGAGAGGAGTTAGACTAAGTGTCTTGACCTCACACCCTGGAAGGAAGTGGGAAGGAAATGGCCTTTCTCCCAGTTTGCATCCTAGAACTCTAATTCCAGAAGCAGAAGGAAGGACCACCTGGAGATTCCTATTGTCAGTCACCCCATTCCCTATCTGCCCTTCCTTTCCTTAACAGCTCTTCCCTTCTGAGTCAAAAGCAACTGAGAGCAGGCGGGAGAAATGAGGAGAGTAAAAGGTGAGAACTCAGAATGTGCAATGTAGAGCCCAGTGCTGGGGCTCACGTCAACACAAGACACACACAAGATAGACACAAGGCGCTAGGAAACTCAACCCCTCTTTCTTGATTGTTCCTTTCTTGGTCCTCATTTTATTCATTCCTGCATCCACTTACTTAGAAAATGTTTATTAGTACCTGAGATGATTAACCTAAGGACTGTTGTTCAGTTGTTAAGCCCACAGATGCAAGAAGAAAGACCACTGGTGCAAATCATGGCCATACTAATTACAGCAGGCTTTTTTATTTGTGTACATGGCTGTCTTTCCTTAGGCAGGGTTCAGCATTGGGCATGGGGAAGATAGGGTTGTTTTAGTTCAGGAGTAGGGGTTTCCAAATGGGTTACAATCACAGAACATAAGCATAACAAGTTGGTCATATCAACCCCTGAAAGAAAGACATGGTTCAAGGTGGTCATAACAAGGTGGCCATAACTGTTTGGTTTTGGACTCTGGGACAAGGGACCGAAGTGCATATTTTAACTATGAAAACAGACCTGGCCTCCAAATTCACCCCAGCATCCCTCAGCCCCTGCCTGGCATACCTTGCTCCCCTGAACTTTCCAGTCTAGGGGCTGGGCTGCCCTTCTCCCAGAGCCTGTTCCCTATATAATCCAGACAGTTTGGTCTCCTTGTGCTCTCTCTCCCTCTCTCTGTACATGATCTTTCTGTCTCTTTCCCCTTCCCCCTACTCTCTCCCCATGGTGACTTCCCTGGCCTAGGTCCTTGGGGCCAGTGAACTCACCCAAGGGCAGTTTCCCAATAAACCTGCATTTAATATAATCTAATCTGGCTTGAATTGGCTCATTTCACCAGTTAAGAAATAACTCGTCAATAATAAGGTAGTCAGAGGTGGTCATAATAAGCTCTTAAACAAAGGCATGGTTGCTGTCTCCTGGAACTGGCAGTCCAGAACTACTTATTTGTAGTTGTCATTACAGGTTGGGCATAGCCCAGTCCTCAAGAAATAGAGATTTAATCAAAAACAGGAGTTAACCTAGTTTGTCTTTACTGTAGAATGGCTTTTGAGCCCAAGATGGAGACAGGTTAGTTTATCACAATCCCTGGGACTCATATAGTAGGAGGGAAGTGACTCCCACAAGTTGTCCTCTGACCTCCCCACTGGTTCGGCTCTCCCCAAATACATATGCAAATCAGGCTGCTTAGGTTTTGGTGATGGTGCTGGTGCTGGTGGTGCCGGTGCTGCTGGTACTGGTGCTGCTGATGCTGCTGGTGGTGGTGCTGCTGGTGGTGGTGCTGGTGCTGGTGCTGGTGCTGCTGGTGCTGGTGCTGGTGCTGCTGGTGCTGGTGCTGCTGGTGCTGCTGGTGCTGGTGTTATCTTGAGAAAGCTAGAGTCATCTGAGAGAAGGAACCTCAACTGAGAAAATGTCTGTAGAAGATAGGTCCATAGGCAAACCAGTGGGGCATTTTCTTCATTAAAGTGTCCATGGTGGGTGGTGCTACTCCTGGGCAGAATCTCCTGACTTATATAAGAAAACAAACTGAGCAAGTCATGAGGAACAAGCCAGTAAGCAACATTCCTCAATGGTTTCTGCTTCAGGTCCTGCCTCCAGGTTCCTGCCTTGAGTTCCTGCCCTGACTTCCCTAGGTGATGGAGGGTGACCCTTTCCTCCCCAGATGCTTTTGGTCATGGTGTTTTATCACAACAAAAGAAATCTAACTAAGACATAAATGTAATTAATGTTTTTAAAGAAACAATGACCAAAACAATTTATGAGCAGCTATTGTGTACTAGATTTTAGAAACACAGCCTTAAACAAAAGAGGGTTCCTGTCCTCTTAGAACTTTTAATGGCAGAGTGACTTGTAAACAAATGGAGAGATAATTCTATGTGATGAGACTAGCTACAGAAGATAAAATGAGATGACGTACTGGAAGGCCCCTCTAGCACTCATAGCAATGTTCCCACACCTGGGGCCAGGTAGTCTCTAGGGTTGTTGTCCAGGCTTCACAGGCTAGCAAAGTGCCTTTAGCCTTAACACACACAGACACACAAACACAGACACACACAGACACACACACACACACACACACACACACACACAACTGTCTACATGCATAGGCTCAGGCAGACTAAGCAATTTGGCCAAAGTCACTATGGCAAAGCAGGATTCATACTGCAGTTTCTGAACCTTCAGTTTTTCTCACCCTACCCTGTGGGATCCCATAGAATGGTTTAATGTATACCTCTGTTTTCCTGAATGCAGTGGTGTCCTTGGCAGCTGCTGCAGGAAGGGGTAGCCTCTAAGACATGCAAGGACAGCAGGGAACTGAATAAATCAGGATAGTAAGTCTGCTTAACACAGGCCCTCACACAAAGCTACATTAGATTAATGGTGCTGATTATTATCAGTTATTCCCTGACCAGATTGGCCCCTACTTCCCCACCTTGCCCCACCCTACCTCCTCTGATAACAGCATATCAGATTATGCTTTCTAGACCCCAGTCTGACCCACTATAGGAATGCCCAGTGACATCCAAGGTCAGGAACTCTACCTCACTTGACCTGACAGATGCTTGGGAGACTTGAACTGTGAGTGGGGGGCTTCCCAAATGTCTAATGTGGGACCATAATCAAGGGCCTAAAAGCTCCTACAGTTGCTGTCATTTCTGGGTTTGCTGAGACATGCATTTTCTTTGATTTCCACAAGGCACCTTTTCTTATAGTTTGACCAAGCCAAGAGGTAGCTCTGTTGCTTACAACCTGAACAGTATTGGATAATACATAAAGCTATAGTCTAGCGGTCAAACAGAAGACAAAGAAATCAATATATAATTACAAGCTGTGAAAAACTGTCATCTAAGTGTGGAAGGATGAAGTTAGAGAAAACAAAGAGGTTGTGTTCAGATTGGTTACAGGGAAAAGAGTCTTTGGGGGAGATTCCACCTCAGTTGGAACAGGGGAAAGAATACATCATTGAGCACAGAAAACGCACAGAAATGTCTAACTCAGAACAGGAAAGGGCTCAGGCCAGTCCAGATACTTAGAAGCAGTAAGAGCGCTGGGCACAAGGACAGAGTCTTTCTGAGTTGAGTCTAGTTCTCCTCTTGGATAGAGTGGTGCATATCTGAGGGTCTTTCCTTGAAGATAGGCAGAGTACTTTTGGGTATTGTGTGGTGCACAAGTGTGTGTGTGTGTGTGTGTGTGTGTGTGTGTATGTGTGTGTGTGTGTGTTCAGGGGGGAAATGCATGTATGTGTATATATTGTGTGATGTGTGTATGTATGTGTCTATAGATGGAAGTCCATCTGGGAATGGATGACTTTATTTTCTACATCACATGATTTACCTCCTGCCTATACATCCTGATAGAGTAAGAACTTGGTTTCTTCAGGATCAGCCTTGGCAAATTAGAGATAAACTGTCATGGGCTGTGGTAGCATTTGCTGTGTATTCATAAGGCATACAGGATGTATATTCAATGGGTGGAGAAGACCAGAAACAAGAGGAGAGGACCCTGGGGACAATTCTTCCTGCATTCTCCCTGCCCACTTAGGTCAGTCTATACACCACTTGTTTATAAGTTATCTATGGCTATGGAACAAATTACCACTAACTTGGCAGCTTCTATCTTGTTGAGCAAGGCTGGGTTCTTTCCCAAGGAAGGCAAGGCACTGAGTGAGGCTGATTCTCATCTGAGTACCATGGTCCACTATGTGATATTGTTGGCAGAATTCATTTCCTGGAAGCTGTAGCATTCAAATTCCCACTTTCCTGCTAGCTGTCAGACAGGAGCCCTTTACTGGCTTTTCCCAGCCCAGAAGGAACATGGCTTGTTGGGTCTTCCTCTGATACCAATTAGAGAAAACTCTGTCTAAAGAGCTTTGGTTAGGCTAGGATCAGACAACTAAGGACGTCAGTGATGTCTATAAGATTCACTTACCATACCAAGTGCCAGAATTGAGGATTATACCAGGAAGTGAACCACAAACTGTCTTGGATTCTACCACCAATGGAGTCATTGCTATTTATCAATTCTGGGACCATATGTACAGTGACTTCAGAGACTATCTAGTCTTCCTGAGTGCTTTAATTTTACTTCTGTTGCTGAGGAAAACAAACAAACAAAAACAAACAAACAAACAAAACAAAAGACAAAAAAACATTCTGACAAAAGACAGCTTGGAGAAGAAAGGGTTTATATCAGCTCACAGTTTCCAGTTCAAGGCCCTCCCTGCAGGAAATCAAAGCAGAGACCTGAAGCATCACTTCCACATCTCAGGTGAGAGCAGAGAGAAGAGATGACTGTTTCCTGTGCTCACCCACTTCCACTCTGCACTTACTTCAGTAGCCATCTGACCTCGTTGGCAATTCTTCAAATAGCAGCCAGCTTTTAGTCACTACCCTGCTCTATCTTGCCTTCTTCTGATCAGCTGTGAATTTGAGGAGCCATTTGAGGTTCTTGCTGAGGTCTGAGATGGAACCTTCTTCTTTTGAGGGTTCTTTTGGACATGCCAAAGCTTGGTCTTAGTTACAACTCTCTCCTGACCTTCCTTCTCCTTCCTTCCTTCCTTCCTTCCTTCCTTCCTTTCTCCTTCCTTCCTTCTTCCCTTCCTTTCTGTTGAAACAACCCTGGCTCAGTGGAAAGAAGCCCCACATGTCCGTCCAGGGCGCTGAGGCTCTGGGTGGGACAGGAGACACACAGGAAGTGGCTGTGAGCTCTTCTAGAGTCTGACAGGCTTGCCAGGCTATGTAAGAAACCTCTACAGAGACATAGCCCGTGGGTAGAAGAGGGAGCCATTCCAGGAATGATACAGCTGGCTCTGGAGTTTCCAGGCTCTGGGCATCATGGACACTGCCAGACACTGAGGTAGGCTGGAAACGGGGAGTAGAGCACAGCTGAGGGACCAGGTTCTGGTGCCTTGTGGTGCCAGCTAGCTGCTTAGGCTTGGGTGAATGGGTACTGTCTAGGAGCACTGGGAAGCTCTCAGCAAGAGATTAGATGCAGCTCCTTAATCGAAGGCCAGATACCTTGCTTCCCACAGTAGGTCCAGATGTAACATCTTAATTCTAAGACATTTATTTTCATTGTGGAGAGTGGCGAGGATGGAATTGTACCCTGTGGCCTCTGGGAGATGCGAGGCAGATATAGTAACTGGGAAGGTGCGTGGCTAAGCTCTAGGTGTCTCATTAACAAGGGGATGGCTTGGGGCTGTGTGGCCATGCCTCTACCCGAGGAGGGGTGGGTCAGGGGTCTGACAACAGGTATTTCCCATTGGCTCGGTCTGAGAGTTTAAGGGCACCTTATCTGCATGCCGAAGGGCTTGGTGTTGCTCCTATGTGACAGACCTCACATGACCTCTCTATAGTGGGCTGTGGAGTTTGTAGCTGTTTGACAAGAGCCTTCCGGGAGCGTTGGCAAAAACGTTTTCTGGTCCCTTGTGAATTGCTCCCCTGGGTCGCCCAGAGTTTTAAGCCTGTGCTCAACCAGGTGCCAGACTGCCTGCCACAGACCACTGTCCCACACCTTTCTTCTTCTCTTCCTCCTTCTTTTCTTCCTTCTTTCCTTTCTTCATAAAATGCTGAGGGTGATCCAAGTTTAAAACTCTTCTTTTTTGTTTATTATGTTTTTATTTTGTGAACAGGGTCTCACTATGTAGCCCAAGTATGGAATGCATACTCTTCCTGCCTCAGCTTCCTGACTGCTGTTCTGGGATTGCATACATTACCACCATGCCTAGTTTAAAACCTGGTTCTTTATCATCATTATCGTCATTGTCATCATTATTATGTAGACAATTGTACAAGCCAATGGGGTCCATTATGGCATTTTCATACATATGTCTTGCTGTTGTTTCAATTTGCTCTTCCCTGCCTGCCCTACACCACACTCCCTTCCCCCTTCCCTTTCTCTCTTTCTTTTTAATTGTATTAAAAGTTTAATTGTATTTGAATAGGGGTTTTCTCTGCATGTACGGCTGTGCACCATGTGTAAGCAGTACCCAAGGAGGCCAGAAGAGAGCATTGAACCCCTGGAGCTGAGTTACTGATGGAGATGAGCTGACACATAGGTGCTAGGAATCAAAGCTGGGTGCTCTGTAAGAGCAGCAAGTGCTCTCAAGAATAATAAAAAAATTGTTTTCATATGTGAAAACCAAAATACTTGACCTGTGGGACAGGAGAGATGACTTCGAGGTTAAGAGTCCAGACTTCTCTGTCAGAGAAACAGTTTGATTCCCAGCATTCACATAAGGTGACTCACCACCACATGACCAGCTCCAGGGCAGCCTGTGCTTCTGGCTTCTGCAGGCACCTGCACTCATGTGCACATATCCTCCCCTACACACACACTAATAAATAGATAACATTTTTGTTTATTTTTATTTATTGGTTTTTTAAGACAGGGACAGGGTTTCTCTGTATAGCCCTGGCTGTCCTGGAACTCACTCTGTAGACCAGGCTGGCCTCGAACTCAGAAATCTGCCTGCCTCTGCCTCCCGAGTGCTGGGATTAAAGGTGTGAGCCACCACTGCCCGGCTAATAGATAACATTTTTAAATGTGATGATTCTTGGTTTAACCTGGACTCTGGTTATCCTTGCATTAGTATGGGTTCTCTGGAGGAACAGAACTAAAAATTAGTTTGCCTTACAGAGTACAGCTGTTACACTCCGACAACAGCTGTTTACTATCAGAGACGCTGAGAACCTGGTAATTGATTCATCTATCTGCTGGGTGCCTCGACAATCCCACCCTGACACCAAAGGCCTGATGAATTCCTGGAGAGCTCCTGGGAGATTCCTGGAGAGCTTCTGGTCTTCCGTCCACATCAGAAGCCCACGGGCTGGAGAGATGGCTCAGTGGTTAAGAGCACTGTCTGCTCTTTCTGGAGGATCTGTGCTGGATTCACAGCACCACATGGCTGCTCACATTGGAAGCCCAAAGAAGCTGGTTCCAGTGTCATCAAAGAAGCCAGCAGCAACAATGCAGGGTAGATGACCTCAGCAGTGAGAGGAAGGCCAAACCACCAAACGTCAACAGCTCTCCAGGGTAGATGACCTCAGCAGTGGGAGGAAGGCCAAGCCACCAAACGTCAACAGCTCCCCTTCTTTCCTGTCCTTATGCCTAGCCTGTCACCAGAAGGCACAGACTACATTTTTGGGTGGGGATCTTCTCACATTAATGAAAGCAATCAAGACAATCCCCCATATATGCCAATAGGACAACCAGCATAGGACCAGCTCTCTCTTCCCAAGTAGGTCTGGGTTGTGTCAAGATAATTAAAGCTGGGGAAAGTCTCATCCACCACTTGGGAAGACTCTGCACAGAGAGGAACAGAATATGACATAGCAGCAGACACCTGTTATCCCAACTCTTGGAAGGAAAAAGATCAGAAGCGCAAGGCCATCGTGGGGTACAAGGCCAGCACAGGTTACAGAAGACCCTGCCTCAAATCGATGAAATAATAATTACTAATAGGAGGAGGAGGGTAAACGAGCCAACGCTAGTTAATACCAAGTTGTTCCAGGAGCAACACGTCCCTTACGTTATGAAAGAGATGAGTGATTGCTTGCAATGTGGGCTGGTGGTCTCCAGGAAGAGAGCACAGCTATAACTGCCTGCTCACGTGATGCCCTATCATGTCAGCACTCGAGACGTGTATAGTTTATGACAGCCTTTAAAATATTGAGAAACACATCATGGAAAAAGAGAGTATATAATACACACACATTATTAAAGATTAATAATAAAACAAGCACAAAGCATTTCATAAAAGAAATAGCAGTGTGTAAAGGCTCAGTATCAGTGGGTATGAAATATTTGACATTTTGTTGTGGAAATGCCAACATACAAATTATTCTGTTCATTTTTTTTATTACTATAGTTCTATATTTCCCCATACAATGCTGTGTAAACATTTTATCAGAAATGTTAAAAAAAAATCCCTACCGTTAACACACTAGGGATTTCATTGCAGATATAACAGCCTTGGGCAACCGGGTGTTTGTGCTGACTGCTGCACTCAGCAAGGTGTGAGAACATATCAAGGGTGACAGTGAAGAAGTGCAGCACAAGTTTGAAAGGCTACACAGATACGGGCACTAGCTCCTTTTCCAGAGGACCTGAGTTTGGATCTTACCACTCTTGTTGGGGGCTCACAGCTGGCTATAATTCCAGCTCCAGGAGACCTGGCACCCTCTTCAAACTTCTTTATGCACCTGTACATATGTGACATACTCACAGAGAGACACATACACACAAAAAAAATATTTTTAAAGTCTTAAAAAAAAATAGCTAGGCAGTGGTGGCACACACCTTTAATTATAGCACTAGTGAGTTTGAGGCCAGCCTGGTCTACAGAGTGAGGTCCAAGACAGCCAGGGCTACACAGAGAAACCCTGATTCTAAGGCTTGAGGCCTATTTGGAAGATAATTGCCTGCAACATGCCCACTCACAGCCTGAGGCCTTGGGCTTGGGTCTGGAGCATGTGGAGCAAGAAGGGTGGGTTTGGGTAGTAGTGGAATCTGACCTGGGCCCATCGGTCCACACATCTATAGTGTATGTAAGAAGGAGGGTATGGACAGGCTACTTGGGCCAGAGGCCTGACCTTCTGTCTCTGGTGATTGTTTGGTCATGGGAGAATTCTTGTGCCTCAGTTTCTTCACCTGTGACAAAAGCAGGGTAATATTATGACAGGACGGCTGAGCGTAGGAAGTCCCTAGAATAGAAGCAGCCATAGTACACAAGAACGTCTGGGTCTGCAGAAGCCTGGGTGACACAGCCTGCCAGTCCCCCGTCTCCTCCCGTGTCCACTCTAGCCCCACTGGCTTGCCTTCTGCTCCACAGTTGTACTGGCTGTCCCTGTTCCCACACTCTTCAGGGCTTTGTGGCACTTCAGGACATCTCCTCAAAGTACTCCTGCCCCTCCCAGCACCGACCCGTACATTATTTCTTCAATGTGTTTACCACCACTTGAAGTTTTCATTAAGTTGTATCTCTTTGGGGAAAGCACAAAGGTCCCCACTACCAAATGTGGCCAAGTTTCCCACATTTGGGGATAGACTGGAGGTGTCCACACATCCAGAGTGCAATGGATAAGCCTCACCTTGGGAAAACTACCTTCATGGTCATGGGATCTCCCCTGACAGGTAAGTACTGAAATATACATATACATACACACATAATTTTTTGAGGCAAAGTCTCCCCTGTGTAAGCCAGACTGCAATTGAATTTACAATCCTCCTGCCTCAGAATCCCAATCCTGGGTGTGATGGTTTATATGGTTTGTATATGCTCTGCCCAGGGAGTGGCACTATTAGAAGGTGTGGCCCTGTTGGAGTAGATGTGTCACTGTGGGTGTGGGCTATAAGACCCTCATTCTAGCTGCCTAAAAGCCAGGATTCTGCTAGCAGCCTTCAGAAGATGTAGAACTCTCAGCTCCTCCAGCCCCATGCCTGCCTGGACACTGTTATGCTCCCACATGATGATAACGGACTGAATCTCTGAACCTGTAAGCCAGCCCCAACTAAATATTGTTTTTATAAGAGTTGCCTTGGTCATGGTGTCTGTTCACACCAGTAAAACCCTAGCTAAGACCCTGGGTTTACCAGTCCGATCCATCATGCCTGTCTGTCACCTTTTGAAATTGTTACATTTTATTATATATGTGTTATAGGTCTTCCTAGATAGGGTGACCACTTGTCCCAGTTTGCCCAGAGCTTATGAAGTTTTTGTTCTGAAAGTCCAATACCCAAAGGTTCCTATGAACCCCATTCTAACAAGCGCAGCCGAAACCTTTGCTTGGGTTATCTGAGGTCACGGACTAGGCCACTGCTACCCTGTGCTGAGCATCAGGTCTTCCATAGCTGCTCCTAGGCCACATTCCTGAAATCAATGAAGAGTAAAGCAATGAATGCAATGGGAACCCAGGAGACTCACGGGAAAACACCGCTATCGCACTCAGTAAGAAGACCTGATGATACCATTTCCCTCATCTGCCAAATCAACCTTCTGCTCTGAGACTGACCACCTGATTCTGGCACATTCACTGATGTTTATATTCCTGTCTCCATGGCTACGGAAACACCTTCAAGGTCAGTAGCTGCTTTGCACCCCAAGATTAACACAATGTCCGAAGACTGTGGGAGATCAAAGCTAGGTGGACATTTGGAAGTCAACACAAAGCACATGTCATTTGCTTGCTTGTGGACTGAATTCTTACAGAGAGTCACAAAATCACATGGTTTGTTGGGGCTCTGAGCTTTCCCTCACCCTGCAAGCTATAGACAAAGCAAGGCCTCACACACAAAAAAAACCACCTTGTTCAAAAACAATCAGAACAAAACAAGTTAGAAGGATGTTCCACAGCACTAAGACGTGTAGATGGCCAAACACAGGTTTCTGTTTCTCTATAAAGTCCTACCGCCCAGACGCTTAGGGCAAATATAACAGAGTTGAAAGGGAAAAGAGGAAGTCCAGAATCCCCACCCTTCCTCCTCCCCCACACTCCTGTGTATCTGTGGGTGAATGCATAGTTAGGTAAGTGAGCCCTCTGGTTGGCTCTGTGGAGGACCTGACTGTAAGCACCTTCCCTGTGGGACTGTGAAGGTGGTATCTAATTGTCTCCAGCTATTAGAAGGGAATGTCCTTTCTACCCAGACTTGATATTTGTTTCATTACTACTCGTGATCAGCCTGGTCCTGAGTTGAGCGGAGTAGATGCTGTCCTAGGAGAAGTGGGCCCGTTGTTCACGGTGAGTAAGTTAATCAGTTTCAGTTGAGAGGTTAGTTTCTGCTGTTCCCAGAGTTTTTATAATGGGGCAGAATTACTGTCTCTTAATCCATCAAAACAACAGGGAATCAGAACAACTTGAGGACTCAAAACAACTTCTAGGGAAGCTGTCTAGGGCTGGGATGTAGCTCAGTGGTTGTGATGGCTACATTTATGTCAACTTGACACAAACTATAGTCATCTGAGAGGAAGGAACCTCAGTTGAGAAATGCCTCCATAAAACTGGGCTGTGGGCCAGCCTGTAAAGCATTTTTTTAAGTTAGTGATTGATGGATGAGGGCCCCCTCCCTTGTGGGTGGTGCCATCCCTGAGCTGGTGGGCCTAGATTCTATAAGAAAGCTGGCTGATCAATCCAAAGGGTGCAAGCCAGTGAGCAGCACCCCTTTTCACAGCCTCCACATCAGCTCCTGCATCAGGGTCAAGTCCTGTTTGAGTTCCTGTCCTGACTTCCTTCAGTAATAGACTGCAGTGTGGAAGTGTAAGCCCAATAAACCCTTTCCTCTCTACTTGCTTCTTGGTCATGGCATATCATGGAAGCAATAGGAACCCTAAGACAGTGGTGGAGTATGTACTGAGTCTGCCAAAGGTCCTAGGCTCAATCTCAGTAACACCAAAAACTTAACTCTAAGGATATGTGACCATAATTTAACTTTGGATATTAACACTTGATATTTATCTTTGAAGCCACAAGGGCAAAATACTTGAAAATATGTCCCTTTACATAAGAGGTACAGGGACATTGAACTGTGTGCTAAGGACAAAAGTGTGTACCTCCTGCAGTTGGCATCACCAACGGGTGTGGGTATCTACTTCAGGGAAGTGTTCTAACTTCTTGGCTCACAGAGAAATCCACCTTGTTGGTCACTTCTTGAAAGCCCCTACTCTGGGCAACCTTCTCTCCACACTTTATTTATCCCGATGCTTTGATGCTCTTGACCTCCCTCCAATGTCCTCATTCTGTGCTGATCCTGTTTGGTCTCTCCTCACACGAACCGTCAGCAGCTGTCCCTTCAATCTAAAGAGCAAACTTCTGCAGGCAGATCCTGTGCATTATTAATTACTTACAGAATTTTCCCCCGAGCCCAACAGTGTTCTGTTCAACACAGAAGCTCAAAAATTAGTCATCAAGTTGAATCCAAGTGGAGATTGGGGCCACCCTGTCTTTATAACAAGTTCTAGGCCAATCAGGGCTGCAAAGTCAAACCCTGTTTAAAAAATAAAATTGAACCCAAATGGGACAGAGTCTCTGAAATTGACAGGAACAATACAGTGAGCTGAGAAAAGTGAGCAGAGGTCAAGCAGAGGTCCCAGTGGCTAGGTCAACCATTTTTGCACCAATAAGCACAGTATGTGTGTGTGTACATGTGTGTATTTGTACATGTGTGTGTGTGTGTGTGTGCGTGCCTGCCTGCCTGCCTGCCATGGTGTCATTTCTCTGGAGATTTGGAATCTTCAGTTAAATGTTGTCTCTTTCAGGAACATTCAGAGGGGAACCTAGTATGCAGTTCTTGTATGTGCTTAGCCTACACAAGTCACTTAGATATCAGAGAACAGGGATCCAGGAATGAATGTGGACTGAGTACCATGGAGCATGTTTGATCATAAGACACCACAGGGAGGAAAAGTCTCCAGTCTCCATGGAAAACTGTACACCCTCTTGCACCAGCTGTGTGAGGGAGGAGGCTGAGGAAATGTGTAGTAATTGGCACCTCTGCCCAGCGGATAAGTTGTGTCATTTTTTCTGCAACAATCTGTGCTGCTGGCTGACAGTGTGGAATTTCCTCCTACTCTGAGCTGGCAACTGCTCATGCAAGTAGCCAATCAGGCTGTGCAACAGCAGCAGCAGCAGCTTGGATCTGCTAGAGGGAAAGGGGGGGGGGCAACTTGGTTCTGCAGAAGAGGGCACCTGCACTCAACCAAGTTCCATTCATTCTATGTGATTTCACCCCCACCCACCTACCCACCCCACCTTCACTAGTAGCTCACTAGATAGCTGACACTTGACAAAAGTCCTTGATCAGGCCCTGCCTGGACCTAGGGCTGCAGGTCTGTTCTTCTACCCCACAGAGCCTGAGACACAGTGCTATATAGCCAGGGAGGCTGTGGTGGCTCCCACAGGCTCATATATATTGACTGCTTAGTCACCAGGGCCTGGAACTATTGTAGAGGATCAGAAGGCTCTGGAGGTGTGGCCTCGTTGGAGGAAGTGTGTCACTAGAGATGGACTTTGAAGTTTCAAAGGCTCATGCCAAGCTCTGTCTCACTCTCTCTCTCCTAAAGATCAGAATATAGCTCTCAGCCACTGTTCTAGCACCATGCCTGCTGCCATGCTCCCTGCTGTGATGATAATGAACTGACCCTCTGGATCAGTAGCAAGCTCCCAACTAAATGCTCTCTTTTATAAGCATTGCCATGGTCATGATGTAGGTCTCAGGGTTGTTTGCAAAGATGCTATCTAGCTGCTGTGATAATTAATCTTGATTGTCAACCTGACTGGACCAAAAGATTTCTGGGAGTGGTAAGGCTTAGTTCTGGGTGATTGGCTTGGGTCGGTAATTACTTACTCTCACAGTTTGTGGGTCAACAGGAAGCCAGATGATACCATCTCTGCTGCTTTTGTCTCTCTTCTTCCTCCTGAGGTTTAGCCTCGGAAGGTTGCTGTTGCTAAAACATCTTTCCAGGAGGAAATGTGAGCAATGTCTACCCCTCGTCCTAGCTCTCAATGATAAACAACGGTACAATCCCACCAAAGTCACTCTAAGGAACTGATGAGTTTACTAGGTCTCTTTACTTAGCTTCAGTGAGGGTGACTTACAGGGGTGTGGGTGCTCCTTTTCTTAACGGGCTACAAGTGGAAACCTTTACTCAGCAAGAATGAGGGCTTCCCCATAGCCACACAGGTGAAGCAGCCCCCTTTCCTAGTCTTCCCGGGCCTGTATAATCCAGCCCCTCCCTGAGGCTACGTGCTGCACGAACGGTAGGAAGTGGTGGGATTTCATGGTCCTCTACCCCTCTCTATAAGTCACCAACAAACCCAGCTGGTATAATCCAGCTTTGCAAGGAGGGGTCACAGCTGAACCTCCAAGGAGACAAACTGACAGTTCAGGAGGGAAAGAGCCACATACAAGCACACCTCAAGCTTCCAGTGACCCTGAGGATGCCAGTATTTTGTTAGCCAGAGCACCTGACCCAGTCAACTACAAAATGAAGACCAAAGTGTGAAAGGTGAGGCTCCATGGAGGGCCAAAGAATTAAACAGTGCTTCCTTGTCCACCAAGCAGGCTGTGGGTAATGTAAGTGTGGTCAGGGTCAGGTGGAGGTGTGACTCAGGGTGACTTCCAGTTTCTCTAAACCATAAATTTCTTTTCTAGTCTAAGCATCCATGAATAGCATGACCAAAGGGACACACAGAAGACTGCCCACCATCCAATAAGCTGCCATTCTGCTTACTTGCCCTTTCTTTCTACCTCACTCATGATGACAGGTCCTGGAATCCTCATCCCAGCCCCCTGGCTGTACTGACTACGGAAAGGACATGGCCTGATGCTCAAGTGTTCTTCCGAACCCACTGCTATCTGCTGACCACAGGGCAGGGATTCCAATACAGAAGCCCCAGCTCTTCAGATTCAACTGTAGATTCTTACACTTAAAATAAACATAGTCTTAGAAAGTACTTTCTGGAATGGTCATTTTATTTGTTTTGTTTGTGCTTATTTCTAAAGTGTATGTGTGTGTGTATACACCCTAACTTACACACACATGTGAGTGCATGTGTGTGCATGTGTGCCATAGTATGTGTGTGAATGTCAAAAAACAGTTTGCAAGAGCTGGCTTTCTCCCTCCCCCATCCTTCCTCTCTTTCTATCTCTGTCTCTCTCTCTCCCTCCCTTTCTCTCTGTCTCTGTCTCTCTGTCTCTCTGTCTCTCTGTCTCTCTGTCTCTCTGTCTCTCTCTGTCTGTCTCTCTCCCCAAGAATCAAACTCTAGTTGTCAGCCTTGGCAGCAAGCATACTACACCTATTCACCAGCCCTAGTTTCTGTGGTTTTGGTTTTTTTTTATTGTTGTTTTGATACTGAATCTCACCAAATAGGTGAATCTTCCTGAAACTATATACCCCAGGCTGGCCTCAGATTGCAGATCTTCCTGCCTCAGCTCCCTGAATGCTGAGGTTAAAGACCAGTGCCACCATGCCATGCATATGGATGGAACGGATATTTTGTTTTATTTTAGATCTTGTCTTATATAAAACAGGCCAGGCTGGTCTCCATCTCCTGAGACCTTGGCTGTCATGCACATTTCACTATGCCCAGCTGGGACGTTTATTTTAAAGATTATATGAGTTTCTGTGTTTCTAGTTTTGTTTTCAAGAGGACATATCTCATTATACGTGACTTCTTACATTTTGGTAGGGTTCTGTGTAGGTTTTCTTGGATCTTCCTCCTCTTCCTCCTCCTCCTCTTCCTCCCCCTCCCCCTCTTCTTCTTCTTCCTCTTCCTCCTCCTCCTCCTCCTCCTCCTCCTCATCATCATCATCATCATCACCACCATCGGGCAGTATATGCCACTGCATACCTGTGGAGGTCAAAGGACAAATTTTGGGAATCAGTTTTCTCTCTCCACCATGTGGGTCCAGGAGTGAACTCAAGTTGTCTGTCAGGCTTGGCAGCAAGTTCCTTACCCACTGAGCCATCTGCTAGCCCCAATTTCTGATTTTGGTTTTTACTACTTCCAGCCATGTGGTGGTTCTTCCTTTTCTCTGATAATTTAGATCTCCTGTTTAAATGTCCATCTGCTCCTTGTGTGTTGATTTCTCAGAATTCTTCCCTGTGTTTCTTTTTATTCTGGTCTCTCTCAGGTTAGAAGTTTTCCCCAAGCATCCGGTGGTCTTCAGCTCTCTGTCCCTGAAAAAGCCACAGTGAAGGCTTACAAGCCTTCAAGGTGGTCCCAATGATTCCCTGCACCTCCCTACCTAGGGTTCAGACTTCCTGTCAGACTCCCTTCCCCCAACCCCGCTGCATGCTGAGTCCATCTGGCCTGAGTAACAGATATGACATTGCAGAAATAAGGACGAGGACCAGTCTACAGAAAAAAGATACTGCAGTTTCCACCGCTCAGCAGTAGCTTCCTAGTAGGGACAGCAGCACTGTGGTGTAAGGTTACTCAGTCAATAGACATCTATCTGCAGATGAATAGATAAGAAAGTGTGGTAAGCACTTGGGAGGCAGAGGCAGGCAGGCAGATTTCTGAGTTCGAGGCCAGCCTGGTCTACAGAGTGAGTTCCAGGACAGCCTGGGCTACACAGGAGAAACCCTGTCTTGGAAAAAAAAGAAAAAAAAGTGTGGTGATAGATTCCCATGCAGCTCAAAAATAAATGAGTCCATGACACAAGAAAATGAATAGACCTGGAAATCACTAATCAAAATAAGCCAGATTCAAAAAGACATAAGGCCAAGGTTTTTTTATGTGCAAAATCTAGATTTAAAATTATATATGTGTGTATTTATGTGAGTGTGCAAGTTCGAATGCATGTGTGTGTGCCCACACGTGTGCATGTGCATATGTGGTAGCTGACCAGGTTATCAAACTAGTAAAAGGATCCTGTTAGGGAGAAGAGTGGGCAATGACCACCTTGTAGAAAGAATGGAGAGAGGAAAGGAAGCAGACAGAGGGGGGCGTGGGGAAGCAGAGCATCCCAGCAGGTAGTACACAGTAGACTGGAGTCACTGGAGGTGGCTGGGAATCAGTGTGAGAGAAAAAGAGGAAGGGACCAGATCCCCTTACATACTCCAGGGGTCCCCTACGGCCTACTTCTGTCAAAGCCAATTCCAGCACCTGGAAATAGAAACAACAAACTAGAGACCACACCTTCAGCACCTTAGAAACCTCCAGATCCGCATGGAACTAGACCCTGAGCCCAAACTCCCACGGTCTACAGAAACTGTAGCATAATAAAGGCTCGTTTTTATTTGGAGGCACTAAAGCCCGAGGCAATTTTTTACACAGTACTAGATACTAATTCAGACAGAGAGGTGGTTTATGAGTAAATGCCTGCTATGCACCCATGAGGACCTGAGTTCAGATCCCCAGCATCCACATAGAAGTCTGGAGTGGTGATGCTCTTTTGTGACCACTGGGATTCGGGGACATGAAGACAAACATGTCCTTGAAGCTCATTGGCCAGCTAGGCAAGCCAAATCAATGAGCTTCAGGTTCTTCGTTGAGAGACCCTACACAAAAACCAAACCAAAACCTAAACAAAACCCAAGGTGAAGACAACTCAAGCTGATCGTTGACCTTCACACATTCACTCAAATGCATACTTATACATGTATGCACTCCCACATGTGCATACACCTACACACAAATGGTGCATACACTACAGAGGGAGGGAGAATGGGAAGAAGGGAGGGGAGGGAGGGAGGAGGAAGGAAAGAGCAAAGATCAAGGGAGGGAGAATTCAGGAAGGGCTGTTGGCTATCTGCTCTGGAGGGGGAATTTGAATATCTGAGAGTTCATCAGTTAAAGTTTCAGCCAGTTTTAGTCTATCCCTGGTCCCAGCCTGCAGAGGGGTCAGCCCTTCCTAACTCCAGGGCCCAGCCT
>JADRCH010000268.1:788544-809727 GCA_019843965.1 Rhynchomys soricoides
GCCCTTCCTAACTCCAGGGCCCAGCCTGCAGAGGGGTCAGCCCTTCCAAACTCCAGGGCTATTGAGCTTCTGGGCAGCGGTTTCAGTTTCTTTGTTCTGTTCATTCTGTTACCACATTTCTATCTGCTTTCCCTTTTCTAAAGTATTATCAGCTCTGCTAATCTGCTGCCAAGTTCTAACTTGTTATTTCGTTTTCTCTATGAGTCCAAATTGTTTTTAATTTGCTGTCACTTGAGTAGGGCCTAAGGAGAGGACAGACTTAGTTATGCTCCATCTGCAGTAAGTAGTGGAATCAGAGTTGGTGCATTCATGCGTGTGTGTGTGTGTGTGTGTGTGTGTGTGTGTGTGTGTGTGTCTGTGTGAGTGTGTGTCTGTGTGAGTGTGTATGTGTCTGTGTGAGTGTGTGTGTGTGTCTGTGTGTGTCTGTGTGAGTGAACAGATCTGGAGGGGCGGACAATGAAAAGGCCAGAGGTCTTGCTGTCTTCTACCACTCCCCACCTCAGTTTGTGAGGCAGCCGTTCACTCAGTTTCTATGTGAGTTCTGGAGCTTAAACTTGCTCAGCTTCTCAAGGTTGCAAGGTTCTCAAGCAATCACTTTGCCAGTTGAACTCTTCCCTGATGCCCCAGCCCTCAGAGGTGATCCCTGACAGTTTTACCCCCACTCCACCCCACCCCCAGTCCTCAGAGGTGATCCCTAACAGTTTTTGAATTCTCCTTCGCTGTAGAAGACCATGACCACTATGGCTACTCCTAATTTTGTTGTTGTTTTCTTTTTTTCCACTTGCCAATATGTGGTGCTAGGAATTGAACTCAGGGCCTTGCATCTCTGTCACCAAGCTCCATCTTATACAAACAGGGGTTTAAAGGACTCACAGATCTGGTAATGTTCTCATGCCCTGGGGGCTGCAGTGCAGATAGAACAGGTCCCAGACCTTTGAAGAGATATCCAGGGGATGGCTGGGAGCAGGGTGGTAGGAAGATGCTGAGAACAAAGATCCTGAAATGGATTGAATCTGGAAGAGGAAGGACACGTGGCATAGCTCGCTCTCTCGCCCTGTGTGTGTGTGTGTGTGATAACGCCCAGACCCCTCCTCGGGATACCTCATGTGAAAAATAGAGCCATAAGGTTTGGTGTAATGATGCTGGCCTTTAATTCTAGTATTGGAGCAGCAAAAGGCAGGGGAATTTCTCTATGTTCCAGGGCAGCCTGGTCTACTTACAATTTTGAGGCCAGCCTGGTCTTTACATTGAGAAAGTTTTGGGATATCCAGGGCTGCAAAGTGAGACTTATTTATAAATAAATGAATGGAGTAAATGGAAACAGGCTCATGACTTAACACATCAGTGTCTTCCAAAGCAGATGCAGACGACAAATCCACTGTACAATATACAATGAAAGACTCTTGTAACAATGCATGAATTAAAACAGAGTTGATGCCTCACGGTTGGTTGGACATAGACTTTCTCATCTTCTACTTTCTAATACATATGTCTGCCCTCAGGGTTGCCCCATGATCCAAAACCGGCTGCCAGAGTCACAAGTCAGAGCAAAACACACAAGGACAGAAAGAGGTCTCTTGTTTCGACTACCTTCCTGGTGAGAAGGCCACACTGAGTCCATGATAAGCTTCAAATTGGCAGTTAAGAAGACTAGGTCTAAATCTCTGCTTCTAAGAACTGGGCAAGTCCAGGCAAGTCCTGGCAAGTCCAGGCCTCAGAAGCTGCCCTGCCACCTGGCCCAGCAAGGACAATGGGTCAGCAGCAGTTTCCAGACTTCCTCAGCTACTTCCTCAGTAACAGCTTCCAGACCTCCCCAGCTAGTTTCCAGCCCCCAAACCCCGATAATGGAAGGTCCATGGAGACAGACCCAACAGATTAACATGAGCTCACCTACCCCAGAACCCCCAATGTGCTTTAAATCAGACCTGTGAGCTCACGCGGGTGACCCCCAATCTTGGTAATGGGAGACCCCAGAATGCTGGACTCCTTTGGTTTACATACTATTTGAGTCCAGGGTATCATTCTTCAAAGAATCATGGACCCTTACACTGGAAGGCCTAAATAAATCCATCTCATTGATCAGAATCAAGTTACATATTTATATTTAGCAGCAAGAGATTCTGAATAATCAAATTGATTGGTTGATTGATTGACTGATTTTGATACTAGAGATGAAACCCAGTGCTCTATATACCGTAGGCAAGGAACTCTTCTAAAGCCACTCCCAAGCCCTAGGAAATCATTCTTTATTCGTGGTTATGGGTGCCCAATAAGGAAGGAGGAAGTAGAGGAGAGATGCAGGAGTGGCAACTAGCCATCTCTGTATTTGGCAAGATAGAAAAGTCAGGCCTTAGGTTGGAACTTTTAGGGCAGAAGTTTTTTAGGCTCTCAAGAGAATGCCTGCCTCCCCAGCTCTGCCTGCTTTGTCTAGGCATCTCTAGGATGGAAGACAAGCCTAAGGGCAGAAGCATCCTAGTTTTGACAGTTGTATTTATTTATTTGGAAGCGTTAGGCCAAAAATCAATTAAGAAAAAAAAAAATAGAGACTAGCTGAGCATGCTCAGGCATGCTGTGGCACCACCGCAAAAATGCAGGGCAATGGAGCACACATCCATGGGTGGCATGACAACTAGACAAGGAAGGGCTAATCTCCATCCCGGGCTCAGAGGCTGTCCTTCCGGGCCCGCAGGCACTGGGATGCCTGGTCCCCAGGTGGTGCTGTTTGAGGCGGTTTAGGTGATGCTTAGGTTGCTTACTCCTTGCTGGAGGAAGATCCTCACTGGGGACAGGCACTGAGATTAAATTACCCATTTCCAGTTTACTTCCCCGGTGTTTGAAGATATGAGCTCCCAGCTCGTTCCTCTTGCAACTGTGCCTGCCACTTGATGCTGTCTCCCTGCCATGATGCACTTCTCACTCAGGAACAGTAAGCTCAAACAAACTCTTTCTTCTATAAGGTTCCTTGACCATGGTGTTTTATCACAGCAACAGAAAAATAACTGACACAAAGGGATACAGTCCACTACAGGGGTGGAGGGGGGCATGACATCCGAATGGCTACGGGCGGTGGCAGAAGGAATGTGAGGCAGGTAGCTCACATCAGAGTCACTTATCATGGTGCTCTTTCAGGGACTGCATATGCCATTCACAGCAGACCCATGCATACGTCCGTGACCACCACAGGAATTCAGCAGCGCCCAGCTGTAAGGGTCAATATGGTCAATCTAACAGTATCTAGAACCACTAGGAGACAAGCGTGTGGTCATGCCTAGAGGAATTATTTAGATTGGGTTAATTAAGGTAGGAAGATCCACTTTGGCAGTGGAGCTAAAGTCCAGGACTGGATGAAATGGAGAAATTGAGATGAGCACCGGTAGTCAGAACTCTGCCTCCTCTGGATATAACATGACCTCATGCCAGCTGGTCTTATGTCGACTTGACACACAAATTTGAGTCATCTGAAAGAAGGGAACTTGAGCTGAGAAAACTCCTCCATCAAATCCAGCTGTGGGGCATTCTCTTAGTAATTAATGCAGAAGGGCCCAGCTATTGGGGGTGGTGATGCCCACCCCTGGGCTGGTGGTCCTGGGTTCTATAAGAAAGCAGACTGAACAAGCCATAAGGAGCAAGCCAGTGAGCAGCACTCCTCCATGGACTCTGTATCAGCTCCTGCCTCCTGGTTTCTGCCCTGCTTGAGTTCCTGTCCTGACTTCCTTCAATAATAAACAGCAATGTGGAAGTGTAAGCTGAATAAACCCTTTTCTCCCCAAGTTGCTTTGGTCATGATATTTCATCACAGCAATAGTGACCCTAACTAAGACAAACTTCAAGCTCCCATTGCTATAAGTCCCCACTATGATGGACTGTACCCTTGAACTTCGAGCCAACCTTTTTCTCTCATCAGTTGCTTGCTTGAGGTATTTTATCACAGCAACTGGAATAGTAACTAATACACCAACCTATTCCATTCCTAGTTCAAGATTAGACCTCAAGCTTGGGTGTACCAAGGCCAACTTGCCACAAGCCTGCACATCATTTCCAGAAGGAGAGGTCATGAACCAAGCCCATAACAAAAAGTCCATAAGCTAAGTGGTTTATGGTATCAGTTACCTTTCACCTCACTGTAAGAAAACACCCCAAAGAAATAACTGAAGAAGCGGGGATTTGTGTCAATCTATGGTTTATGGGGCTATAGTCCACTGTATTAGTCAGGGTTCTCTAGAGTCTGAGAATGGAATGACTCTATACATTAAGGGAATTTATTGTGACAACTTACAGTCTGCAGTCCAGCTAACCCAACAATACACAGCTGTGGATGGAAAGTCCAAGAATTTAGTAGTTGCTCAGCCCCACAAGGCTCACTGTTTCAGCTGGTCTTCTGTAGAAGTAGGTTCTAACAGATGTGCTGGCAAGTAAGTGCAAGCAGTCAAAAAAAGCGAATCTTCCTTCTTCCAAGGTCGGTATGGAGGCCTCCAGCAGAAGGTGTGGCCCAGATTAAGGGTGTGTTTGTCCCAGATTGACCTTGAACTCAGAGATCCCCTTGTCTCAGTCTCATGGGATTAAAAGCTTGTACTACCTTGCCTGGACCTAAGCTTTTCATGGCCACTATACCTCAAGATTGCCATGCCAAGATCCATGTTAGAAACTTTTGTCTTCCAGCCTCAAGATCTGGTTCACAGGTGAGCCTCCAATTCTGATTTGTAGTTCATTTCAGATACAGTCAAGTGAACAACCAGGAATAGACATTACACCCACCATGGTGGGATCAGCATGGCAGCAGGAACATTTCAGGGCTGTGACGACAAGGACAGGAGGTGGCTTGCTCGTGTGCTTAAGCAGTCGGGCAACAGAAGACAATGACTGCTGACATTCAGCTGGCTTTCTCCCTTTCCCCTCTTATTCTGTTTGGGAATCCAGCCCATGGGACAGTACAGCCTACATTTAAGGCATGCTCCCCTCAGTTTACCCTTATATACACGTCCAGCAGTAGGACTCACCAATGCCTCAAGCTTTTTTTTTTTAATTTCTCAAGACACGGTTTCTCTGTGTAGCCCTGGCTGTCCTGACACTTGCTCTGTAGACCAGGCTGGCCTCAAACTCAGAGATCTGCCTGCCTCTGCCTCCTGAGGGCTGGGGTTAAAGGCACGTGCCACAATGGCCAGTCCCTTAGACATTTCTTAATTGAGTTAAATTAGCAATTGAAAATAACCACCAAACTTACAAACAAACTCATGGCTCCAGAAGTTGGGAAGTCCGATACTGGCCGCTCATTTGTTTGCATCACAGACAGTGCCTTCTCCCTACACTTTCATAGACCGGAGAGGGATACAAGCTTCCCGAGGATGCTCTTCTACTCACCTGGATATCTCCGCCTTCACCATCTCTGCACCTCCAAAAGGCTCTCATTTGACAGGGGCTGTGAATGGCATCAGCTGTGCTATATTCTGGGGACTTGTTACACGGTCTCAAAAACAAATAAACAAACCAAACAGATCACAATTTGCTGCTCACCAGCTAAATGTTTACTATCATAAACACTGCAAGGAAATCTCTTCTTAGACCTGCCTCCACAGGGAGGGAGTGCTCTCGCCTTGAGTGGGATCTTCATTTGTGACTCTGTCTTTGACCATCTGATGCCAGTCCGCTGCCTCAGCTTCAGCACCTGAGATCTGTCATCCTGTGTAATTTTACAAGAAAATGAAGTGAAAGAAGTCAGCCCGTCCTTCTTGATAGAAGAAGACTTGGGCCTGGCCAGGGTAATATTCTTATTCAGGAGTTTTGGGGGTGAACAAGTGATATAAAAACCAAAGACAAGGAGAAATGAATGGTACAAAGATGAGCCCGCCTGCAGGTGGAAGACCTCTGCTGTGGCTTGTGCCTGGCTTCCTGTGAACCCTGGCTTCTTACCCTATTCCACACCACTGGTCTTACCTCAGTTCTAGTAGCAACCCGGTTTTGCTGCCCTAGCATGAACATCAGATGCCTGTTACTATGTTACTGGTTACTATGCCCACAGTATAGAAACCAAGGCCCACACCAGTGACCATTATGCTTTGAGTGAGAACGGCAGCCCATATTTTCATGTGTTTGAAATTGGTCCTCAGCTAGTAGCAAGGTTTCAGAAGGTTGTAAAATCTTTAGGAGGCAGAGCATTCAGTGAAGGAAATGAGTCACTAGAGGTGGACCTTGTGGTGGGATGGACCTTGACTCTAGTCCCACTTCCTGCTGTAGACACACTACGAGCAGTCACGTCGTGGTCCTGCTGACATTCCTTCCACATACCATGATGGAATGTGCTCTCTCTTAAACTAGAAGCCAGAGTAAAGCCTTCCTCCCTTACACTGGACACAGCTGTAAGACAGGTTAGGGATACAGCAGCTTCCCTGGGTCAGTGACTTAGAGGACACAGGTTTACTAGGTTTGCTTACACGGTAGAGCTTAGGCACTCCAACAGTTATCTGCATTCTGGAGAGCTCCAGAACCCAGGCAGCTGCTCAGTCCACAAACCTTGTGCTCAGGCCTGGGGGATTCCTGGAGAGCTGCTGGTCTTCAGTCCATCTTGTAACCCAAAGAAACCAGGTTGCAATGCTAAGGAAGGATAGCAGCAGTGTAATAGACAGACACCGACAAGTGGAACAGTCCCATCTTAACTTGTAGAGGCATGTGTGAACACCACACACATATACAGTAAATACATAAATAGGTAATAAGAAATTTTAACTATACACTAACCATCACAAGGACCAGTCTCATTTCATGAAGAGGAGGTGGCAAATACTGTGATGGTAGCACTATGCTCACCGCAGCCTGCAGTTTTGACAACCTACTCATGCCACGTATGTGGTGACATAACAAGAAAGACATGTATAGTCCATGGTCTGGCAAGATGGTTCAGCAGGTAAAGATGCTTTCTTGGGCCCCACATGGCAGAAGGAGAAAATCAACTCTCAAAAGCTGCTCTCTGACATCTGACCTCTATATTCACACTGTGCTGCCTGTGCACACTAATGAATGAATGATTCCATGTAAATACACACAGCTCTCTGCTTCTCCTGACATGCTCAACAAGGATGCTTCAGCTGGCCTCCTTTCTCACTGTCTGTTTTCCAAGGCGCTAACTCCAATACTGACCTGCTCACTGCACATGCCTCTCCTTCAGAGCTGTAATAGGGCAGTGCTGGAGCTGCAGAAACAGAGTCCCCACCTCCTGCGGCTTAGTTGACCTCTCTTTACTTTTGAACCCTGATTCTGATCTGTGCTTCATGGTCACAGAATTGCATTCCTTTAGTCTCCTCCACTGACAGGAGTAATCCCCCTGGAATTTGAGCTTTTAAAGCATGGCTCCTCAGGCTGTTGGGAAGGAGGCCCTGTCCTGCTCAGGCTTCCGCTGGGGAGGGGAGGGGGAACACACACCTTGATGCGTGGTCGTGGCAAGACCAGGCAGTGCAGGGAAAAGAGCTCTCAGCTCAGACCTGGCTTCCCTCCACCACCGCTGCACCAGTGTACACCAAGGCCAACCTTGGAGGAAGGAGGGGCTGAGAGGGGCTGTAAGCAAGAGAGAGAAACGAGAAAGGAAAGACTGTCCCACAGAAAGGCAGCTCACTTTATGATGTAACTGCTGACTATGCGGGTGGCTGCTAAACAGTAAGCCCAACCTAGAAGTGGGCTACAGGGTGGCTGGCTACTGCTTCGAGGCCTGTCAATGACGGACAATTTTGTTTTGTTGTTTGTTGTTGCTTTTTGTGTTTTGGTTTGTCTTGATGTTGGGAAAGGGGGCTTTTGGGGGTGGGGGTGCTTCTCTGGGGTGTAACTGCTTGCATATGAACATCCTTAACACATAAGAAGTAAGGTGTAAAGTAAAGAGAACAGCTTCACCCATCTGTCTCTGTAGGCTGCCTGCTGGTCAGCTTGTAGCATGTGTCACAGTGGCCCTCATGTAGTGAAGGGTGATGGGCAGAAAGGCCAGGCTGTAACCTCTGGACAGCATGTGTCACAGTGGCCCTCATGCAGTGAAGGGCGATGGGCAGAAAGGCCAGGCTGTAACCTCTGGACAGCCCTGTTTAAGCAGTCTTCTGAAGCCAGCTTCCCTGAGGGTTGCATATGAACACTCTTAACACAAAAAAGTAAAGAGCAGGGTCTTATGAGGTAATTATAAAATGACTTCAGATCTCAAGTCACTGTATTGCTATATACACCACCCTTCGGTGCTTGGCTCATCTCTGGGCACATTATTTAGAAATGAAAAGGCTAGCCTCATAGTGACGTTCGCCTCCAGTTACAGAAGCCTCAGCCAAGACACAGGCAGCTAGATGGTGAGACACCTTATACAGGGCCAGCATTTGGCCCCAGGCAGGCTGGCTATGGAATCTGCTGTCAGGGCACTGTGGTGAAGTTCATCTTAATTGCAGAGCTCTGCCTGCTCTGTCCTGGGACTGCTTCTCTCTACCCTGCTGGGATGTGTGAAGTTCAGGTTCTATTTCCATCTTACACGGTCACAGCCAAGGTGGTTGAAGCAAATATAAAATTATGAGAGGAAAGAACAGCCTGCAGCCAGGTGCAGTGACACATGCCTATAATCCTAGTACTGGGGGGCTGGGGTAGGAGGATTGCAAATTCCAGAACAGGCTGGGCTACACAGTGAGACCCTTTCTCAAGAGGAACTAGAAAAAGAGAGGAGAGGAGGGGAGGGGAGGGGAGGGATGGGCAGGGGAGGGGAGGGGAGAGCAGAGCAGAGCAGAACAGAAGAGTTTCAAACCTAATAGGCAAACCAAACTTTTGTTTTGTTTTGCTTTGCTTTGCTTTGCTTTGTTTTTTGAGACAGTGCCTCATGTAGTCCAGGATAGCCTCAAACACACTGTGTAGCTGAGACTAGCCTTGAACTCCAAATCATCCTCCTGTCTCCACTTGAAATAACTTCAAAAATGGAATGGTTAATATCTTCCTGGGCAAGAAAATTGTTACCTTTGGGTGATCTTTTCCCAAAGACAGAAATCTATTTGGGCAAACGTCTCTACGAACAAGTGAATTTGTCACAGGTTCTGGGCCCTAACAATACTAACTCAAACAGGTCTGTTTCCAAGATCCACCCTCTCCATCAGGGCTTCCTGCACCCAAGCGTTCTACACCTGTGCTGGTTCACCAGCCACTCCTCAAGTGCTCAATATGCCTAGAAGTCTTGGAACAGCAAGTGTGTACTGGCTTGTTTTATGTCAACTTGACACAAGCTGGAGTTATCACAGAGAAAGGCATTTCAGTTGAGAAAATGCCTCCATGAGATCCAGCTGTAAGGCATCTTCTCAATTAGTGATCAAGGGCCCCTTGTGGGTGGTACCATCTGTGGGCTGATAGTCTTTGGCTCTATAAGAAAGCCAGCTGAACAAGCCAAGAGAAGCAAGCCAGTAAGGAACATCCCTCCATGGTCTCTGAATCAGCTCCTGCTTCCTGACCTGCTTGAGTTCCAGTCCTGACTTCCTCTGGTGATGAACAGCAACGTGACAGTGTAAGCTGAATAAACCCTTTCCTCCCCAACTTGCCTCTTGGTCATGATGTTTTGTGCAGGAATAGAAACCCTGACTAGGACAAATTGGTACCAGAAGTGGGGTATTCCTGTGACAATCTGACCATGTTTTGGGGAGGACTGTGGAAGGACTTTGGAACTTTGGGCTAGAAGATCCATTCAGTGTTAAGAGCTCTGTGGGATGTTGTGTAGGAGCTTGGAAGATAATGTTGATAACAGTGCAGAAGATGAAGGCCTGGCTTGTGAAATGTCAGAGGGAAGATGAAAGACTCTTATCAGAGCTGTTGCTATTTTGACTGTGAAGATTCTGTGGTCTTGGTTAGCTGGGGCTGAAGGATCAACTGTGAATTACAAGATAACAGAACTACTAAAGCAAAACCATTGCATTGGGACTATTGATGCTGGTTAGCTGGAGCTGGGAAATTGGCGGTGATTGAGAGAAGACCAGCATCATTGGGGTAAAATCTTCTGAGAAGTGTTTTCTGAGAGCACAGAAGCTGCATTCCAGAGATAGCCAGGGTTGTACCTTGTGCTGTGGCTGGACTTGGTAATGTGTAAGAGTCACCCAGGTGGTACTGGTTTTGAAGGCATGAAAGAGTCATGAAGAGCAGCTGAGGCCTGGGCACTGTAAGAGGCCACAAAAGGCCATTGGTGAAGGTGCAACCTCAGTTGCAATTGATGGCCCAGGACTGAAGGGGTCAAGCAGGGCAATTGAGGCTTGGCACCATGGGGAGAGCCTATGAGAGGCTGTTGGAAAAGCCTAGTTGCAGCAGAAGACAGCAGTGTTTTGGAGATGCCAGTACCATGAGATGACCACCAAGAACAGCAGCAGCAGTGGAGTACAGGCATCTGGAGCCTAGAAGACAAGGTGTGTGCTACAAAGGGCAGAGCTGTAGAAGTGACTCAAGCCCTTGGAGGGATCCAGAAGATTGTGAGTGGATCCCAGACATTGGACGGTTGGAGTTTGATTTTGCTTTTGATTGTGACTATGCCCTGATATATTTTCCCTCCTGAAGTAAGAAGGTATTTTAGTGGAGCCCACAGTTAAGAGACTTTTGATGGTAAAATGACTTTGAATTCTAAGAGATTAGATATCTTTAAAGGGATTGAAATTTTAATATGTAAGAATTTGCAAAGACTTTTAAAGACTTTTAAAGTTAGATTTTGGGGATGAATAAGAAAGTAAGGGTTGAGGCTTAATAGTGATGTATTTGTGTGTCAAGTTGACAAGGGGTCAATTGTACTGGTTTGTTTTGTGTCAACTTGACACAAGCTGGAGTTATCACAGAGAAAGGAGTTTTGTTTGAGAAAATGCCTCCATGAGATCCAGCTATAAGGCATTTTCTCAATTAGTGATCAAGGGAGGACCCCTTGTGGGTGGTACCATCTGTGGGCTGGTAGTCTTGGGCTCTATAAGAAAGCCAGCTGAGCAAGCCAGGTGAAGAAAGCAAGCCAGTAAGGAACATCCCTCCATTGCCTCTGCGTCAGCTCCTGCTTCCTGACCTGCTTGAGTTCCAGTCCTGACTTCCTCTGGTGATGAACAGCAGCAACATGGAAGTGTAAACTGAATAAACCCTTTCCTCCCCAACTTGCCTCTTGGTCATGATGTTTGTGCAGGAATAGAAACTCTGACTAAGACAAAGTGTGATGCTCAACTGGCTTTTAATTCTGTTGTAATTCATTATATTTAATGTAAACAGGAGCAGAAGGCTACTCAGATTGTGCTACACCAGAGGAGTATGATTTGACCTGGAAAAGATATGCCAGTCAAGCTGGTAGCACTCACATATAATCCCAACCACTTGGATAACTGAGGTACAAAATTCTTTAGTGCAAGACCTACCTAGGCTACAGACTGAATTCAAGGTCAACCTAAGCAACTTGGTGATACCCTGTCTCAAAGTAAGAAGCATAAACAGGGGTGAAGGTGTAGCTCAGCGGTAGAGCACTTGGGAACTGTGGAGAAGTTATTGTCTTATGACTAGCTGGGTATCTTATGGGGAGCAGTGGAGACTGTGGTAAAACAGGCAGTTATGTATCCACAGGACCAGGAAAGACTTGCACCGAGTTACAGTCCATCACTGGCTTGCTGCTAGAACGATGCATTTTCAGAAAAAGGTAGTACTGTGAGGTCTTCCTGCTTACGAATTAGCCAGAGACGTGTGAGGTCTCTGGAGACATATAGTCATGTTGAGAAAAGTCTGTCCGCACCCTAACATGCTGTGCCATCCCACACTTTACTTAACACGTATTAGAATGCTCAGCAATACAAATCATCTCAATTCAAGAAGCATGTATTGAATACCTACTGAATACCAGAAAGTAAGCCAAGATAAGGACTGAGAAGCCACTCGTCCCTTTGGCTCATGTTCTAACAGGCACGAGGAGAAGTAATGAGGAGTCAGGACACCAGAGATCAGGGTAGCAATGAGGGCAGGAAGACATGACAGCAGAACAGAAACTGGACTGTGGGTAAGTGCTGGCCAGGTGGTAGGGCAAGCATGCTGAGCAGAGGCGATGCAGCAGCAGGGAAGAGTGGTGAGCACTCAGTGAGGGAACAGCAGTCAGAAAGAGCAAAGCACCAAATCTGAAGCAGAGGGATGGAAGAATAGCAAGGGCAGACGATGACACACATATAAGGAGGAGGTCACCAAGCTCATGGGTGGATGGAGGATGGATTCCTCCAATGAATAATCTCCTAAACTTGGTGTGGCCACTAAAACTGTCTTTCGTCCAGGGTTGAGTTCAAGCTGGGACAGAAACAGTAAACACTGGAGAAGTACCTAAGTTAGAACACTGGGTTAATACACCAGCCTTAAAAAAGAGACACGGCATAAGGAGGACAGCCCAGAGACTTGAAAGTGAGGTGTCATGTGATCAGGCCTGAGTGTAACAAAATAGAGCCAAGCTCCACTCGAGAATCAATTAGCAACAATGTTTTATTACTAAGCAAAACGGGAACTGAATCCAGGAGAGCAAAGGGCATTTAAAAAGAGTGGAGCAAGTTTCCTCAATCTTCAACCACCTTCACAGCACTTCTGTTTTCAGTGTCCTGTAATCTGAGCTACAAGCACGTGCATCTTGCCTGTTGACTGTAAACACTGCATGCAGTTTGCAGCTGGTGCTCTATATTCAACATCACAAGGATATTCCCATGATAACCACTGCAGCCTGAGCCGTTGTCACTTTCAATTTCTGCTCTGTCCAGTAGGCGGAACACACTGTACTAACCTTTCCCTGTACCATGGTTAGATAGTTTCATCTATTTTCATGAACATAAACATCTTTACACACATATCTTTTTGTTTCTCTTCTTCCATTAGGTTAAATTTCCAGAAATGGGAGATAAGTGGGTCAAAGTGAATACTTCTTAAGAGCTTGTGTTGCAAGATGCCAAACTGTTTTACAATAAAGGTCAAAGGTAAAACAGGAGATGGAACAGGAAAGAGAGTGGTGGAAACCACAAGCAAAAATCGTAACATCACAGAAGGTTGCATCTGTATGCATTTAGTGCCTGCCACACAGTAAGCCACTAGTAAAAGGGCGAGTAACTGATTTCTGTGTCCAAGTTTTACAGCTAAAAATTGAGTTTTCAGGGTCCAGAGACATGGATCAGTGATTAAGAGCACTTACCGATCTTGCCAAAGACTAAGATTTGGTTCCCAGCATCCACATAGCAGTGTATAGGAAGCAACTGTAACCTAGTTCCAGGGAATCTGGTGCCTTCTGTTGACCTCTTCTGGCTCCTGCATAAACATAGTGCACATAAATACACTCGGGCACACACATAGATAGACATATAAAATACTGTAAAATAATTTTTAGATTTATTTTTTTTCAATCATGTGTACATGTGTATGTGTGTGTGAGTGTATGCTATGTATGTATGGTGTGTGTGTGTGTGTGTGTGTGTGTGTGTGTGTGTGTATTCAAAGGCATCAGAGCCCATGAAGCTGGAATTCCAGGTAGTTGTGCACTGTCTGATAGACAGTCAGGTAGAACTTGGATCGTCTTGAAGAGTTAAGCAAGCCTTTAATCACTGAGCCATCTCTCTAGCTCACTTTTTTTTTCAGATTCATTTAAGGAAAAAAAAAAAGACTCAGAGTCTGTTGTGTGTAGTTTTACCGGCACCTCCATAAATGCCGCGTACCTATTAACCTGGTTCTGGGGACATGGCCATAGATAGGACCGTCCTAGAAACTTACTGGACCTTCCGAAGCTCCAGGTTCAGTGACAGACTCGGTCTCAAAAGCTAAGAGGGAAAGCAATCAAGGAATACATCCAACGTTAATTTTTGACTTCCACATACACACATTGGCAAGTGCACACACATACACACAATTAATCAATTAATTAAATTTAAATTGAATTGATTTGGACCAATATGGTGGGTTAAGAATATGTTTAGACTCCCCTCTAAATTCCTAGAAAGCAACGCATAGACTTCCAGGATGTGGTGGTACATGCCTGCAGTCCTACCACATGAGAAGCAGAGGCAGGAAAGTCTAGAGGTTTGGGATAGCCTGAGATACAGAATGAGTCCAAGACCTTCATGGGTAACTCAGTGAGACCCTGCACCCAATGAAAGTAAAGAGGGCTGGGACCCGAGCTCAGTGTAGAACTTCTGTCTAGTATAGATGAGGTCCCAAGTTCAAGGCCTGCCTTCCTAAGGGAAGGGAAGGAGGGAAGGAGAGAAGAAGGGATGGTGAGAAGGAAGGTGGGAGGGAGGGAGGGAAGGAGGGAGGGAGGGAGGGCCATTGTCACTAAAGTGAGCAGGAAAGATCTAGATGAGGGCAGGGGCCCACAATTATAATCTCAGCACTGTGGTGAAGGTAAAGGGATCAAGAGTCCAAGGTCCTCTTGGGCTAAATAATGAGTTCAGTGTTAACCTGGGCTACGAAAGACATGTCTCAAAAAGGCAAAATAATTAATAATAATGATAAGAATAATAACTCAAATAACAAAGTCACCAGGACCCCATACACCTTTCTTTTCTGCACCAAATATTGGATGGGCAGTCACAATGGTGTTTATTTAGTTTTCTCAGTCTCCTGTAGTGCAGTTTGCCCTTACCTCCTCATCCTCCTGCCTCCACCTCCCATGTGCAACATTACATGCCCAGCCAGCTGTTTTGTGGGACATAGCCTAGGCTGACCTGGTACTCACTATGTAGCCCAGGCTAGTCTTCAATACACAGCAGTTCTCTGGGCTCATCCCCGCTCACCGGGCAAACACAGTGCCCATGCAGCCAGAGGATCTCCGCTTCTATTCACCTCCAGAGTGAGAACTAGGGAGCGTGCCAGATAGGTGGTGCTGCAGTCCTCTGACGCACTTCATTAAGGACTGGCAAATGCCATTCACGTGAAGGTGTGAACTGAGGTGCAGCAGAGCCACAAGCAGCACAAGGTGTCCAACAGTCTTTGCCCCTCAGAAGGACAGACACCTTGCACGGGCTGCCAGTCCCACCGGGATTTGTCCTTCCTGCTCAGATCACAGGCTCGCTACTTTGTTACCTCTGGTCAATTCTTAATTGGTTGTGTGATTTGCCCTTCTGGCCTTCCTCGGAGAGCACTTAACATTATCACGTGTACTCCTTCCACAGCTTCCGAATCTTAGCACTTCCGAATCTGAAACTGTTTTTGTTTGGGCCCCTCTTTATAACACTGCCCCAAAGCTAAGACTCCTTAGATTGGCTTCACTCTGGGATTCACCAGCTCCTTCCAGTTCAGTGGTGGAATTTGGATGGCCTCCTTTACCTCTGGAGCCAGGGCCATGAATTGAGAGCAAACATTCTCATTTCCATAGGAACCTCAGGCAGCAGCCATCTCCTGAGGGGTGAGAGTTGCGTAATTACTTTATAAATCAGAGACCACTGCAGCAGGGCAACTCCATGGGCTCTCTAAAAATAGAGACTGTAAGGTATTTTTAAAAACCCTCACCAAGGAAGGGTTCTCGGCTGTGAGTCACAGTTTTCTCTGGAGCTTCCCTGATGGAGGAAAACCACTTTGCCATGTAGACATTTTCAACCTTCTGAAACATTGCCCATGGGCAGAACCAACCAGGCCAACTCTTACTGAAGAAACTCAAATGATATATGCTCCAGGGGTGCTGAGACCACAGTTGGTTTATAATTTATACTCCGTGTCAGTAGGACAGAGCTGCTTCCAACATCTCTCTGTGTTCAGTGGGGTGACATTTTTACTTATTGTTGGCTTTATTCTTTCCTGGTTCCAGGAAGGTTCGTAATCTAATGAAGAATTATTTGCTAAGGAGGAGTTGTGGCAGGAGAAGAATCAGTCTTCCCGAGATATCAATTTTACTTGCTTTACAGAACATTAAAAAGAAATTTTAAGTGATAAATGCATTAATCTACAGCTACTTATGATTAGCTTGCTCTGGCTAAATTGGGGATACATTATCTGCAAGACATCTTTTATACTCCCAAGGCACTTTAAAATAATGAAAACGTATAAAATCATATCAGAGTAATTAAAGTAACGGCAAATAAAAACATAGCACGACATGGAATTGCCTGTGAGAGCAATGCATCTCTTTTTATAAGCCTTTTGTGATATTGCTATTAATTTTTAAGTAACAAAATATTGCTCCTGAACCAAAAATGGGATATTAACTAACACATGCACAATTAATTGCTTTCCAAATGCAAAGTCCTCCATTCTAGTTTCTGAAAAGCAACTTCTGTGGGTGTGGAGTAAATTCTACACCCAGTGGTCACTTGCTAGTCACCTAAGCCGTAGAGGAGACGGTATGGTCTTTAAAAAGAAGATCTAGGGTGGGGCAGTTGGTCCAGCACTAAAAATGGTTTCCAAGTAAGTCTAATGGCCTGAGTTTCATTATCAGATCCCACCTAAAGTATGTGCCCCAGCACTACAAAGGTGAGACAGTTAAGGTGGAAGTGGAGACAGGACAATCAGCTGAAGGCTTGTGCGAGCAGACCTTCCTTAAAATCAAGATGGAAGAAGAAAACAGGCTCTTACTACATTGTCCTCTGACCTCCACATGTAGTAAATCTCTCTCCCCCCTCTATCTCTGTCTGTCTGTCTGTCTCTCATACACACACACACACACACACACACACACACACACTCACACACACTCACACACACACAGGCATCAATACACAGAGGGGAGAGAGGGAGGGAGAGAAAGGGAAGGTGGGAGAGAAAGAGAGAGAGAAAGAGACAGAACAGCCATGTTGGCTCATACCTATAATCCCAGGTATCTTAGGACCAAGGATCACTCAAGTTTGAGGCCTGGGTTATTGAGGTGTTTCAGGCCAACCTGGGCTACAGAGTGATATTCTGTCATGTAGTGGATGAGGCAGGGACTCATCCTCCCTCGACTTGTGGACTTATATGGGTCCCAGTCCTGTTTACAGGTCTCCTCACTTCACTCTCACACAGCAGGTGGGCAGGCAGGGAAGAAAACCAGTATTGAGGTAAAAATCAAGTCATACGGTCACCATGTAGAATGTCGGCTTAGTGGGCTCTGAGACTGCCAGGATCCCCAGGCTCCAGACACCCGGTTTAACCCTCTAAAGCAGTTCTACCCTTTAATAAGGCACGGACGTTTTATCCAGCAGCAGTGAACACTGACTTCGGCTAGTTCCAGTTTGAGTGTCCCTTGGATATTAATACTGATTAATTGTCAGCTTAATCTATATTCCAATATATCAATATTTAAGGCCAACATATAAAAGCAAATATTTGCCTCTAGAGCTAAAGTTGATGACTTTTAAACAACAACAAAAATAGACTTTTTCTGAATCACTAATGAGCATTTTTTATCATTTTTTTCTCCCAAGTCTTGAGAGAACTTGTCTAGCAAACTATATTTACTGAGTAATTAGCTTGTTTTCCCTTAAAGAAAATTAATCCCAAACACATTATCATTTGGCCGCCTTCCCAGCCAAATGCAGATACTTGTTATCTGAAATCTATTCGTTTGTTGAGGTTTAAGTTTTTTATTTATTGTGACTTACAGTAGACTGTGTCTAAATAAGCATATAGAATGTTCATGGTTCTGTTGAACCATGTCCTTAGTGAACAGGGTTACTGAGCACAGGGCCGCTGACCCACCAGTGGGACAGAACAGGCAGCCTTTGGATTCATTCCCTCACCCGTGGTTCCCAGTAAAGACGCTGGGATCTTGCTCTGCAGAGTTATTGCCCACTGAAATTCCCCATCTTTAATGTGATAAACCCACCACCAGGATCCTAAAACCTTGTCAAGGAGAACTTGCTAACTCCAGCTCTATGATGCTCAGCACACCTCACCCTAACTGTTGTTGATGGTGGCCCCACTGTGTTCCCAGCAGCTGCAGGAGAAATGTTGCTAGCCCTGTCCATGGAAGACATATCTAGCTTTATGGTTCTGGAGCTGAGTGGGTTTCCAGACTGCTCCTCTTCATACAGGGTTACTTTTTTTTATGGGGGGGGGGAGGATATGGGCACTTTAAGTTGCCCAGGCTAGCCTTGAACTTCCTATGTAGCCAAGAATGACCTTGAACTCCTAAGAGTCTACTTCCCAAGTGCTAGAATTGCAGAGCATGCCACCATGGCCAATTTTCATGGTTCCTGGGAAAAGTGGGGATTGTCGGGCTGAAGTAGGGGTGTGTCTCTCTCTGTTTAGTCTTGACTGACCTTAAACTCACCATCCTCCTGCCTTAGCCTCTCAAGGGCTGGGATTCCACCCTCAGTCAGGGATAGTTTTGTAGACGTGTTCATTCATCTGTCTAAAAAGCAGTTTGGTGCTATGCCAGGTGTGAGGAAAATACTGAAGACAGATGCAAGGCAGAAGGGCCCTATCCTAGTTTTCATGGGCCCCACCCTATCCTGGAGAGAAGGCCCACACAGGCCAGCTCTCTAGAGCTGAAATGGGGTGATATTTCTGAGTACAGCTTCCCCCTACTTAGTTTCTCAGCACATCTCTGTCACAGTTCAAGCCTGCCAGGCAGCTAGCTGCTCCTTGCCCAGGGGAGTAAGTACGTAGCCAAAGCAAAATTAGAGGAGCTGACAACTAGCAGATGTAAGATGCTTATTAGAAGATTCTTCCAGAGCTGGCCAGAGGGGAGACTTGAAAAGAGGGTGAATGTTGGAGGGACCATGAGCCTGTTTTCTGGAATGCTCCAGGGAGGCCATGATACCCTAAAGGAGCTGGTAAAATTCACAGTCTACAGCAACTTTGCCTTGCTTCCCCTGAGCACCACATGGAGGGCACAGAGAAAGGGCCCTGTGGCCTGTCTAAAATCCTACTGTCCTACTGTGGGGGGGGGGTGTACCCCCCCCCCCGCAGACAGACTGAGGCCTCTACTAACAAGCCAGGACACACTGATCTGGCAATCTAAATAGAGTAACAGCCAATGGCCAGTGACTCACTTGGCAACAATACTGTCCAGGGCAAAGAGACAATGACTTTAATGGAGGTTCCAGAATCCTAGGGAACAGAAGCTTGAACTAGAGGTTAGTGAGTAGTTTTAAAGTGAATCTATCTGTCTTTGGTATCAGCGCTGTGGTCTGGGAGCCTATTCCCATCCTGCGCTAGAGACGGGGAAAGAAAGGCTTTGCCAGCTAAGCGGGGCAGATCTTCCAGTCCCCTACCAGTCTAGCTCATTGGGCACCTCCTCCCCCTGTCTTTCCAGATGGGTGACACTTCTTCCCCAGCAGCCAAGAGTCCATCTCTCAGTGGTCAGTATAGTTTCCAGTCTGGGCAGCTATGTGTATGCCAAGGATTTACTTTCAAACACCAATTGTAATGACAGGGAAGAGACCCAAGGATGAAGAATGTACTCTTCAAGGGGCGAGCACACTGTCAGGATGCCAGCAACAAAGTTGCATATCATACTGTTTAGCACAGAGTCTATTGGAATACCTGGGGCCTGAAAACGGGCACCAACACGGCAGAGCCATGGTCCCTATCTAAACTCTAAGGTGTAAAGATGGTTCAAAGCTGGACGATCCAGGCTATGGGGCAATGTGTCTGTTAGGTATGAAGCTTATTTGATTCTGTCTTTGTCTCCTAGACTTCTTCACTGCCTTGTCTTGTTTGAAGGTCGGGTCCTGTCTTCTAACACAGTCACTGAGTAATGAAGAAAGGGGAACTGTCTTCTGGTGTTTTCTTAGAAAGCAGCTCAAGAAGCAAGAGAAGAGCACCAGACATTCTCCCACCGCTTCTACAGAATGCCCAAGCCTGGGTAAGGCAGTACAGCACTGTGTGACCCCTTCACCGAGAGGGCCTCCAACAGTCTTGCTTGGGAGTTTACAAGTGGGATAAACAGCAGATGTACCTTGCTGTGGGGAAACCTACATTTTGCTTTTCTAGGTATCTGCCTTGATGCCCACACCAGCATTTTATTAGCAGCTATGACTCTGGAGGGAGATGTTATTTTGCTTAAATTAAATAAAAGTGTTACTTCACTGATCGGTATAAAAAAGAAAAGGTCATCCCTTCCCAGACCTTGCATCCTATAACTTGACATATCCCAGGGTTCCCTGTGAGAACTGTCTTCTGAAAGGAGAGCACAGGAAGGTTTACCTTGCTTCTTCATTTGTCCCGAACACCGTCAGAGCTCCCTCTTGGAGCTTGAGCTGACATTACATTTTCTACACAGATCATTTAGGGAATTTGAGGATAAATTGAGATGTATCTCGGGGTTCAATCACCCTAATTCAGTGCCAGCCTGGGTTACAAAAGGTCCTGTAACAAGAAAAACAAACAAATAACAAAATAGTCACACCAGAAAAATGCATAAAGAAAATGTGATATATATGTAACACAATATAATTAATTTTATATATTTAATATAGCTAATGATTTTTCATCCATAAAGAAGAAGAAAATTTTGGCACTGTCAGGAAAATGGATGCAACTGAAGATAAATCAAATTAAGATTAAGCCATCCTCAGAAAGACTATATTTGCTTTTACTCGTTTGTAGTTTCCTATATTTTATACATAAAATTATCTATGAAGGGGCTGGAGAGAAGGCACAGACCTCAACAGCAGTTTCCAGAAGACCTGAGTTCAGTCCTCAGGCCTCACACTGGGCAGCTCACAATCACCTGACTCTAGCTCCAGACCATCAGACACCCTAATCTGGCCGCCACTTGCATCTGCCTGCCATGCACACCATATACTTATAAATTAGAAATAAATCTCAAAATCACATGTATGTATAAGTGACATGAAGGCAGAAGTCAAACTGTCCAGGAGAATGTCAGAGACGGGGGTGGGGGGTGGGGGGGGGTGCGAGTGACTGTGCTTAGGGTGTGACTCTGTATGAATGTCTAATGACGAAAGAGGCAGAAGGCTGGGCAGGAGAGAGCTCTGTGCTTCAAGAGCTCTGGCCTCTCCTCCAGATGACTGTGGTTTGACTGGTAGCACCCACTGTTAGCTCACACTGTCTACAGTTCCAGCTCTAGGAAGCCAATGCCTTCTTTCAGCCTCCAAGCACATACGTGGTGCAGACGCACATACGTGGTGCCGACGCACATACGTGGTGCCGACGCACATACGTGGTGCAGACATACATAGAGGCAAAACACCCAGAATATAAAAACAATGACAAAAGGGAAAGTATAGAAAAGAAAGGAGGCCAGGGAAGAAGGGAGACAGAGCGAGGGCCCGGTTCTGGCGGAACACAGTCTTA
>JADRCH010000268.1:817118-869723 GCA_019843965.1 Rhynchomys soricoides
CTATGTGTGCCGCGTCGTTCTTGCTGGCGAGACGGTAGCGCGGGACAGCCATGTACGTGCTGGGACTTGAACCTGGGACCTCTGGTAGAATATTCAGTGCCCCCAACCACTGAGCAGTCTCTCCAGCCCCTCAGATAATAACATGTTTAACCCCTATAACACTGCTGGGGTGGGGAATTCTGATGTCGCTGATGTGTAGATGGGGAGGATGAAGCCTCAATGTGCTCAGTAATTCCCCATACTTGTAAGACAAGTATGACAAAAATGGTAGACAGGAGAGTTAAACATGAGGAAGAAGACTCCAGGCTTTTCACTCCACACTGCATCTCCTTTCTAACAGCTGTTCATCCAAGGTTTCTGCTAAAATGTAACTAAAGGGTATCATGTAGACTGTGTGTATTTGTAATATGTGTAATGTGTGTATTGCGTGTGTGTGTCAGAATATAATAAAATAAGTAGGAAGCCCCTCTGATTTGGTGGACAGAAAAAATGAGCTTTGTCTAGTTTCCCTGGGGGCCTCTGGCCACTTCTCCTCCACCTTTGCAGGCTCCTCCCACCCCTATTCCAGCCTTCTCCAGTCTTGGTTGTTCTGTGGCCTCGAAGCAAGCAATCCCCAAAGCATGAGTTCACATCCTCAAAAGGTCAGTTCAGGACCTTTGGAAAATTCCACCAGACCCCACCCCTCCTGAAAGAGAAGGTCATGGAACATTTAGGCACCACTCCCCTCCAGAAGGGAGAGGCTAATTACATTCCTCAGACCATGGGGGTTGGGGGGAGATGGCTGACCATCAGCCACTTGCAGGTGGGGGAAGCCCAGAGCACATAGACACATTCTGCAGAGTGAGTGGACCAACCGTTGGCCACCTACAGACAAGGGAAATCCTTGCCACCTCATTCCCTAAAGGTCAATCAGTTTAAAAGTCACACTGTTTTGCCAATCACATTGTGCCTAATGGCTGCTGCTCTAAATACTGTATAAAAGCTCAGTGAACAGGATGCACATGGTTGTTCTTGCCCTCCTTGGTGTACAGGGCAACCCCAGCATGCTGGAACAATAAAATTCCTCTTGAGTTTGCATCGATCCCCAGCTCTGCATTATTTACCCTGGGGGTTTCTGGTAAGCTAAGGCTCCCCAGAGTCTTACATTTGGTGTATTGACCAGCAATCGACTCTCTGTAGAGACCACCAGAGAACTGCAAATTGGAGGAATGGCTCGAGCAGGTATCATGTTTGTCTGTCTCACTGTTTGTCAGAGTCTGAGTCTGTAAGTCTGTTTGAACTTTTGGCTTGCTTGCAAGCTTGGGGGGCTCGGAGAGCCTATGGTGTTTGGGGCGGTCAAGTGCAGCAGGTAGACGTGCCTTAGCGTTGCAACCATGGGGGGGGGAGGACACTTCAGGCCCCGCCCTGAAGGAGGCAGGAAGGCTCCACTCCTTCTGGAAACAGCAAGTCTTGCTGTAACCTGGTTTATCTGGCCCCGCTATATCACCAGGATGGCTTGTCTCAGTGCAGCTGGAGCTGGCTGAGCATGTCTGTTCTACGTCCTTTGAAAAGACAAACTGTCCGTAACTGGGCCCATGGAAGGATCAAACTGTGTGTTGATTGTTTTTCTCTGTGTTCTTGAACCTGGAGGCCAGCCCATAGCAGAGTCCAGCTGTCTATGTGTTGATTGTTTTCCTCTGTGTTTGTTGGTATCTTGTTCTGTGTTCTTGGACTTAAACTGACAACGTATTTTTTGGACATTGGACAGACTAAATTTACCCCATTAAACATCTTAGTTAACCACTGGAGGAAAGTTAGAGAAAGAGGAGAAAACTTGTCAGTACCACCCAGACCCCCCTCATCCCTCATAGATCCTTTCTTTCCCCAAGACCTGCCTCACAGGTTCTGACCATCAAGAAGAAGGAAGCATGGGAGGAGAGATCCCAACCTGAGAAGAAGTCGATCCTCCAAGACACTTCAACAGCAGACCTGTTACTCCAAGACCCTCCTCCTCCAATCCCCCTACCCTGGCCCCCATGGTCCTGCCGTCACCAGCATTGGTCCCAGCACCCTCAGCCCACATGGGACCGGGACCGTTGTACCCCCTCTTTACTGGAGGGAGGAGTGGGAAGAGACCCCCTCCTCCTTTTTAAGAGGCCAATTAATCTCTTTGAGACTGTTTTATTTACTCATCAGCCCACCTAGGATGATATCTAACAACTCATGAGAGTGCTCTTCACAATCGAAGAGCTAGAGAGGATAATGCAGGAAGCCAGAAAGAATGCCCCCTCAGACACCATCGATTGACCAGGCTGTCATCGACAGCAAGCTTTTCCTGACTATGGCAAAGGGTAAGGGGCACCTGAAGGTCCACCACCAGACTCCATTGGAAGGTCTCAAGAGGGCAGGAACCAGATAGATGAGTCACCCGCAACCTTTCTAGAGTGATTCATGGAGGCATTCCTTCAGTATACACCCTATGACTCCAGCAGCAAGGAACACAAAGCTCCTTTGACTATGGCTTTATAGACCAGGCTAATAGAGATTTAAGGAAAAAGCTTCAGAGGCTAGAAAGACTTACAAGATAAGCCATTGAGGGATTTAGTGCAAGTCTCTGAGAAAGTCTACAATAACAGGGAGACAGAGGAGGAGAAGGAGCAGAGAAAGAGAAAGGAAGAAAAGTGACAGGGAAGGAATCTACAGAGTCCTGGCTACAGTAGCTAGGGAAAGCAGAGAAGAGACAGAAAAGGCATACTGCAAGAAGAGAGGCCACTGGGCCTGAGAGTGTCCTAACAAATGGAAGTTGGGAGCAGGAAATCCCAGGCCTTGGAAAAAGCACCCCAAAACAGCAAAGGTCTTAGCCCTGAGTGAAGACAGTGGATAGGGGAGATGGGGTTTGGACCCCCCCCCCCCGAACCCAGGGTAACTCTGAGAGTGGAGGGGAAACCCACTCAATTCTCAGCGGACATAGGGGCTCAACACTCAGTCCTCCAAGCCGATGGCCTTGTTTCCAAGAAAAGATCTTGAGTCCAAGAAGCCACTAACACCAAAATATATTCATGGACTACCCCAAGAACAGTGGACCTAGGGATGGGCTGAGTATCCCATGCATTTAGAGTCACTCCAGACCATCTCTACCCCCTCCTTGGCCAGGACCTACTCAGCAAAATAGGAGCCCAGATCCATTTCCTCCTGGAGGGACCCCAAGTTAAAGTCCCCAGGGAGAATCACTCCAAGTCCTGACTCTCAGGCTAGAGGATGAACACAAGCTGTTTGGGACTTTGGACAGGGCACCCCAGGAGCTAGACTGGTGGCTTGGGGCCTTTCCCCAGGCCTGGGTGGAGACAGCAGGGATGGGGAGAGCCACCCACCAGCCCCCCATCCATGTGGAGCTCAGAGTCCAAGCCTCCCCCGTGTCTATGCACCAATATCCGATGTCAAGGGAGGCCCAAGAAGGAATCAGGCCCCACATTACCAGGCTCCTAGAACAAGGGATCCTGCAGAAGTGCCAATCGGCTTGGAATATGCCTCTCCTGCCTGTGAAGAAACCTGGGACCCAAGACTATTGCCTGGTACAGGATTTAAGAGAGGTAAACTGGCAAGTTGCTGACATACACCCCACTGTGACTAACCCATATGCCCTGTCAAGTTCCTTGCCACCCTCTAGGACTTGGTACACACCTTCTTCTGCCTAACCTGAGACCAAGGAAGACTGTCTAGAGGGGACTAAATTTCTCTAGAAGGAGCTGGGAGGATTGGGATATAGAGCCTCAGCTGCACATCTCTCCTCTGCAGAGCCCTAAACAGGTATGGGAATTCCTGGGCACAGCTTGGGTTCTGCTGGCTATGAATCCCAGGGTTTGCTGAATTGGCTGCTGCCCTTTACCTACTGACTTACAACAGACAGCCCTTCCATTGGGAGGATGAAGAGGAGCAGGCTTACGGTGTGATTAAGCAGGCTTTGCTCGAGTCCCCTGCTCTAGGACTGCCAGATGCCAGCAGACCTTTCCACCTTTATGTGGCAGAGAACAGGGAATAGCCAAGGGAGTACTCACTCAGCAGCTGGCCCTTGAAAGCTCCCAGTTGCCTATCAGTCAAAAAATTAGACCCTGACACTGCTGGGTGGCCTGCTTGTCTACAGATAGTGGCATCGGTAGCAGTTCTAGTTGAAGATGCTGATAAATTGACTCTGGGGCAGAACCTAACCATGACAGTTCCCCATGCCTTGGAGAACGTTGTTCACCAGCCCGCAGATAGATAGCTGACCAATGCCCACATGACTCATCATCAGACTCTATTACTAAACTTAGATCGAATGACTTTCACGTCACCAGTGGCCCTCAACCCAGCCACTCTGCTACCTGACCCTGACCTCGATCCACCAGCTCATGATTGATTGCTAGCAGATTCTAGCTGAGGACCAGGGATAGTGAAAGGACCTGTTGGATCAGCTGCTCCCCGATGCTGAGGTGACCTGGTTCACTGACAGCAGCAGCTACCTGGTGGAGGGACAATGGGACAACACAAGGCAGGGGCTGCCATTGTGGATGGGCACCACGTGGTCTGGGTGGAACTGCTTCCTCCGGGAATGGCAGCCCAAAAGGCAGAGCTGATAGCTCTGACCAAAGCCTTAGACCTGGGGGCAGGAAAAAAAGATCAACATCTACACCGACAGCAGGTGTGCCTTCGCCACTGCACATGTACACAGGGCAATTTACCAACATGGGGGACTTGTAACACCAAATGGAAGAGAAGTTAAAAATAAAGCTAAAATCAAGGCCCTCCTAAGCGCCCTCCTTAGGCCAACCAAGGTGAGCACTGTCCACTGTCCCAGCCACCAGAAGCCATATAGCCAGAGGAAACGACCTAGCTGATAAAGTGGCCAAAGAGGTAGCCCTTAAAGACACTGTACCTGTGCTGATCCAATGAAAAAAGCTTAACAAACTGACCAGCGGAGAAGTTAAAAATGGCCCCACTAGGTCAAGGGCTGGCCCCACCTAGTCTACACTAAGGAGGAGGAGGCCAGATCTCTAGCTACCCAAGAGGAAAAAGTCATCCTCCCTCAGGACCAGGCCCAAGATCTGCTACAACAGATGCATAAATAGACTCACCTGGGCAGCAGAAAGCTGATAGAAGCCATTAAGAGATCCGGCATGTTCATAACAGACCTAAGATAACTAATAGAGAAAATAATAGGGAACTGCAAAGTATGTCAACAGGCGAACGCCTGCCACACAAAGATAGGTACAGGAAAGAGACCTAGAGGAAAGGGCCAGGAGTCTTCTGGGAGGTAGATCTCATAGAAGTTAAACCTGGGAAATATGGTTATAAATATTTACTAGTCTTTGTAGATACTTTTTCAGGATGGGTAGAGGTTTTTCCCACGAAACTGGAGACAGCTCCGGTTGTGGCCAAGAAGATCCTAAAAAAGATTTTTCCCACGTTAGGGGTACCCAAGGTAATTGGGTCCGATAATGGACCTGCCTTCATCTCTCAGGTAAGCCAGGGGTTAGCAAAAGTATTGGGGACAGATTGTGCATCCTGTCCCCAGAGTTCAGGCCAGGAAAAATGAAAAGATAAAACTTTAAGAGACCTTAACTAAAATGACCTTAGAGGCTGGCTCAGACTGGGTGGTGCCCCTCCCCTTGGCCCTGTTCTGAGCCCAGAACACCCCCTACCATTTTAACCTGACCCCTTTTGAGATCCTGTGTGGTACTAACTCCCTTGGTGTCCACTATGCCCTCCCAGGAGGTATCCCACAGCATGAGATTTGGCCCTTAAATGTCTGCCTTAAATGCTCCAAGGATGCCAGAAACTCCTCACCACTTTCAGACTGGTGACTGGATTTATGTAAAGAGTCATCAGGCATAGTCGCTGGAACCCCCATGAAAGGGACTCTTCCTGGTGCTGCCAGCCATTCCCACAGTCCTCAAGGTAGATGGTATTGCAGCCTGGATGCATGCATCCCATGTGAAACCGGCAGACACCCTGCTCCCCAGAGACCTTCACTGGACAATACAGAAGATGCACAATCTGCTCAAGATCAAGATCACTTGACCTTGATCATGACTGCCTGGTGGTACCTTTGGATTCTGGTTCCTTCCCCATCCTATGTGTCCGTCCGCCAAACCTGTTACAGCACTCACTGTCTCCCTTCTGTTGTGGTTGGGGTTGGCTGGGGCAGCCAGCAGGACCTCTGCTTTGGTTTTACAAAGAAAAAATTATGACAGTCTAAGGGCAGCCATTGATTTAGAATAAAAAAAATTTAAAACTTCCACCAGTCATCTTTAAAAAATCACTGACTTCGTTTTCAGAAATAGTACTACAGGATAGGAGGGGATTAGACTTAACTTTCCCTCCAGCAAGGAGGGCTATGTGCTGCCTTAGCTAAAGAGTGTTACTTTTATAATGGTCTGTAGACCATTCTGGGGTTGTTAAAGATTCAATGGCTAAGCTGAGAGAAGGGTTAGCCAAGTAAAAAAGAGAGAAAAAACCAGAGTCAGGGCTGGTTCGAGTCTTGGCTTAACTCCTCCCCTTGGTTAACCACCCCCATATCCACCCTGTTAGGGCCCCTAATTGTTCTACTGTTGTTAACTTTTGGCCCCTACATTTTTAGCCTTATTCACCTTTGTTAAGAAACGCATAGGTACAGTACAGCTAATGATCGTAAAGCAGAAATACAAAGAACTAGATACAGAAGACCAGGAGTATGAGCTGCATAGCTATCAACAATAGCTTCAGGATTGAATCATGCACAAGAAAATGGAGGGGGGATGAAGAGGTCAGCTCAGGAACTTTGGAAAATTCTACCAGGCCCCCGAGCACATGGGCACCCCTCCCCTCCTGGAAGAAACAGGTCAGAGAGCACGTAGGCTGGAAGGGAGGGGCTGATTAACCCCTGCTACCTCATTCCCTGAAGACCAATCAGTTTAAAAGTCACACTGTTCTGCCAATCACATTGTGCCTAATGGCAGCTGCTCTACAAACTGTATAAAAGCTTGATGAACGAGCTGCACGTGGTCATTCCCTTCATCTTTTATGTTCAGGGTGACCCCAGCATGCTGGAACAATAAATTCCTCTTGCTTTTTGCATCAATTCCTGACTCCATGGTGTTCACTCAGGGGTCTCCAGTAAGCTAAGGCTCCCCAGAGTCTTCGGGGGAAGGGACGGATAGAGGAAAGGGGTGAGTGGAGAGGCAGTGAGCAGGATGAATACATAAAATAATACGGAAATTTTTAAAAATATTTAAAAATTAAGTAGCAGGAATCTCACACAGGAAATGTGCAGGAAACATTCCCAGAGTGCTTTGCTCCTGAACCGTCTAAGAGCTGCAGACCTAACTGAACCAATGCCTGAAAGTTCTAGAATTCATTACCTTCAAAGGAGGATGAGTTTCTTTATGCACAATATGGCCATTTTAAAAGTTAGCATGAGTACAGTAGCAAGTTAGCATAGGTGCATACCACAAGCCACAGGCTCCATTGGGTCCTAGCTTCATCTCAGCAGTGACAGAACTAGGCAGTGTGAGTCCTGTCTGTCTTCTCTCCATGCTCCTTCAGCCTGAACAGCTCGCTCACTCACTCGCTCACTCATTCTTTCTATTTTTCTTTCTTTTCATTTTTTTTTTGGGGGGGGGGGAGGAGGCTGAATTTTTATGTCCTTGATGCTTTTGATGACTACAGAGTAGAATGCCATTCCATCATGGTGTGTCTCAGTTTCCCTTGATAAGATTCAGGTAGCAATACTGCAGATAGGGCGCTGGGTTCTGTCCATTGCAGCTTCTCTCAGGAGGCTCCTGCACTATACAGTGACTCTTTCCCCTTTGTAAGCATTTGGAAAACCTCCCGAGCTCATGTAAATGCCTCATTTCTCATCACCTTTGGTCAGAAGGGTCTAGGAGTCTCCCATCTGTGATGATTAATCCCAGTTGTCAATGTCACTGAATCTGGAGTCAGCTAAAAGATGAGTTTCTGGGCACACTTGTAAAGACTTTCTTGGCCAGGTTTCTTGAAATAGGAAGACCCACCCCAAATGTGGCTGCACCTCTCAGTTATGGTATATTCAAAGGGAAAACTTTTCTTTCCTGTAGTACATCTGTGCTACTGCTGTGTGGCTGTGGCTGCCACATTCCTTCACTGACCTTAGAAATTAGCTTCTTGACCTTCCAGTGTGAACTAAGGACCAGTGGCTCTAGATTCTTCGTGCCTTTAGGTTGGAACTGCTGAGGCAGTCAGCCACCAAATGCCAATCCTCTGCCTCTCCAGTATGAAGAAAGACACTGTTTGAATGAATACCCAGACTATCTATCATGTAAGACAACCTAATAAACCTTGGTGTGTGTGTGTGTGTGTGTGTGTGTGTGTGTGTGTGTGTGTAATATGTGTGTATGTGTAAATATACATATATATTCATGCATTCTTTCATTTCTGCATCTTCTCCACTGTGTTGTGAATTGATCTGTTCTGATCAATACTTTCCTGTTCTCATTGGCATCAACCCCCATCCCACTAGAGTTGCCTATTTAAAGAAGTTTTCAAGCAAAGCATGATGGTATACATCTAATCCCAGCACTTAGGAGCGTGAGGCAGGAGGATTGCTGTAAATTCAGGGCTTATCTTGAGCTACAAAACAGATAAACCTTGGGCTGCATTCTTATTTAGGAGACAGTAATTTTTTGTTTGTTTGTTTGTTTGATTTTCGGTTTTTCGAGACAGGGTTTCTCTGTATAGCCCTGGCTGTCCCGGAACTCACTCTGTAGACCAGGTTGGCCTTGAACTCAGAAATCTGCCTGCCTCTGCCTCCCGAGTTCTGGGATTAAAGGCGTGCGCCACCACTGCTTGACCTTTTCTGGGTTTTTGTTTTGTTTTGTTTTGTTTTTCCTGTTTCTTGTTATTTTCCTACTTTATTTACATTTCAAATGTTTCCCCCTTTCCAGATCTCCCCTTTGGGAGGAAACCTCCCCATTTCCTCCCCCCTCCTCCTGCCACTATGGGGGTATTCTCCCAACCACCCACCCACCCACCAACTCTCATTCCCTCCTTGGCATTCTCCTCTACTGGGGGATCTAATATTCTCAGGCCCAAGGGCCTCTCCTCCCCCTGATGGATAACAAGACCCTCCTCTGCCGCATATGTGGCCAGCACCATGGGTCCCTCCATGTGTATTCTTTGGTTGGTGGATCAGTCTCCAAGAGAATGGGGGTTGGGGGTCAGGCCAGTTGCCACTGTTGCTCCCTCCTGGGGGCTACAAATTCCCTCAGCTCCTTCAGTCCCTTCTCCAAGTCCTCCATCTGGGACCTCCCACTCCACCCTATTGTTGCTGTGAAGTGACTCTTGGGTATTTCAAACTTTTGGGCTAATAACCACTTAACAGTGAGTACATACCATGTTCATTCTTTTGTGACTGTGTTAACTCCCTCAGAATGATATTTTCAAGATCCATCCATTTGTCTGCAAATTTCATGGAGTCATTGTTTTTAATTGCTGAGTAGTATTCCATTGTGTAAATGTACCACATTTTCTGTATCCATTCCTCTGTGGAGGGACATCTGGGTTGTTTCCAGCTTCTGGCTATTATAAATATGACTGCAATGAACATAGTAGAGCATGTGTCCTTAATACATGCTGGAGCATCTTCTGGGTATATGCCCAGGAGTGGAATAGCTGGGTCCTCAGGTAGTATTATGTTCATTTTTCTGAGGGTCCGCCTAACTGATTTCCAGAGATGTTGTATCAACTTGCATTCCCACCAGCAGTGGAGGAGTGTTCCTCTTTCTCCACATCCTCGCCAACATCTGCTGTCACCTGAGTTTTTGATCTTAGCCATTCTGACTGATGTGAGGTGAAATCTCAAGGTTGTTTTGATTTGCATTTCCCTGATGACTAAAGATGTTGAATATTTCTTTAGGTGTTTCTCGGCCATTCAAGTTTCCTCAGTTGAGAATTCTCTGTTTAGCTCTCTTCCTCATTTTTTGATAGGGGTATTTGGATCTCTGGAGTCTAGCCTCTTGAGTTCTTTGTATTTATTGGATATTAGCCCTCTATTGGATGTAGGATTGGTAAAGATCTTTTCCCAATCTGTAGGTTGCCGTTTTGCCCTAATTACAGTGTCCTTTGCCTTACAGAAGCTTTGTAATTTCATGAAGTCCCATCTGTCAATTCTTGATCTTAGAACTCAAGCCATTGGTGTTCTGTTCAGGAACTTTTCCCCTGTGCCCATGTGGTGGAGATTTTCCCCACTTTCTTTCTTTCTTTTTTCTTTTTTTTTTTTTTTTTTCTGAGACAGGGTTTCTCTGTGTAGCCCTGGCTGTCTTGGAACTCACTTTGTAGACCAAGCTGGCCTTGAACTCAGAAATCCGCCTGTCTCTGCCTCCCAAGTGCTGGGATTAAAGGCGTGCGTCACCACTGCCAAGCAGGGGACAGTAATTATCTTAATTATCTGAATGTTTGTATCCATGTGCCAACAGGTGACTTGGTCATGAACAATAGCTTTCATAACATGAAAACATTTTTTTATCGGATGTTTTCTTGATTTACATTTCAAATGTTATCCCCTTTCCCGGTCCCCCACCCCAATCCCCTATCCCATCTCCCCTCCCCCTGCTTCTATGAGGGTGTTCCCCCACCCATCCACCCACTCCCACCTCCCTACACTGGAGCATCGAGCCTTCACAGGACCAAGGGCCTCTCCTCCCACTGATGCCTGACAAGGCCATCCTCTGCTACATATGCTACTGAATCCATGGGTCCCTCCATGTGTACTCTTTGGTTGGTTGTTTAGTCCCTGGGACCTCTGGGGATCTGGTTGGTGGATACTATTGTCTTCCTATGGGTTGCAAACCCGTTCAGCTCCTTCAGTCCTTTCTCTAACTCCTCCATTGGGGACCCTGTGCTCAGTCCAATGGTTGGCTGTGAGCATCCGCCTCTGTACTTGTGAGGCTCTGGCAGAGCCTCTCAGGAGACAGCAAGCACTTCTTGGCATCCACAATAGTGTCTGGGTTTAGTGACTGTATATGGGATGAATCCCCAGGTAGGACAGTCTCTGGACAATCCTTCAGTCTCTATTCCACATTTTGTCTCCGTTTTTCCTCCTGTTAGTATTTTGTTCCCCTTTTTAAAGAGGGACTGAAGCACCCACACTTTGGTGTTCCTTCTTCTTGAGCTTCATGTGGTCTGTGAATTGTATCTTGGGTATTCTGAGCTTTTAGGCTAATATCCACTTATCAGTGAGTACATACCATGTGTGTTCTTTTGTGACTGGGTTATCTCACTCAGGATGATGTTTTCTAGTTCCATGCATTTGCCTAAGAATTTCATGAAGTCATTGTTTTTAATAGCTGAGTAGTATTCCATTGTGTAAATGTACCACATTTTCTGTATCCATTCCTCTGTGGAGGGACATCTGGGTTGTTTCCAGCTTCTGGATATTATAAATATGGCTGCTATGAACATAGTGGAGCATGTGTCCTTATTACATGTTGGAGTATCTTCTGGGTATATGCCCAGGAGTGGAATAGCTGGGTCCTCAGGTAGTACTATGTCCAATTTTCTGAGGAACTGCCAGACTGATTTCCAGAGTGGTTTTTACCAGCTTGCAATCCCACCAACAATGGAGGAATGTTCCTCTTTCTCCACATCCTCGCCAGCATCTGCTGTCACCTGAGTTTTTGATCTTAGCCATTCTGACTGGTGTGAGGTGGAATCTCAGAGTCATTTTGATTTGCATTTCCCTGATGACTAAGGATGTTGACCATTTCTTTAGGTGCTTCTCGGCCATTCCATATTCCTCAGTTGAGAATTCTTTGTTTAGCTCTGTACCCCATTTTTTAATAATGAAAACACTTTTTAACAGCTGGGCAGTGGGGGCACATGTCTTTAACTCTAGCATTCAGGAGGCAGTAGTAGGCAGGTATCTATTTTTGAGTCTAGCCTGGTTTATAGAGCAAGTTTCAGGGACAGTCGGGGCTACACACAGAAACCTTGTCTCGGAAAAAAAAAAAGGAATGAAGGAAAGAAAGAGAATTTGGCAGAAGACACAGCCTTGTACCATCTCTGCCTGCTGCAGGCCAGCGGACATCTCCACCAAACCCAATGACACGTCCATGGCTCCTAGTAATATCCAAAATTAAAATTTAGACTCACTGCAAACTTGATAACAAGGTGAAGTTCATGTCTTGCAAAGGGCATGACAAAGCCCAGGAGTAAGACAGAAGCCACCTACAGAAAACATAAGAACAGCAACAAAAACAAAAGCAGACTTTGTAAACAGGCAGGAGCCATAAGACCTTCAAGTACTTGGGGGAGGAATGACTTTTTAACACATGAGATGAAAGTCGAACGTGAGAAAGAAATAACGTCAAAGACAAAATGAAGAGTATGTCCCAGGCTGGCTTTGAACTCCTGATCCTACTTCTGCAGTGCCTTAAAGTAGCTGTCCTCTGCAGGTGCTTAGCGTTGGGCCTGGTGGGTACTATACAACTTTAATAGAAAACAGGACAAATGTCTCACATTCTTTGTTCTTAGAATTAGCCTATAGCTAACATTATTATCTATTTTTTTGTTTGTTTGTTTTGTTCTTTTGAAATAAGGGCTCACTACATAGTACTGGCTAGCCTGGAACTAGCCTTGAACTCAGAAATCCACCTGCCTCTGCCTTCTGAGTGCTGGGATTTAAGGCACACTATGCTGTACCTGGTTTATAATCTAAATTTGTTCGAAGGTAAAATTATGGTTAAATTCTGTATCTTTTTATTCCAAGATAAAATGCCCAGCTACTTTTTTTCTTGTTTAAAGCTTCAATTCCTCATGTCTGTAATCCCAGGACTTAGAGTGCTGAGTTCAAGGCCAGCCTGAGCTACATACTGAGGTTCAGGCCAGTCTAGGACCTTACCCTCCAAAACCCAGAATAATAGTAACACAATTCTGGTTCTTTTCTCGGGTGGATCCTCTTTGAAAGCTTTGTCTGTGCCAGCTAACTGGAGGTCAGCTGGTACCTAAATCAGGAAGTCTATAACCACCAATCAAGCAAGAGTGAGCCCCTGACCAGCCAGGGCTAGCACACCTTTCTTCCCAGCACATGAGAGCTTCTGTCCCTTAGTGCCCTTGTGTGTACGCCTGTCTTCTTTATCCCTGTGTGTACGCCCGTCTTCTTTATCCCTGTGTGTACGCCCGTCTTCTTTATCCCTGTGTGTACGCCCGTCTTCTTTATCCCTGTGTGTACGCCCGTCTTCTTTATCCCTGTGTGTACGCCCGTCTTCTTTATCCCTGTGTGTACGCCTGTCTTCTTTATCCCTGTGTGTACGCCTGTCTTCTTTATCCCTGTCTTCTTCATCCTTTGAATAACTCTTTCTCTACTCCTTGCCTCCCTTGCCCTCACATTCTCTCTCTCTCTCTCTGTCTCTCTCTCTGTCTCTTTCTCTCTCTCTCTCTTTGTCTTTCTCTCTGTCTCTCTGTCTCTCTCTGTCTCTCTCTGTCTCTCTCTCTCTCTCTCTCTCTCTCTCTCTCTCTGTGTGTGGGTGTGGGTGCACGTGCGAGTCCAAAATACTCAAAATACTTAGACCCCTACACACTCCACTAGTGGCACCCAGTGGCACTCACAGGCATTGCTCGCTCCCACTCAAATCAGTTACCTGCCTCCTGGCTGAGGAAGACTGAACAGATAAGCAGCTGTGGGGTCATACCCATAATCCTAGTACTGGTGAGACTGGTGAGCTGAAACTAGAGAATCGAAAGTTAGAGGCCAGCCTGAGCTGGAGATCGAGACCTATCTCAAAAAGCAACAAGCAGCAAAAACAGCCGAAGGATAGCTCCCCTTGCAGGGCCTTCCACACTGCTCAGCCCCAGCAGCTCTATGCAGATCACTTGGCCCAAGTCATGAAGCACCAATCAAGTCATGAAGCACCAATCAATCAAGTCATGAAGCACCAATCAATCATGTCATGAAGCACCAATCAATCAAGTCATGAAGCACCAATCAAGTCATGAAGCACCAATCAATCAAGTCATGAAGCACCAATCAATCAAGTCATGAAGCACCAATCAAGTCCTTAATTGGAAATCTGCTTTCTAACAAGTAACAGGAATTGAGATATCAGTGAGGTTCTAGAATTTACTGTTTAAAAATGCAAAACAAATTGCTAATGGCCCCATTGAGGATGGTGAGTTTATCTGGTCTGTCCCTAGAGCCCTTAGTTTCAGAAGAAAGGAGCTGATTTAGTCAGGAGTCTCTAGAGCAGTGGTTCTCAACCTGTGGGTCACAATCATCAAGAAACACATTATTTCCAACAGTCTTAGGAACTGAAACACTGCTCAGATCAAAATTACAGTTAAGAAGTAGCAACAAAAATTATTTTATGGTTGGGGGGCACCATGACATGAGGAACTGTATTAAAAGGCCATAGCATTGGGAAGGATGAGAGCCAATGGACTAGAAGAAACAGAACCAAGAGAATGAAAACACACACTCACACACACACTCACATATACATATACAGACACACACAGAGACACACACAGAGACACACAGAGAGACACAAACACACACACAGGTACTCACACATGCATTCACACACATGCACACACTCACACACTCACATACACATATACACACATATACAGATGCACACAGAGAGACACACACATTTACACACCCAGAGACACAAACATTAACATACATACACAGACACACACTCACACATACACTCACACAGGCATTTACACATATACTCACACACAGGCACAAACACACAGACACACTCACACATACACCCACACACATGAGTGTGCACACACACACACACACACACACCCTCAACAGCCAGAGTTGACCCAGGATAGCTGTCTCTTACTAGAGGACTATAACCAGCAGTTACTCAGTCCACAAGTCAGGGTACCTCAGCATTCACAGTCTGACACTGAGAGCCCAGAAAGTTCTTGGAGAGCTCCTGCTCCCTGTTCCACAAAGAAAGCTTGGAAATACTGGTTCTCCTGTCAGTGAAGGAATGGGTGGCAACTCAACTCAGCAGCAAGAGGGAAGACCAAGCAGAGGTGAGACAACTTCTCTCTGACATAGCCATTTTGTCTGGGCCTGCAATCAGGGCAATCAACCAAACATTGATTGCATTTCCCCATCAACCAAGGCAATCAGGACAATGCTTCAGATGAGGGTCCCTACTTAAGAGATGCTAATTTATGGCAAGTTGACATGAAAATCAACCATAATAATGGTAGATGCTGGATGCCATCGCTAGCCCCAAGGAAACATTTATGAGTTGGAAGAAGGCCTGCTCCAAGGAGATGAAGCATAGCCTGACTACTGCTTGGCAAGAGAATGGCTCCTTTGGCCTGCTCTGCTCTGGAAATATCAGCTCCACTCAGAAGACAGACTACTGAGTATGCCCAGCTTAAACACAGATGTCAGCCACTGGCTTCTCAGCTGGACACCCTGGTGCAGTGGCATTAGGACACACTGTCTCCACTTGGCATATGTGCAAAGCCAGCAGGCAGCCTCAACACTGACCCAGACTACCCTGCATACTTGCCCCGTGGTTTCTAACCTAGCACCCTGAAGCTGTGGCCTGTGGCCAAGCTGTTTCATAACTTCATGTTTGTACAAACTTGGGTGTGGGATTTGAAGTGCAAAGGGAACTGGAATAGGAGGGTCCACAGACCTCCTTGGTTAACTCTCTGTGATCTACTATCTGGGCATGCATTCTCTAGTCCTAGTAACACCTGGGGGTGTCAGCTTTCTCTGTATAAGGGCAAAGGGACTCACCTAAGGACACTTCCCTCCTACCCAAAGCCAATTTAAAAAGAGGACTGTGGTTGGGGGGGGCGGTCCTTCCTTTACTTGCAGTCTCCCCCTGTGTGGCAATAAATACAATTCTTTCTTCTACTTCATTCCTGTCCCCCACCCACCCCCCAGACAGGCTGAAGCATGTGATATCAGCAGTTTTCAGTGTCCTTTGTCAGATCCAGATTCCTCCAGAGCCTCCTGAGGTTGCTATTTTTCTCCAAAGGCATGTACTAGTGCTAGTGACGTACTCATTCACTTACGTGTAATTCTTGCCAAATGAGCACCCACACCCTGGGCCTAAGCCCTTCAGAAGCTGGCTGGGATGAGCACTGTGGGCCTTGTACAGAAGTGACAAGCAGCTGTGGACTGTTGACAGGGCTGGCCCTGCCTCTAGTGTAGTCAACTCCATTCTCAATCCTGTTGTCTGGTTGAGCAGATCCTACTCCCATCGGCATTTCCAGAAAGTGTCCAGTGAGTTCTGACTGTCTTCAGTTTAAGGAGGGATACCTGACTCCATGAGAAGGCACCTCAGGATTGTTGCTGGCACTGTTGGGACTGAGACAAGCACCTTGGGAAAGGCAGATTCACTGTTTGAATCTTGGAATCACCAAGTCCTCCAGAAAAATTTGACCCTTTCTGTCTCATTACATGATCTCCCTCTTTCTCATGAAGCAATCGATGCTGGGTTCACTTCTGTCCCTTATAATTAAGTCCCAACCAGGGCTGGGAAGATGACTCACTAGATAAAGTGCTTGCTGGGCAAGCATGGAGACATAAACACCAGTCAGGCATGTCTGTTATCTGTAATCCCAGTACTCTAGAGGGAGAAATGAGATGAAGCAAGCTGGATGAGCTCAGGGTTCAGTGAGAATCCCTGCCTAAAAACAAAGTTGAGGACCAGGAAGATGGCTGAGCAGCTAAAGGTGCTTTCTGATCTGAGCTCAATCCCCAGAACCCATGTGGCAGAAGGAGAGAACAGACTCTCCAAAATTGTCTGCTGATTTCTACATATACACCATAATGTATGTGTGTGTGCATGCATTTGTTGGAAAAAAATACACAATAAATAAATAAATAAAATAATCACTTGATTAAAACATGAAGAGTGACATCGAAAGACACAAAGTGACAACTTCAGGCCTTCATGTGTACCACGTGTGTTCCCCACAAACATACACACACATTTTTTAAAAGTCCAAACCAGAAGGTGTTGATACAGTTTGTTAGGTGCTTGCCTAGTGTGTACAAGGCCCTGGGTTCAATCCCCTGTACTACATAAAGCAGTGACTGCTTGTGATCCCAGAACTCGACCCAGGAAGTAGAGACAGAAGAACTAGAACTTGTAGGTCCGCCCCAGCTACATCCCCAGTTTGATGAGCCAGCCTGCATGAGTCCCAGGCTAAAACTGCAACCAACCACAGTAAGCCAGAGGTGCACAGACCCCTCTATGAGAACTCCTCCTTTATCAGGGAACCAGAGCCTCCACTAAAGCCCCCGTTTCCCAACCCATGAGTAATGGGGGGCCTGCTCTGTAGGCAAGTTAACTATTGGGAAGATCACAGCACACACCTGTCCCTGCCCTTTCGCTCTGGTTCCAAAAGATCCTAGAGCATCCCTCCCTCCCTCGGTTACCAACAGCAAAGTGTAGCTAACACCTGCTTTTTAACTCCCATCTCAGCCCTTTCTAAAGAGCTGCAGCACCCAGTGAGACAGCCATGGAAAATACATGACTTTCATTATTATGACACATGAACTGAGATGTCTAATTGCCTTTGTCCACCGGTGTATAACAATGTGGGCCAGATGTGCTTTGAACAAAGCAGTCTAATTCCTCGCCCCTCCCCTCCCCACTACGCTCTGTCTTATCATTGTTCTTAGCCCTGTTGATTTCATTTCTCCCAGAAGACGAAATTTGTAAATTGGTCCTGAAAACCTTCTTTTTGCTCTTCCTCTATGCAAAGAGACAGTTGGGAACCTCTGTCAGGCCCAGCACTGTACACTCCCCGGACAGCTGCTGCTTTGCAGAGGATGTGGAAGGAGTAAGTCCTCATGCAAGTCAGACCCTCATCCCTCAACTGGCTGGGAACAAAGTTCTTGTTAGCTTACGGGTGATCCCTCTAGGCTCCTCCCAGGGACTAGCAATGGCTAACATCATCGCCTGCCATCATTACTTGTCATTGCCAGGTACAGGTGGCCTGGCTTATGAACGGACTGCTCGACACCCCAGCTCTTTCTTCCTCTCTATTGCCGTATGCCTCCCCTCACTTTCTGTCCCCCCTCTGTTCTTTTGGTTTTTCTTTCTTTCTTTTTTTGTTTTTTTGTACTTCAAGACAGGGTTTCTCTGTATAGCCCTGGCTATCCTGGAACTCACTCTGTAGACCAGGCTGGCCTCGAACTAAGAAATCTGCCTGTCTCTGCCTCCCAAGTGCTGGGATTAAAGGCGTGCTCCACTGCCCGGCCTTGTCACCCTCTGTTCTGCTTCTCTGGCCTCATGGTTCTCTCCCGTCTGTCTGCCTCTACCCCTTCCCCAGGTCCTCCCTCACTCCCTCTTATCCCCCTAAACAAACCCCCCACATACCAGGCTACATGGTGTGATTTCTCGGGGCACCTTGTGTGGGCCCACCAGGTGCCCCGCCCACATGCAGCATTGCATTTCCTAACAGTTCCCACATGTAAATCCATAGGAGCAGAGTTGATGCTGCTCGTCTTTAAATAGAACCATCCAGGACCCGGCTTCTGCTTCGCTTCCAGAAGAGCCCAGAACTCTGCTTCCACACTTGAAAACTCCTCTCTAGTAACTTTACCACACTAGCCCATGGAGCCCACAGGCCTCTAATGTCCTAATGATGTGCCTCAGTCCTCCCCAGAAGATCATCTGAAGATGTTTCCCAGAGCATCCGGTCATGGAGGGTCACATGGTCTTAACCCCAGGAAACATGGATGGGCAGGTATGGAAGGAGCATGCTCCCAGTCAGCCTTCCAGGCATTCCCCCTACCTGGGCACACATGGGACTGCAGCTGGTTGGCTCACAGGGGACAGCTTGCCAGAACTCTGCTCTCTGATGCAGAGGGCTCTCTCTCTCCCACTCCTGGATCAGAAACCACGTCTCAGAGCTTAAGGAGGGTCCTTCCCACTCTCGGCTAGAGACCCAACTCCATGTACAGTCAAGGCCTGCTTGGGGATATACTGGTTGCTTTTCTGTTTGCTGGGATAAACACCAGAATCAAATGTCACTTAAGAAAGAAAGGCTCACAGTTCCAGATTCCATAATGGCAGGACAGCAGGGACCAGAAACTGGCAGGTCACATCTTAGCCACATATGAGCAGAGAGAGCAAGCAGGAATGGATCAAAGCTAGAAGCTCTTGAAGGCAACCCCAGGGTGTAGGTCCTCCAGCAAGACTGCAGCTCCTGAAGGTTCTATAACACACACACACACAGTGTCACCAACTGGGGACAGAGTGTTCAAACACATGGACCTACTAGGTGGCACTTGTCATGGTTTGTGTATGCTTGGCCCAGGGTGTGACACCATCTGGAGGTGTGGCCCTGTTGGAGTAGGAGTGTTACTGTAGGCATAGGCTTTAAGACCCTCATCCTAGCTGCCTGGAAGCCAGTCTTCTCCTAGCAGCCTTCAGATGAAGATGTGAACTCTCAGGTCTACCTGCACCAAGCCTGCCTGGACTCTGCCATGTTCCCTCCTTGATGATAATGGACTGAACCTCTGAACCTGTAAGCCAGCCCTAATTTAATGTTGTCTATGAGTTGTCTTGGTTGTGGTGTTTGTTCACAGCAGTAAAATCCCAAGACAGCACCTCTCACTTAAATCATCACAGAGGATAAGGAACAACTTTAATTTTCCTCAATTATTATATAGAACACGGTCTCTCAATGACCAGAAGAAAGAACAGTTGTGTAAAGGAGCCTGCAATCCTTAAACTTTTGCTGGTGTAGGCAACCCTCCCCACTGTATTGCACAGTTACATCTTCCCATGCAGACATTTGTTACTACTCCAAACCGGAGCTCCTCAAGCCCAAGTGTTTAAAACAGTGTCTTGGTGTCTCTCTTACTCAATGCTGTGAAAAGACACAAGGACCATGGCAAGTATTATAACAGAAAGCATTTCATTGTGGCTGGTTATCCCATTATTGTCACAGTGAGAATCATGGCGTCACGCAGGCAGACATGGTGCTGGAGACGAAGCTAGGAGTCCTTATCTGGATCCATGGCAGCAGGAAAAGAGCTATAGAGCCTAGTTTGAGCCCTTGAAACCCAAAAGCCCACCTTCAGCAACACAGCTACTCCAACAAGGCCATACTTCCCAATCTCTCTCAAGTAGTGCCACCCCCGATGACCAAGCATTCAAGCACATGAACCTGTGGAGGCTATTTCTATTCAAAACACCACAGTGAACTAGTTTGCTCTCCGTTGATTTGATAAACACCAGGATCAAAAACAACCTGGGGAGGAAAGGGTTTGGGGTTTATATTTTATGTTACAATCCATCATTGAGAGAAGCCAGGGCAGGAACTCGAGGCAGGTGTCAGGGGGCCAGGAACTGCAGCAGAACCATAGAAGGTGATGCTTACTGGCTTGCTCTCTATGGCTTGCTCAGATCTCTTTTTTGTATAACCCAGGACCATGTGCCCAGGGGTAGCACAGTCCCCCATGGCTAGACCCTCTCACATTAGTCATTAATCAAGAAAAGTTTCCACAGAGTTTCCTACAGTCAATCTGATGTAGGCTTCCTCTCAATTAAGATCCCCAAGGGACTCTACTTTGTGTCAGGTTGACGAATTTCCCCGGCACAGTTGCTTTATACTAAACCAAAGAATACACATGGAGGGACCCATGGTGCTGGCCACATATGCGGCAGAGGAGGGTCTTGTTGGCCATCAGGGGGAGGAGAGGCCCTTGGGCCTGAGAGTGTTAGATGCCCCAGTAGAGGAGAATGCCAAGGAGGGAAGAGGAGAGTGGGTGGGTGGGTGGGTGGGAGAATACCCCCATAGTGGCAGGGGGAGGGGGGAGGAAATGGGGACGTTCCAAAGGGGAGATCTGGAAAGGGGGAAACATTTGAAATGTAAATAAAGTATGAAAAATAAAAAATGAAAAAAAAATTCCAACAGGATTTCTACTCCTCTTCTTCATCTCCTTTCTTTTTTGACAGAAGGTCTCACTAAGTAGTCCAGGCTGGATTGGAACTCAGAATTCTCCTCACTCAGTGTCCCAAGTGCCATCATGTATGTGCCACCATGCGACAGCAACCGTTCCTAAGGGCTGACCAACGGGGTGTGCATAGAAACCAGGGGGCCTCAGGTAATCACTAAGCTTATTCTCCTGCCTCAGACTCCAGAGTGTTGGAGTTGCAGCAGTGTGCCCACAACATCTGAAGACATTGAGTTTAACCTACGCAGGTTCAACACGCATTAGTCAGGAATAGTTTGTGAAGAAAATCTCAGTTTCACGGGATGCCCATTCTCAAGCGCACAGTTCCCTGCCCGCAATCACTCCTGTGTGCGGCTAGAAAATGGACTCTGTAGCCAGAACCCTTCTCGTGTCCTCACAAAGGAGGAAAGAAGACCTCTCTTCCGTTCAGGGTCTGGCTCTTAGTCGGGGATGCTCTAGAAGCACTTTGCACCTGCTCTGGAATCTCCTAGCAAGCCGCCACGCTCCATCCCAGGCTTTTCTGATCCCACAATCAAGGTTAGCCCCTATGGCTAACCAAGCACCCGACATCCCAGCCCAGTCTCCTGTGCTTAGTCCTCCTTTCTCTTCTGCCCAAATGGAAGGGCTACTTCTTAAATTTGTTGTTTGTTTTTGTTTTTCAAGATAGGGTTTCTCTGTGCAGCTCTGGCCATCCTGAACCCAGCTGGCCTCGAACTCAGAGATTTACCTGCCTCTTCCTCCTGAGTGCTCAGATTAAAGGCGTGTGCCACCACTGCCAGGTTAATTATTTTTTCTTTGAAGTACTTTCAAGCTTTGAGAACACTTTAAAAAGCAAAATTGGGGCATAATGTAGTCACTTTGAGGAACAATTTGTTATCTTTTTTCAAAGTTAAATATGAATTGACTATATGACACAATAATTCCATTTCCAGGTATGCACCCAATAAAACTGGAAACAGGCCTACAAACAAGTTGTTGTGTAGACATTTATATGTCCAGCAGAGCAAATAATCAGAAGCAGAAATCACTCATGCTTGTCAACAAACAGAAAAACAAACTACGTCTTCTCTACAGTAAAAATATTATTCAGTCATTTAAAAAGATAAGTACTGACATGCTATAATTAGGATCGATTTTTAAAATATTATGTTAGGCTGATGAAAGACTCATCAGGGAAAGGGGCTTGCTGCCTGTCTGGAAACCACATGACGAAAGGAAAAAAATTAGATTGTCCTTTGACCTCCAAATTAAACAATATAATACTACAGTAAAAAGTATATTTTACTAAAGAAGCCAAGTTCAACATAGTGGCATGTGCACTCAGGTTGAGTCAGGAGAATTGCTGCTAGATCCAAGCCAGCTGGAGCCAAACTAAGCCAGCCTCAAAAGCAGAGGAGAAGGGAGTCAAGGGCAGGGGAACGGAAGGACGGGAAGGGAAGGGAAGAGATTCTCCTGCTTCCATTTCCTGAGTGATGGAATTAAGGCATGTGCCATTCCTGGCTATTTCAGGATTTAACCAAATAGCCCTGTGTATATATCCCCTCAAACAAAGGCATGTTCTCATACAACTCTGGGAATCTCAGACTCAGGAAAGTAAAGCCCGTGTTAAGTTACAACCAAGGTCAGAGTTCAGCTCTTCCTTCCGTGGCGGTGCTATTGACAGGATAGCAGTTATCCTGTGGACTGGGGATTCACGACCACAGATGTGTTCCCTTCTCACAATCTTTAATCTGCAACCACCTGCAGCCTTGCAGGACTTTTCATTTTGACCTGTCCTTGGCCCTGAAGAGCACAGTCTGGGTGCGAGTCACTCTTCACCTTCTTGAGGGTGAGTGAGGATGCCTGTGATGTGCTTCTGGTGGGAAGATGCAGTGGGGATGCTGGGCTTCCCAGGCCACATTACACGGGGTGCCCCCTTTAGCCACCAGGATGAGGTGCTCTCAGCTAGGTCCCGCTGGGAAGCTCCATTTGTTCCTTATATTTAATAATATAGCATGTGATTTTTAAGGTCTAACAAAACTAATTCATAAAGCCGTCTTGGGGCTGTCATCATTTTTACCACTTAATTCACCCAGTCTGTACCTAGTTCAGAGAAGATACAAAGGTGTATGCACACGTGTCTGCCTAATATTGTAAATCAGGCCAAGAACCTTCGTTGGGAATGTCACAAGTCCCAGGGATACGCTTACCACTTTTATTCTGCTAAGTGGACATAATGAATCTTCATCTCTCTACTTGTAGATCTGTGCAACTCTCACACCTCATCAGAAAGTTTCTCTGTGCAGTGGGCAGTGGTTAATGCTGAAACTCACAACTGGTCAAAGTGGAAAAGTAGGTGTCAGTGGAGTGTTCAACCAAAACTGGAATGCCTACGCCATACCCACCTTCCCACCCTCCCACGGCTCGGAGACCATCACAGAAGAGCGGGCAGAACGATTGTAAAAACTGGAGGTCAGGGAGGACTGGGGCACTGTCCTCGGGGACCCACAGCTTCCGTGGTTACCTGAAAAGTAAGCTTAGTCGGTGCTCTTACCCTCTGAGCGGCCTCTCTAGCCTCTTCGTTAGTTGTTTTGTACTTTTAAAGTAGTAATGCCGTTTTTCTTTACATGAACATTTTTAATGGACTGATTCTTTGAATGTATAAAGGGTTCCTGAGAAGGCAATGATAACGAGGTCCCACACCTCAAGCTCAGCTAAATGTTCTCATACAATGTTCTCATACAACGTTCCAGAACATTTCACACAATAGTCTAGCAAGAAGTGGCAGGTGCTTCATAAGCCCCGACCTCTAACTGAAGCTTCGGGGCTGGGGAGCCAGTTTCTTTCTGTGACTCTTTCCTGGTCAACCACAATCTAGTGGAGTATATTAGCAGCACAAATGGGAGTCCACAAGGAATTTTTAAAAAGAAGGAAGGACACACAACTGGGGTGTAGGGAGGTTGGGGTGTTTGTGGAAGGAGTTAGGGGGAAAATTCCAGATGAGTAATGATCAAAATATATTGTATGCAATTCTCAAAGAATTAAGCATATCTATAATTTGTATATAATATAAACACACACGCTAGTGATGTAACTCAGGAGGTAAAGTGCTTGTTAGTATAAACAAAACAAAGTTCTGAGTTCAAACCTCAGCACAGCATGAAGCAGGCATGACGGTACATACCTGCAATCACAGCACTCAGGAAGTGCAGTTGGGATGATGTGGATGTTAAGGACATCCTCAGCTACATCGGAAGTTCAAGGTCAGGCTGGGATACATGAGACAGTGGAGTGGGGAAAAGGGGGAGAGGGAGACAGAGAGAGAGACTGTATGGGGTGGGGGTGAAGAGAACACACATACACAATATGACCTTTTTGGTCATGATAGACAAGCAGCTAAATGTTAAAGCCTTTTAAACACAGAACCAATGAGTCTAGAATGTGCAGCTGAATTTTTAAAGGGCCAGTATGCAGCCTTTTGATGCAAAACCTGTTTCATTATTTTTTAATTCTTTAGACTTTATTTTATATGTCTGAATGTTTTGCCTGCACATACGTCTGTTGTGTGCTGGGAATCAAACTCTGGTCTCTGGCAGTGCCCTTAAGCTCTGAGCCACCCCTATAGCCTCCTGTCACATGATTGCCGATATTTACGCACATTCATGTTTCTCTTGTTATTAATCTTTATTGTCCCCAATATGAGCTGTCAAAATGGTGAAGTATATTGATAAAACATGCTTTGCATGCAGCCTCCACATATACATCATGTATTGTGTGATCCATTTGAGTGCCAGAGGAACACTAACACAGCACAGGATTTAAGGACAATGTTCGCGTACTCAGATGCTGGGAAAGACACGTTCAATTCTATGTGTCTACTTTATTTGTGTAATTTTAAAATTATTTCACTATTAAAAGTATCTGCTTTGACCAACCCCAGTGGCAATGGCCTATTTTTTCAACTCCTCAACAGGCAGACAAAGGCAGAAATTCAAAGCTTTCCAGCGCTACAGGGTTCATTGAAGTTCAGCCTGGGACACTTAATATGTTGCTGTGTGGAAAACACAAATTAAGAATTTTGTTGGTTGGGGCTGGAGAGATGGCTCAGCGGTTAAGAGCACTGGCTGTTCTTCCAGAGGTCCTGAGTTCGATTCCCAGCAACCACATGGTGGCTCACAACCATCTGTAATGAGATCTGATGCCCTTTTCTGGTGTGTCTGAAGTTAGCCACAGTGTACTCACATACATAAAACAAACAAATAAATAAATCTTAAAAAAAAATAATAATAATTTTGTGGGTGATCAGGGGTGATCTAATCTCTTCTGTAACTGAAATTAAAGTTGTTGTCAGGGCCCTAGAAGGCTGGAGTACCAGTCAAAGGCCTGGATCAGGGAGAAGATTCAGACCAGGATACAGGTCTCACTTGGCCTGGGTTCTGTGGGACCACCTGGGGCTTGTGAAGTGCAGGCCACCTTGGAGTTTTCAGGAATACTGGTCTACAGTAGGGGCTCAGGCCAGTAGGAAACTTTTTTCCAGAAGCATCTGGTTTACATAGGCTTTTTAGCACATTCAGGGCTTGTTGGTTCCAATTTGGAGCAGTTGGTAGTCAGCCATTGACTGGAAATCTGCGGGAACAGACTAGAGACAGAAGGTAAAGCTGAGGAACTTAGGGGGAGTCTTTATCTTGGGTATACACTTGAAATTTCAGAGGTGTGGTCCTGGGCGTTGGTGGAGGGGAAGGAGAGAGACCCCAGCCTCAGGAGTTCGCAGTCTGGGAGAAAGCTTTGGCTGTTGACTGCAACCCTTACCTGGAGTCTATTTAACCTGGGACAGTGAAGAGTAGCTGGAGCTTAGGAGATTTTTTTTTTAAGTTTACAAAAAGAAATACAAGTTTTAGACATATTGGCATTGCCACTGTGTGTAATCTGTACTGAAATCCTCTCTGTAGAGAGAGCAGTTAAGTGTCTAATCAGATGGAGTAGACTCACTCGCCTTTCGTCATAGCAAGAAGAGTCATGGTCTTAAGTTAAAAGAATGAATATTCTTTCTTCTGTCCAGAAAGCCGGATGGATAGTTTGGACAGAGATGTTTTCAACACAACAAGAAACACTTTTAAGTGTATAGCTGGAAAACAACCAAAGGAAGTTTAAAAATTGATCTGTGACTAAGATAATATTGGTCAGAGCTTTACCTGGTCTAGATCATCAGATAGCTTATCAGAACTCCATTAATTATCATTAAAACTCTGGGCTTGTGAAGTCTTTGTACACCAGTAGCATGGAGGGGGAAAGGTCTGACACATTTCTCACTGTTCACATACCTTAAGTCCCTTCCTAGACCTTTAGGACTTATGTGCCATAAATCACTTTCTTAGGCCCTCACAACTTCATCTTCTACGTGTTCAGACCTTTATAGCTTGCATTTAGACACCTTGGACTGCTTTCTTAGAGACTCACAACTCACATAAACTTCAAGCAGTTGCTTTTTCTATCCAAACATTTACCTTGAGACACACACAGGTGGTTGGTTACTGAGAGCAGTCACTACAAAGCAAGTTCTTGAGTAAACTTTTACTTAGTAATAGCTGCATGATATCTCAAGTTTGTTTTTTCATATTGAAACCTGCTCTGTGGTTTTTATCTCTTTCAGTATGAAGTCTTTTTCTCCACTGGGCCCTAGTAGCTCTAGAAAAGAATCAAGGCCTGATTTTTACAGGACTGACCCGGCAGCTGCAGCCTTGGGGGAAGAGTTGATTGCTTGCTATTGTGCAGTTGAGCAAGCTACAGTTGGGCATCAACTCCATCAGAGATCTGAGGAGGACAAATTAGAGCAGGAAGTAGAATCCAAATGGCCTGTGTATCGATTAAAGTGACAGAGACTTACCCACAACCCCGTGGTTATCCTGTGCTCCTCCATGGTGACCTTGATGGTTTTGTTGCAGACAGAGGGCAGCATTAAGTCTTCCACTGCTACACATGGCAGTATAAGCCTCCAGCTGCCAGCCCTGGAAGGTATGAGAGATTTTTCTGTGGAGAAAGAACTTGGGAAAACTGATCTATTTTGGCAAAGCAGAGTAGTACAGTCGATTCAAAGGTGTTCACAGTTTGGGCAGGGCCTTGTGGCAGACGATGCATGGGGCAGTTCTTTGCCCAGTTGGTGTTACCACAAGCCAGGAAGACTTGTCTGTGCCCTGTCATCTTCTGTGGAAGAGATCTTAGGGCTGCCACTAGGAGTTGCAGTATTATTATTATTATTATTATTATTATTATTATTATTATTAGTCTATCATGGAAAGCTTTTTCATTAAACTCTAAATGCAATATTCTGCAGCTCTCTGAGGATTTAATTGAAGACCCTTCAGCATCAAAATAAAACTTTAAACCATAAATACAGTGCATTGAGAAACTGGAAACTTTACTTTCCTGGTCCTTTCATAATGCACCATTATGGAATATCACAGTTTCTTCTATGACTCAGTTTATCCAATTAGCTAAGGTTTAACAAAAAGAGGCCAGACATATATCTTCAAGTCAGTTTCTATTAGCCTAAATAGACTTTAGGAATTTATAAACTTTATTAATCAAATATACCTTATTCACCAAACATATATTGTTCCTTATCTAAAATTTTCCTAAAATCTGACATTGAACACAGTTAACAAAGACATAAATGGTTAGACATCTATATCTAAGTCAGTTTTTGTTAAACTGAGTGAATCTTTATAACATTAGAAATTTTATTTTATTGTTTTTAAGATTTATTTATTATATGTAAGTACACTGTAGCATCCAATCTCATTACAGATGATTGTGAGCCACCGTGTGGTTGCTGGGATTTGAACTCAGGACCTCCAGAAGAGCAGTCAGTGCTCTTAACCGCTAAGCCAACTCTCCAGCCCCATTAGAGATTTTATAAACCTCATTTATCAAACATAGTTTATTAAAATTCTTACTCTCAGGGTAAAATCATCATATAAAAATCGATCCTAATCCAAAATCTGTTGGAGACCTGATTTTGTCTCCTTAGTTTAAAAGAAGATACAGTGATAAGCAGAGGACGGTTTAGCAAGAGTACAAAGTCTTATGTTACTGGAGTTGGTTTACCCCACACGGTCATTGTAGCCAAGATGATGCTGAAGGTATCCCTCACATGCTCTCTTTTAACTCTTAGAAAGATGGCTTCCATCACATGATTGCCTCTGTCCTGATGAGGTCATCAGCCAAGATGGAAGCAAGCCACATGCTTGCTATTTAAAAACAGCTATTTTCCTAAACAAGAGTTGAATCCAAGTTACATACAAGCATGTTGTAAGAAATTAAGATTAATTGTGTATTTTAAACTATCAGACTATTATTACAATTTTTAAGCTAACTTTTGTTATAGATTTTACAGATTTTTAACCACATCCAATAAACTTAAAAATCCTTAAGAGGTTTTTGTTTTGTTTTGAAAGCAGAGGACCAAGAAAGCATAGAGATAAAAGATTTTCAAGTGGAAAGTAGAAAAAGCTTAGCGATAAGAGACTTTGGGATCATTTGCTTATACAATAGCAGAAGTTGTTACTTCTGAGAATTTGAAAATCGAGAGTGTCATTTTGGCCATTGAGCTATACTGAGGCCAGGGGTTAGCAGTAAGACAGCGGTCTTTGATAAAAATCTCTAAGTCAGAGGCAGAAACAGCTTAGAGGAGGAGGGAAAGGGTCGCAAAGCAGGAACTCACCAGGAAGAAGGGTACCAATATCCTAGAGGCCCAGGAGGGCATGAGGAAGCTCTGCGGCTCAACATCGAGTTCCAGTCAACCAACCAGAGGGACAGAGACAGAGCAAGCAGCTCCTAGCGAAGTGAGGAGAGAGAGGAAAGGGTGGGAGAGAAAACAGTAAATGGCCTGGTGCCAAGAATTTGAATCTGGACTGTCCCAGACACTAAGAGATTTGTCAGAGGGAAATGTCCCAAATCACAGAGGAGAGGCATCCATTTCCAAGTAATGGGGGCGCTGTAGAGTGAGAGGTGTTTACCCGCACACTGGTGTGACTTTTATATTAACAGTAGGCTCCTGCAAGCCAGAGACAAAGCAGGCTGCTCCAAGGTGACAATTACCCACTAGAGGAGGAGAGAACAGGTGGAGGAAGACACCAAGCCTTTCCATGTGACAGCTCCCAGGAGGGCATAGCGAGCTCCAAGAGCCAGACAGACCAAGAGATGCCCAGAACTGCAGTGGAGAAGCCTAGCAGGTGGAGGGGAAAGGGGGCCAGAGAGACAGACTCTGGAACGCAGAGTCAAGTGTGATGGGCAGCAGAATCCAGCAGAAACAACTGGTCCATATGCACCTTAGGACAGTTGAATCAGAAGCCCGGCTCGGCTCGGAGAGGCAGGGTCCTTTGGAAGGAGTCATCTACAGGAGTCCAGAGCAGGGAGATAAAGTTGTAGATGAAACATGGCCAGCAGGACCAGGCCATGAGACTGGAGGGGTAGAGGTCTGGGGGGGGAGGGGGCTGGTGAGAGAGGAGGAGACAGTGTGCACGAAGCCAAGCCGGGCAGTGGTGGGCAGTGGTGGCGCACACATGCCTTTAATCCTAGCACTCAGGAGGCAGAGGTGGGGGGATTTCTGAGTTCAAGGCCAATCAGGTTTACAGAGTGAGTTCCTGGACAGCCAGGGTTACACAGAGAAACCCTGTCTCGAAAAACACACACACACACAGAAAAAGAGAGAGAGAGAGACAGACAGACAGACAGACAGACTGACTGACTTGGTGGGACCTTGCCACCCCTCCTCCCCAATTAATAATAATTATAAAAAGAGCCATGGAAGAATATTTGCTTCACATGAGCAATGCCCTATGTTTGATCTTCAAGGATATAAAACTTGAAGGAAAATAGAACTGCTTTAGTGAAACATTTTTTTAAAATGTAAGAAATTTCATTTTATGTGTAACAGTGTTTTGCCTCCATGTATGTATGTGTACCAAATTCGAACCTGGTGCCATTAGAGGCCACAAAAGGGTATCAGATCTCCTAGCACTGAAGTTTCTGGTAGCTGTGAGCTGCCATGTAGGGGCTGGGAATTAAACCTGGGTCCTCTGTAAGAGAAGTCAGTTCTCTTAACTGCTGATCCATCTCTTCAGCCCCAGTATCTGCAACTTTTTAAAGCATCCAACAGCTTGTAGGCCTGATTTCTAACAGTCTCATAGCAGCCCAGAATATGTGCACTGACTAGTTGTGTTTCAGACCTGTGTCAACAACACCATGTGCCTGACAGAAACAGAAAACCACCCAGAAGGGTAGGCCATGGGCACTAAGAACATTGCCCATTAAACTAATAATGTTTCTTTGCTGTCAGCCATCTTCTCTCAAGCTTGGTTGCATTCTGGATCTGTCAGCTGGGATACAGGTTTAAAGCAGTTAATGTCCTATGTTACTTAGGTAACATACATTCACCATGTATCTTAGTCCATTTCCTGTCATCATCACTATGAACAGATAGGCTGTGAGCTCTGGAATCAGGGAGTTAAAACTGGTGTCTACTGAGGGCTGAGGACTTCCTTGTTTTGTCACAGCATCACAAAAAGGGATCACATGACTAGAAAACAGGCCAGATACAGTGGTGACACCTGTAATTCCCGTACATTAGAGGCTGAGACAAAGTGGAAATCTATGTATCCGAGGCTGGCCTGAGCTGCACAGAGAGCTCCAGAATGAGACCTGAACTCTAAATAAATAAGTAAGAAGAAGAAAAGAAAGGGGGCTGGGGAGAGAGCTCAGCAGTTAAGAGCACTGGTTGCCCAGGTTCAAATCCCAGTACCCATGTCATGCAGCGCGTAACCACCTGTAACTCCAGCTCCAAGGGATCCAGCCTCGGCAGGCTCACATGCACATACCCACACACAACACAGAAAAAGATAAAATGAAGAATAGAAAATGAAATAAAAGAACAAAAGCAAAAGACAGGGAGAGGAGGAGCCTCCATTTTGTAACTAACCCAGTTCCATAACACGCCATTAATGTCTTCACAAGGGTGGCACCAAGGAGACTAGTAACCTCTAAGAGGCTTAGCTTTGAACTAGTGAGGTTAATTAATTGATTCATTAATTTTAACAGGCTTAACCTCTCCACACCACTGCAATGAAATTCTATTTCAATCTAAATTTGAAAGGGAACAAACACACACAGCACCACAGCACCATTGACCACACGGCCATAGGAAAGATAGACTGGCTTTGTAAAAGGAAAGAGAGCAGGGGGCTGGAGGAGCAGCTCCGCACACCAGGGCACCAGCGGAGGACTTGTGCTTGGTTCCCAGCACCCGTGACGGGATTCACAACTACCTTTAAGTCCAGTTCCAGGGGATCTGACATCCTCTTCTGGCCTTTGAAGAATCTACATACATGTGGTATACATTCACACAAGCACATACACACATGTGCACATAAATAGAAATAAAGCTTCTTGTTGTTGTTGTTTGAGACAGGATTTCTCTGTGTGATAGTCCTGGTTGTCCTGGAACTCATTTTGGAGATGAAGTTGGCCTCTAATTCACAGAGATCCCCTGCCTCTGCCTCCCAAGTCCTGGGTGTGTGCCACCACACCTGGCTTAAAAATACATCTTAAAAAAATAAAATAGAACAGAACAGAATCAAGGTCTTTAATGTGTTTTAGACAAACAAAAAAATGAGACATGGGCTCTATTGTGGAAACACCAAATGCTATAGAAAATAAATGAATCTCTGAGTAGAGGTTCTCAGAAAGAAAGGGTGACATCTGAGGAGGGATACCCGGGGCCTCCCGGGAGGAGGGATACTTGGGGCCTCCTCAGCCTGCTTTTCTTTTCTTTTCTTTTCTTTTTATTTTCATATTTTATTTACATTTCAAATGTTTCCCCCTTTCCAGATCTCCCCTTTGGAACCTCCCCATTCCCTCCGCCCTCCCCCTGCTTCTATGGGGATATTCTCCAACCCACCTCCCCACCCCACACCCCAACCACTCTCGTCTTCCCTCCTTGACATTCTCCTATACTGGGGGATATAACACCCTCAGGCCCAAGGGCCTCTCCTCCTCCTGACGGGTAACAAGACCCTCCTCTGCAGTCTTTGTGGCCAGCACTATGGGTCCCTCCATGTGCATTCTTTAGTTGGTGGATCAGTCTCCAGAAATATGGGGGGTCAGGCCAGTTGCCAGTGTTGCTACCTCCCTGGGGCTGCACACTCCCTCAGCTCCTTCAGTCCTTTCTCCAAGGCCTCCATCTGGGACCTCATACTCAGTACTACTGTTCCTGCGAAGTGATTCTTGGGTATTTCAAACTTTTAGGCTAATAACCACTTAACAGTGAGTACATACCATGTTCATTCTTTAGTGACTGCGTTACCTGACTCAGAATGATATTTTCAAGATCCATCCATTTGTCTGCGAATTTCATGAAGTCATTGTTTTTAATAGCTGAGTAGCAATCCATTGTGTAAATGTACCACATTTTCTGTATCCATTTCTCTGTGGAGGGACATCTGGGTTGTTTCCAGCTTCTGGCTATTATAAATATGGCTGCTATGAACATAGTGGAACATGTGTTTTTATTACATGTTGGAGCATCTTCTGGGTATATGCCCAGGAGTGGAATAGCTGGGTCCTCAGGTAGTATTATGTCCAATTTTCTGAGGGTCCGCCAAACTGATTTCCAGAGAGGTTGTATCAATTTGCATTCCCACCAGCAATGGAGGAGTGTTCCTCTTTCTCCACATCCTCGCCAACATCTGCTGTCACCTGAGTTTTTAATCTTAGCCATTCTGACTGGTGTGAGGTGGAATCTCAGGGTTGTTTTGATTTGCATTTCCCTGATGACTAAGGATGTTGAACATTTCTTTAGGTGCTTCTCCGCCATTTGAGTTTCCTCAGTTGAGAATTCTCTGTTTAGCTCACTTCCCCATTTTTTGATAGGGTCCATCTCTCCAGCCCCTTAGCCTGCTTTTCTTATATTCTTCTTAGGAGAGCAAAGCCAAATTGAATTCCATTTTTTAAAAAATATTATTAGTTGTGCATGGTGTACATGTTGGTGGTGGTAGTGGTGGTGATGGTGATGGTGGTGGTGGTGGTGGTGGTGATGGTGGTGTGTGTGTGTGTGTGTGTGTGTGTGGTGTCTGTGTATGGTGTATGTGTGTGTGATACAGTGGAACCAATTATAGCATTGCATGCCTGTAATGCAGCACTTCAGAGCTAGAAAGAACATGGGTTTGAGGCTAACCTGAGCTACAAAGCAAAGACTCTTGTCTCTAACAAACCAATAAAAACAAGAAACAGCTTGGAAGGCACAAGGAGCTGGGGCTAGCCAATGCTCACATTGCCCTGCCCAGTCCTTCTTACCATCTGAGCACGCTCAGCCTGGTTCTTAGTGGCTAGCCCCTGCATCTGTTCTGTATTCGTCTTGCCTATGAACATGACAGACTAGACACGCCAGTGAGTAACCTGTCCCTGGCAGCCCTTCGTGTGTAGCTGACAGGTGTGAGCACGCATGCCCAGCTCCCTACTCTCTGCTTCGTGGGCTGAGCTAGATGTCCTGTGCTCCCTGCAGGTTCAAGCTGCAGCAGCCTGCTTTGCAGCTGGCTTGACAAGGCTTGTTACTTCCTTCCTCCACCTGTCCCTTCACTTCCCAGGCACTGATCACCAACTTCTCATTGTAGGGTAAAGCATCTGTCAGGGACTCAAGCTTCTGAAAGTTCTTTGCAGCTTACAACAGGTCATGAAGGAAGCAAATATAGAGGTTAAAACTAAGGACTCTCCCACACAGCCAATCTTGAGGACTCTCCCGCACAGCCAATCTTGAGACTAGGATAAATTACCTTGCTGACTTGGTGGCTTCTGTGAAGATCCTGAACTTTGGGCTGACAGAGTCTCCAGCCTTCTCAGGTGCTAGGACAAAGGCACTACTGCTTGGCACAGAAGGTCACCTCCTCCCTCCTGTGTACCCAGCAAAGGAAGCACACTGTACCTTTGTTTATCACCACAAGCTGACCATGCTGGTCTTTCTCCTCTCGTTGTACTGACCACAAATGGCCAGGGTGGGGCACAAGCAGTCCAGAGCCCTTACCTAGCAGCTATGGAGGCTTGGGACAGCAGTAGTGGCCGTCTCCATTCCTGAACTGTCTTCTTAGTTCAAGGCCTAGCTGAAGCTGGAGCTCTGTCCCCCATGTGGCAGATGGACAGAAAGTTTGTGCAGTCTGGAGGCCTGGCTCCAAGCCCCAGAAGAACACACAAATGTCTTTGTAGTAGATGCCAGAGCTGAATCGTGTCACCGAGAGTCTTGTGATGTCCTTTAAAAAGATGAGGCAGCTTTCCCTTCAAAAGAAAACCTGTGCTTGAGGAGCTAGAGAAAAAGCAGTCAAGGGACATGAAATCATTATCCTTTGTCCCTGTGGGACCCAGCATGAGACGGCACATTTCCCAAGACAAGCATGTGACTCCTTTCTGGGAGGAGGGATTTATGCAGAGACAGCCACTCTGTTCCCTAGTGTGGGAGTTAGAATCTGCACCTTGAATGTACAAGCACAGCACCAGCCTCTATCATCACACGGCAGAAAGAATCTTCGCTGGAAAACGTCACCAGAGAGAGGGTTGATAGCTCTCACGCAAAACATCCAGATACAGAGTAGTAGGGGTATCGTTGTTGCGTTACCCAAAGTCAAGGCGGGACTTAAGAGTCATTTACCCTTTCTACAGAGACCACTGATGTAGCACCTTCATTTCCATTTTTTCCCTGCAGGGGCCAGCCATACGGTTCTTTAAAAGCCAGTTCCCAGAGAATTCTTCGTGAATGCTGGAAGCATCATAGACCCCAGCTCTGGCGACCTGAGACCAGGGTGAAGCAAGGAGTGTCATAGCTTAGACAAGGGCTTGAGCAGGACAGCTATTTGGGGAATGGATCAGAAAGTATTCCTACTATGTAATTCAATTTAATCCCTGAAGCTGGACTTTTATTTTTTTATTTTTTTAAGATTTATTTATTTTATTTGTATGACTACACTGTTGCTGTCTTCAGACACACCAGAAGAGGGCACCAGATCCCATTACAGATGGTTGTGAGCCACCATGTGGTTCTTGGGAATTGAACTCAGGACCTCTGGAAGAGCAGCTGGTGCTCTAACCTCTGAGCCGTCTCTCCAGCCCCCTGGACTTTTATTTTGAACTTAAAAACTTCACCCAGTCATGCTTCCACATAACTGTGCTTCTGAACACCCCCTATTCTCATTTAGCTTGAAATGTTTAATTCTTAAATTTCACCACTCTAGGGTTTTTAGCTGACTAAGCATGTGATCTGTCTCCCTTTCCCTCCAATCCTTCTGAAGTGTCAGAAGGAACATGACAGTCACAGGAGCTTGCCACAGCACTGGGCACTAGGGGCACACCTCAGGAATGACACCAGTGAGGAACTGAACTGTGCAGGAGATGAGCAGGAAAATTTCATGCTGTGGAGGCTCAGCACCCTACCCTTGAATGATGGGCACTTCTACAGACATTTACGTTATGATGCACAACAACAAAATTACAGTTTTGAAACAGCAATGAAAATGATTCTATGGCTGGGCGTCACCACAGCAGCATCCGGAAGATTAAGAATCACTGCTCTAGAGAAACAGTTGAGAGGATGAGCACACATATGGGATTTACTCAGGTGACGTACAGCCTCTGGTCCAGCTAATCCAACAATGGATGTCCACCAGCCGAATGTCCAAGAATTCTGTAGTTGTTCATTCCTATGGGCCAGATGCCTCAGCTGGTCTTCAGGATACTGGAATCCCAAAAAAGTAGGCTCTAAGACCAGTGAAGGAATCCACGTGCCAGCAAGAACAAGAGCAAGCAGATAAAGAAAAACCTTCCCTCTTTCATGTTTTTTAGACAGGCTGCCAACACAAGGTGTGGTCCAGGTTAAAGCTGGGTCTTCCCACCTCGGAAGATCTGGATTAATAGTGGGTCTTCCCACTTCAGATTATTTAGTTAAAAAAAAAAAAAAGTCAGAGGTGTAGCCAGCTCCTGGGTTTTAGTTAATTTCAGATGTAGTCAAGTTGACAACAAAAAATAGCCACCCAACAATGTGTTCCCCTAATCCAGGTGCTGCTAATCAGTAATCCCATCACCAGGAGGCTGCACAGCAAGAAAGGATAAATGACCCAAGCTGCCAGGACTATATAGGGAGACCTGTTAGAGAGAGACAGTAGACAGAGACACGCAGAAAGAGAGACGGAAAAGGAAAGAGGGGAGGGGAAAGTAGGTGGGAAAGAGAGAGTATAAAGAAAAAGAGAAAGCAGAACAGGACAGACGGAAAAAGAGAAGGAGACGGAAGAGTGAAGGCGGGGGCAGGGCATGGGGTGGGGCATGGGGTGGGGGAGGAAGAGGCAGGGAGAGGAAGGCCAAGATAAAATACTTAATCCCAGCAATTCAGAGGCAGAGGCAGGTGGACCTGAGTTCCAAGCTAGCTAGGACTACATAAGCCTTGTCTTAAAAACAAAAGAGCAAAAAAACCTCACAGTAGAAGCATAGGAAACACCCTTCCCCCCCCCCCCAAGGAGAGAGGCATCAGTCAGGAAGGAAGAAGGCCTTTCCCTCAGTGGTCCACAAGGAAACCGTTAAGTGGGTCATAATGAGGTTTTGCTGCACACAGTTTGACTCTGGAATTTGCTCCTTGGGAAAAATTTAAGAACCTAGTAATAAAACAGAAATTCCCCCTCCAAAGACACCTTGGGGGCAATGCCAGTCGCAATGCTCCTGTGCAGTGCCCCCATGCTTCCGCCATTAAGAGCCAGGCAGCCCAACCCATATGACCTGAAACAGACAGACAACACCTATGACCTGATCCTTGAGGAAAATCATGTAAGTTAATACAAGAAGCAGGTATTTTAAGTTACCTCAAACAGCCAGGAAGCCAATAGTGTAGAACAGGAAAAAAAAATAATCTGTCAGATTATACTGGCTGTAGCCACTAAGCTGGGTGATGCTGAATAACACATGGCAAAAGGAGATTGCTTTCCACACTCTGCCTCCATATACAGGCTGTGGCTCGTACACACACATGTATGCACACACACACAGGGAGGGGGAGGGAGAGGGGGAGGGGGAGAGGATGTAACCAGACTTTTAAATAGAAATTTTCCAAGTGTGATGGTATAGGCCTCTGATCACAACATGAACAGCATGAAAGAAGCAAGCAGACTTGGACTCTTGAGTCCAAGTCAAGCATAGTTTACACAGTAAGTTCCAGGCCAGACAATGCTACATAGTGAAATCCATGTCTGAATAAATACATAAGAAAAAATTTTAAGGGCTGGAGGTGTATAGCTCTGTGAGAGCACTTGCTTGGAAAGGTAGAGGCTCTTGATTGATCCCCAGCCAAAACAAACCAAGGAGGAGGAGGAGGACGAGGAGGAGGAGGAGGAGGAGGAGGAGGAGGAGGAGGAAGAGGAGGAAGAGGAAGAGGAGGAAGAGGAGGAAGAAGAGGAGAAGGAGGAAGAGGAGGAGGAAGAGGAGGAGAAGAAGGAAGAGGAAAGGAGGAGGAGGCAGAGGAAGAGGAGGAGAAGGATGAAGAGGAAAAAGAGAAGGAAGAGGAGGAGAAGGAAGAGGAGGAGGAAGAGGAGGAGGAGAGGGAGGAGGAGGAGAAAGAGAAGGAAGAGGAGGAGGAGAAGGAGGAGGAGGAAGAGGAGGAGGAGAAAGAGGAGGAGGAGAAAGAGGAGGAGGAAGAGGAGGAGGAGGAAGAGGAGGAAGAAGAGGAGAAGGAGGAGGAGGAAGAGGAGGAGGAGAAACTTTGAAACTAAACCTTCCGTCTCTCCTCCTCTGTAAGGAGATTTCCCCTTTTGGACTTGAGGCCATGTAGGAAGAACGAATTGCCTTAATGACAGAAGTCTCCAAGGAGCCCTCTACCAGCGAAGAACACTCATCGAACAGCACACACCCTTAATCCCAGCACTGGAGAGAAGGAGATCTCTGTGAGCTCTAGGACAGTCAGAACTCATTACATAAAGAAACTCTGTCCAAGGAAAAAAAAGCTAAAGACACCTCCCAAATCTGAGCATGCTGAACCCCTTGTTTGCCGGTGGGAAATCCACGTTTAACCTTGAAGCAGCAGACGGTCTCCCTGTGACCCCACACATACATTTTGTCTTCCTTAAAATACCCCAGGAAACCCAGCCTCCCGAAGCAGAAAGAGATCCCAGCAGCTGTATAGCCTGTTTATGGAGCAGATAAAAAATCATCCACACGTTTCATTATACTTCAGAATCTCTTCACAACTGACCCATCATTCAAACTTTAGAGTCTTGTTTGAAATTTAAAAAACAACAATAACAGCAACAACAACAAAAACTGTAATAAAAATAATAAAATGGGGCAGGATTCCTGCTTGAGGATGGAAATAGAACTGCAGTTTGGGCAGTATCTTAGGTGCTCAGTGGCATCGGAGGGCAAGGTGCAAGAGCATCCCTATTCCCGTGGCACCGTTAGTCCAGCGGAGAGGGAGATGGACGGACACGCCTTATCACTGTGGCAAGAGCTGCTAGGAGGAAAGATAGGCAGAGTTAGGCTACAGTGTGCAAAGTGAGAGTGGGGTCTCTGTTGGGCACTTACCGTGCCAGACGAGCCTTTAGGGAGGAGAAGGGAGCATGAGGAATTAGAGGAAAGCAGAGGAACCAGAGGAAGCAAAGTAAAAGGACCAGCAAATGGAGTCAATGGCCTGTAAAGAAGTGACTGGGCTGCCGAGGGGCTCCGAGGAGGCTTGAAGGGGAAAGCAAGGGCAGAAGGAACAGATAACAGACAGATGGATGTCCCCGTGGCTTTGCTCAGAACTGAGAAAGTGGTAGGCATTTCTGAGTGACAAGTGGCCAGATCTGATCTGTGGTCTGTCCAGACAGGACTGGCGGAGGCCACAAATGGAAACAGTATGGACTGCTGCGTACACTGGACCCTATCCTACATCCTGCTTGACTGTCAACTGACCGGTAGGAAGAGTCCTCCAAAAAGATGGCCCTGGGCAAGCCTCTGCTTCTTGTATCGCCTGTTCCCTGTCCATCTCTGCGCCTCACTAGCCTTCCTGAGAGAAAGTCTCCAAGCATGCCTACTTCCTGTCCACCTTTGCACCTCCCTAGCCTTTCCAAGAGAAAGTCTCCAGGCATGCCTACTTCCTGTTCACCTGTGCACCCCATTAGCCTTCCAGAGAGAAAGTCTCAAAGTTATGGGCTCTACTCTTGGACAGATGCTTTTCTCCCCACTGGATGGTAAAGCATTGTCCCAGAAGCTCCACCAACAAGATGCCACAGTCCTCTGCTCTGCACTCCTGAGGCTTGGCAGTGCAGTGCCCTCTTGCTCCTTGGAAAGCAGCCTTGATGAACACATATCAAAAAAGACAAAGTTTGGTTCAGAAAGCTGGTTTACTTAGAATCATAGTGACTATGCTCACTACAGGACAAAGGCCTCGGGGTCTGCCTAGTGTAACAGGAAGCTCTCCCAGGGACGCTTGCTTTTGAAAGCAAGTTCCTTCGGCTGGAGATGTAACTCAGTTGACATTGTGCTCATCTAGCAGGCATAAATCCTACATTCCAGCTCCAGCACTACATAAAGTAGTCATGTTAGCACAAGTCTGTACTCTAAGCACTCAGGAAATAGAGATGGATAAGAAACTGAAGATCTTCCTGGTCTATATATGCAGCTCAAGACCTGCCTGGGCTAGATGAAACTATGTCTAGAATAAACAAACAAACAAACAAATTCAAATAAAGAAATATAAAAATAGCATAGACTGGGAGTAGGGTAGACTGGGAGAAGATGCTTAGCTTGCATCATGAGGAGGCTACTACATTCCCTGCCTTATTTCATTACTTCCTTTAACGATGCATTCATTTACTCATCCAGTGTACTTATTAGACGCCTACTGTGTGCCAGCTACATACTGAGAACTAGGCAATGGAGACAAAAACAAAGACGCTACATCATTTCTACAATGTGGTGGTGATGCGTGTGTGTGTGTGTGTGTGTGTGTGTGTGTGCGCAAACACATATGTGGAACAAATCTGAAAGGGAAATACAACTATTTCTGAGTTTGTCCCAAGGTGGTGGATTGGTGGGATTTTTATGTTTTTATTACTAGAAGTCCCAGGTCTATTTATTGCTATCATTTGTGCAGACATGATCATTTAAAATTGTTTAAAGTCATGTAAATCATCTGTGGTGGGAGACCTCTGCCTGGGCCACCAGGGCTCTATATCCAAATAGTACGGGGAGAAAGCTAGCCTTCCAGGAGTGTGGAAAAACCAGTGACAGGCAGTAAAAGGACTAAAACTGCTCAGTGGGACTTGCCCGGAATCCTTGGTACACAGGGACTGAGGAACAGCCTGGAGGAAGGAACTTTCCGGTTTCCATCTGTGGTGGGAGACCTCTGCCTGGGCCACCAGGGCTCCATAGCCAAATAGCACTGGAAGAAAGATAGCCTCCCAGGAGTGTGGACAAGCCTGTCTGCTCAGAGGGACCCACCTGGAATACCCAGGACACAGGGACTGAGGAGCAGGCTTCTGGTTTCTTTTGGTGGCTGGAGAGCAGATCCTGTGACACTGGGCTCCATACTCAAATAGTGCCAGGAGAGAGCTGGTATACCAGGAGTGCAGAAACACCTTCAAGCACAGGCAAGACCACCACTTCTTTTACTGGACCAAGAGGGACCCTTGCAGAGCCATCAGGACACAGGAAAGAAGGGATAGCTGCAGATTAGATCCTTCTTGTTTCTGTCTGCACCCCAGAGCTGGCCCTGTACCACAGTTCTCCAAAAGCAAATTCCTCTCAGAGAGAACTGGTCTTCAAGGAGTATTGACACCTAGGCTTGCAGGAAAGACAAGCCACAGTCAGAGAGAGTAAGACCAGCTAACATGGGAGATAACCAGATGGTGAAAGGCAAGGGCAAGAACATAAGGAACAAAAGCCAAGGCTACTTGGCATCATCAGAACCCAGCTCTCCCAACAGAACAAGCCCTGGATACCCCAACACACCAGAAAAGCAAGACTCAGACTTAAACTCACATCTCATGATGATGATAGAAGATTTTAAGAAGGAAATAAATAACTCCCTTAAAGAAATACAAGAGAACACAGATAAACAACTAGAAGCCCTAAAAGAGGAAACACAAAAATCCTTTAAAGAATTACAGGAAACCACAATCAAACAGATGAAGGAAATGAACAAAACCATCAAGGAACTAAAAACAGAAATAAAAACAATAAAGAAATCACAAAGGGAGATAACCCTGGACTTAGAAAACCTAGGAAAGAAATCAAGAATCATAGATGCAAGCTTCACCAACAGAATACAAGATATGGAAAAGAGAATCTCAGGTGCGGGAGATTCCATAGAAAACATTGACACAACAGTCAAAGAAAACTTGAAAAGCAAAAAGCTTCTAACCCAAACACCCAGGATATCCAGGATACAATGAGAAGACAGAACCTGAGGATAATAGGTATAGAAGAGAGTGAAGATTCCCAACTTAAAGGACCAGTAAATATCCTCAACAAAATTATAGAAGAAAACTTCCCTAACCTAAAGAGATGAGCATAAATATACAAGAAGCCTATAAAACTCCAAATAGACTGGACCAGAAAAGAAATTCCTCCCGTCACATTATAGTCAAAACACCAAATACACGAAATAAGGAAAGAATATTAAAAGCAGTAGGGGGAAAAGGGCAAGTAACATATAAAGGCAGACCAACCAGAATTACCCCAGACTTTTCACCAGAGACTATGAGAGCTATAAGATCCTGGGCAGATCTCATACAGACCCTTAAAGAACACAAATGCCAGTCCAGGCTGCTATACCCAGAAAAACTCTCAATAATCATAGATGGTAAAACCAAAATATTCTATGACAAATCCAAATTTGCACAGTATGTCTCCACAAACCCAGCCCTACAAAGAATAATACATGGAAAACACCAACTCAAGGAGGGAAACTACACCCAAGAAAAAGCAAGAAAGTAATCTTTCAACAAACTCAAAATAAGACAGTCACACAAACATAAAAACAACATCAAAAATAACAGGAAGCAAAAATCACTATCCTTAATATCTCTTAACATCAATGGACTCAATTCCCCAATAAAAAGACATAGACTAACAGACTGGATCCATAAACAGGACCCAGCATTTTGCTGCATCCAGGAAACGCACCTCTGTGTTAAAGACAAACACTACCTCAGAGTAAAAGGCTGGAAAACAATTTTCCAGGCAAATGGCCCCAAGAAAAAGGCTGGGGTAGTCATTCTAATATCTGATAAAATCAACCAAAAGTCATGAAAAAAGATAAGAAAGGACACTTCATCCTCATCAAAGGAAAAATCTACCAAGAAGAACTCTCAATTCTGAACATCTATGCCCCGAATGCAAAGGCTCCCACATTCATAAAAGAAACTTTACTAATGCTCAAAGCACACATTTCACCTCACACAATAATAGTGGGAGACTTCAACACCCCACTATCATCAATGGACAGATCTTGGAAACAAACTAAAAAGAGACACAGTGAAACTAACAGATGTTAGGAACCAAGTGCATTTAACAGATATCTATAGAACATTTCATCCTAAATCAAAAAAAAATATACCTTCTTCTCAGCACTTCATGGTACCTTCTCCAAAATTGATCATATAATTGGCCACAAAACAAACCTGAACAGATATAAGAAGATTGAAATAATCCCATGCCTCCTATCAGACCACTACAGAATAAGGCTGGTCTTCAATGGCAACAACAACAACAACAGAAAGCCCACATACACATGGAAGCTGAACAATGCTCTGCCCAATGATAACTTGGTCAAGGAAGAAATAAATAAAGGCATTAAAGACTTCCTAGAATTTAATGAAAATGAAAGTACAACAGACTCAAACCTATGGGACACAATGAAAGCAGTGTTAAGAGGAAAACTCATAGCTCTGAATGCCTCCAAAAAGAAACTGGAGAGAGCAAATACTAGCAACTTAACAGCACACCCGAAAGCTCTAGAGTAAAAAGAAGCTAATACACCCAGGAGGAGTAGAAGGCAGGAGATAATCAAATTAAAGGCTGAAATCAACCAAGTAGAAACTAAAAGAACTATACAAAGAATCAACAAAACCAGGAGCTGGTTCTTTGAGAAAGTCAACAAGATAGATAAACCCTTAGCCAGACTAACCAGAGGGCACAGAGACAGTATCCAAATTAACAAAATTAGAAATGAAAAGGGAGATATAACAACAGATTCTGAGGAAATTTAAAAAATCATCAGATCCTACTACAAAAGCTTAAACACAACAAAACTGGAAAATCTGGATGAAATGGACAAGTTTCTAGACAGATACCAAATACCAAAGTTGAGTCAGGATCAGATAAACCATCTAAACAGTACCATAACCCCTAAAGAAATAGAATCAGTCATTAAAAGTCTCCAAACCAAAGAAAGCACAGGACCAGATGGGTTCAATGCAGAATTCTATCAGACCTTCAAAGAAGACCTAATACCAATACCCTTCAATCTATTCCACAAAATAGAAACAGAAGGAACACTACCCAATTCATTCTATGAGGCCACAGCTACACTGATACCAAAATGTCACAAAGACCCAACAATAAAAGAAAACTTCAGACCAATTTCCCTTATGAATATCGATGCAAAAATACTCAATAATATTCTCACAAACCGAATCCAAGAACACATCAAAACGATCATTCATCATTATCAAGTAGGCTACATCCCAGGGATGCAGGGATGGGTCAATACCCAGAAATCCATCAATGTAATCCACTACATAAACAAACTCAAAGAAAAAAACCACATGGTCATTTCGTTAGATGCTGAAAAAGCATTTGAAAATTCAACATCCCTTCATGATAAAAGTCTTGGAAAGATCAGGAATTCAAGGTCCATACCTAAATATAGTAAAAGCAATATACAGCAAACCAGTGACCAACATCAAACTAAATGGAGGGAAACTTGAAGCAATCCCACTAAAATCAGGGACTAGACAAGGCTGTCCTCTCTCTCCCTATCTATTCAATATAGTACTTGAAGTTCTAGCTAGAGCAATTAGACAACAAAAGGAGGTCAAATGGATACAAATTGGAAAGAAAGAAATCAAAATATCACTATTTCCAGATGATATGATGGTATACTTAAGTGACCCGAAAAACTCCACCAGAGATGTGCTCCAGCTGATAAACACCTTCAGCAAAGTGGCCGGATACAAAATTAACTCAAGCAAATCAGTAGCCTTCCTATACTCAAAGGATAAACAGGCTAAGAAAGAAATTAGGGAAATTACACCCTAATTATATTATATTACAATATAAAGTATCTTTTGTGACTCTAACCAAACAAGTAAAAGATCTGTATGACAAGAATTTAAAGTCTCTGAAGAAAGAAATCGAAGAAGACCTCAGAAGATGGAAAGATCTCCCATGCTCATGGATCGGCAGGATTAATATTGTTAAAATGGCCATCCTGCCGAAAGCAATATACAGATTCAGTGCTATCCCCATCAAAATTCCAACGCACTTCTTCATAAACTTAGAAAGAGCAATTCTCAAATTCATATGGAATAACAGAAAACCCAAGATAGCAAAAACTGTTCTCAACAATAAAAGGACTTCTGGGGGAATCAGCATCCCTGACCTCAAGCTATACTACAGAGCAGTAGTGATAAAAACTGCATGGTATTGGTTCAGTGACAGGCAAGTAGAAGACCCAGAAATGAACCCACACACTTATGTTCACTTGATCTTTGACAAAGGAGCTAAAACCATCCAGTGGAAAAAAGACAGCATCTTCAACAAATGGTGCTGGTTCAACTGGACGTCTATATGTAGAAGAATGCGAATTGATCCATTCCTATCTCCCTGTACAAAGCTCAAGTCCAAGTGGATCCAGGACCTCCACATAAAACCAGATACACTGAATCTAATAGAAGATAAAGTGGGGAAAAGTCTTGAACACATGGGCACAGGGGAAAAGTTCCTGAACAGAACAGCAATGGCTTGTGCTCTAAGATCAAGAATCGACAAATGGGACCTCATAAAATTACAAAGCTTCTGTAAGGCAAAGGACACTGTAAATAGGACAAATGGCAACCTACAGAATGGGAAAAGATCTTTACCAATCCTACATCTGATAGAGGGTTAATATCCAAGGTATACAAAGAACTCAAGAAGCTAGACTCCAGAGATCCAAATAACCCTATCAAAAAATGGGGAAGAGAGCTAAACAGAGAATTCTCAACTGAGGAAACTCAAGTGGCCAAGAAGCACCTAAAGAAATGTTCAACATCCTTAGTCATCAGGGAAATGCAAATCAAAACAACCCTGAGATTCCACCTCACACTAGTCAGAATGGCTAAGATCAAAAACTCAGGTGACAGCAGATGTTGGCGAGGATGTGGAGAAAAGGAACACTCCTCCACTGCTGGTGGGAATGCAAGTTGATACAATCCCTCTGGAAATCAGTTTGGTAGACCCTCAGAAAAATGAACATAATACTACCTGAGGACCGAGCTGTTCCACTCCTGGGCATATACCCAGAAGATGCTCCAACATGTAATAAAGACACATGTTCCACTATGTTCATAGCAGCCATATTTATAATAGCCAGAAGCTGGAAACAACCCAGATGTCCCTCCACAGAGGAATGGACAGAAAATGTGGTACATTTACACAATGGAATACTACTCAGTTATTAAAAACAATGACTTCATGAAATTCTTAGGCAAATGGATGGAACTTGAAAATATCATCCTGAGCGAGGTAATGCAGTCACAAAAGAATGAACACAGTATATACTCACTGATAAGTGGTTATTAGCCCAAAAGTTCAGAATACCCAAGTGTCACCTCACAGCAACCTTAGGGCTGAGTGTGAGGTCCCAGATGGAGGAGTTGGAGAAGGGACTGAAGGAGCTGAGGGAGTTTGAAGCCCCAGGGAGGGAGCCACAGTGGCAACTGGCCTGACCCCTGATGCTCCAGGAGACTGGATCATCAACCAAAGAATACACATGGAGGGACCCATGGTGCTGGCCACATATGTGGCAGAGGAAGCTGTTGTTATCCATCAGGGGGAGCAGAGGCCCTAGTTCCTGAGTGTGCTAGATGCCCCAATATAGGAGAATGCCAAGGAGGGAAGACAAGAGTGCGTGGGTGGGTGGGGGAATGCCCCCATAGAGGCAGGGGGAAGGGAGAGGGAATCAGGAGGTTCCAAAGGGGAGATCTGGAAAGGGGGAAACATTTGAAATGTAAATAAAGTATCAAGAAAAATAAAATAAGGTCATATAAATGCGTTGGAAAAGGCCACAAAGTTCTAGTCACCTAACACATTTCAGCTCCCTGAACTCTTTTTGTCTTCCGAGTCTTGCTCTGTAGCCCTAAAATCACTATTTTCTTGCCTCTGCATCCTCAGCTAAGTGACAGGCAAGTGTATAAATTTATAGCAGTCTTGGGCCCATCTTCATTTTGTAGATGAATGAATGAGCCTTAAAAGGGTAAAAACAAATTCCCAGGAGGTCAGAACATGAACAGGTATGTAGGCAGCCATGTACCAAGAGGAAAAGGGCTTCAGTGGAAGCTCTGCCCTGTTAAAGTGCAAACTGCGACAGGAAGTTGACAAGCAGCCTGGGGGATTCTAGCAAGCAAGCTCCCAGATGCTACTACACAGATGGGCTGCAGAAGAGCAGTAGGGTGTGGAATCTGAGGGAGTTCTGACTCAAAAGGATGAGCAGAGACTTAACTCCCCTTCCTGTGCTCAGATTTCCTGTCATCTGTAAGGCAGATACTATTTTCTACTGCTGGGGTGGTTAGGAAGAGGAGGGGAGGAGGAGGAGGAGGGGGAGGAGGAGGAGGGAAGGAGGAGGAGGGGAGGAGGAGGAGGAGGGGGAGGAGGAGGAGAGAAGGAGGAGGAGGGGAGGAGGGGAAGAGGAGGAAGAGAAGAGGAAGAAGGGAGGAGGAGGGGAGGAGGAAGAGGAAGGGAGGAGGAGGGGAGAAGGAGGAGGAGGGGAGGAGGAGGAGAGGAGGAGAAGGGGAGGAGGAGGGGAGGAGGAGGAGGAGAAGAGGAAGAGGGGAGGAGGAGGGGAGGAGGAAAGGGGGAAGAGGAGGAAGAGAGGAAGAGAGGACGAGGAGGGGAGGAGAAAGGGAGGAGGAGGGGGGAGGAAGAGAAGGAGGGAGGAAGAGAGGAGAGGAGGAGGAAGAGACATTCACAAAGTCCAGTGCCTAGTTCATTCTAAGAGCAAGGGATGGCCCTTTGCACAAAGCTGGTATCCGTTCCCAAGCTACTCCATCTTCTTTCTCCACTCCCCCCATTACTGGAAGCCATCAATGCCCCTCTTATTCCAGCTTCTCCAAGAACAGCCCCGACTCAACCACATGGAGATGTAAATATTGCCCAAGAGGCTTCTCTTTGCTAGGAGGCCTGAGAAAATACTGGATCTTTCTTCGCTGGAGAAATTGTGTGTTTTTTCAAAAAAGTAAGACTTCTTGGTTAAAAGGGCTGACAATTAAAATTTATATTCTTGAGCCATCAAGACAATTTTCTGGGCAAACTTAAGTTTTGAAAATTAGTATAAAGACAGACAGCCACACAGTGTGTGTGCGCACATATGCAAGCACACACACACACACACACATTAGTGCAAAGAAAATGCAAAGCAAGGCAGTTTCATTCGTTTCTCAGATGCCGAAAAGATGAGGTTGGTGACAGAGAGTGATGGGGACAAAGGAGGGCCACATAAATCTAAGGCTATGTCATTTCTCTGAGCTAGCCTGATGGAGGGACTTGAGCTCCTACAGAAATATTAATGAGCTAACCTGCACTCAACACGGAGGAAGTATGTGGGCCAAAATTAATTTCTGTAAAAACAATCATCTGCATTTTGTGCTCCTATCTGCTGCCCAGTGTGTGGGGAAAGAAGTCGGGGCCCTTTGAACTGGTGCTGCTGAGACCACCGGCTCAAGAGACACTCTGATTAATGGCAGATCTTTACCCCTCCCTCTGTTCCTCCAAACTCAATCCCCCAGTTCCATCTCCAGCTCTGCAACAGACTGCCTGCAGCAGCCTTCCCATCTCCTGTGGATCCCATAGACCTTTCCCTCCTAACACCACACACACACACACACACACACACACTCACGCACACTCACACACTCACACACACTCACACACTCACACACACTCACACACTCACACACATACACCAACACACACTCACACACTCACACTCACACACACTCACACACATTCACACTCACACACATTCACACACTCACACACACTCACACACTCACAGTCACACACACTCACACATACTCACACATTCACACACTCACACACTCACACTCACACACTCACACACTCACACTCACACACTCACGCGCACACACACTCACACACACTCACACACATTCACACACTCACACATATACTCACACTCACACATATACTCACACACACACACACACACACACACACACACAGTACTTTAGCTCCCAACTGCAGCAGGCATTTCCCTGCAAACCCACAGGCCACTCCTGCCAGGGAAGTAGGTAGGCTGACTGCAGATCTTCACCTCTTCTTCTGCTCCTCCAGAGCAGAAGATGGGACTGCTCCTCCCCCAGTCCCATCCCCCAAGTCTGTAGCAGAGCACCTGCTGTGGTCTCTCTGTCCTGACTCCATCCTCAACACAGCTTCTCCTTCCTTTCAGGCCAGCCAGAGCTATACAGTGAAACCATGTCTTTAAAAAGGTGAACAGCACCTGTAGTTGTCCTCTGGCCTACACACACACACACACACACACACACACACACACGGGGTGGGGGGAAAGGGGAGAGAGAGAGTGAAAAAGAGGGGAGAAAGGAGAGGGAGGGAGGAAGAGAGGGAGAGAGAGAAATACAAAAACACAGAGTGATTTCTGGGGCATGTGGTCTCCTCAAAAGTTGAGAGCAGGCTGCTGGCCTTTCTCCCTGGGCTTCGGGCCTCTGCTCCCCAGGCTGTTGGAGCAGCCTAGATTCTCCGAAGCCCTTCTCTGACTGGGGTTTGTTTTGTTCCTGTGAGAGCTGCAGAGATTTCTGAATTCTCTTCCACTGTTACCATTCTTGAGAAAGCTTGTAAGCCCCTTCAACCAGGCACAACTAACTTTAGGAAGATGGAAGAGGGAGGAGCCAGAGTTTAAAATCATCATAAATTACAGAATGGTTCAAGACCATTCTGGAATACATGGCCCTGTCTTAAAAAAAAAAAAAAACATATAAACGGGGGCTGAAGAACTGGCTCAGAGGCTAAAAGCAGGCTGCTCTTGCAGAGCACCCAGATTCAGTTCCAAGCACCCACATGGCAGCTCACAGTGGTCTGTAACTCCAGTTCCAAGAGATGTGCTAACTTCTCCCCTCTAAGGGCATCAGGCATACACATGGTTCCCAGGCATGCAAGTCAAACAGTCATACACATAAAAAAATAAATTAATCTTTAAAAAACGTGTGTGTGTTTGGGTGTCTGATTCAGAGGGTTAAAACTGCTGGCAAATTAATCATTATGAATTTCTGATATTTGAAGCAAGAGTGGAAAGGCAAAAAGAAACTTGCTTGTATGTATCTCAACCTGGCCTTGTACTCTCGGACACATCTCTTCTACCACCTGAGTGCTGGAACTACAAGTATGTTCCACCATACCCACATGTGGCTGGGAAACATCCCTTTGTTGAGACAAGATAACCCAGGCTAGCCACAAACTTACTATGTACCCTGAGGATAACTTCTCACTGCTTATCTTCCTGCCTCCACCTTCTACCTTCCCTGTGCTGGGATTACCATTGAAAGCCACCACACCGGTTTCTATGGGATCTTGAGGATGTAGCCAGGGCTCTAGGTGAGCACTTCACCAACATTCCGGTCTAGCAAATGGTTTCTTTAAAAAGCCACCTGTGTGTTTCCAGGGCTCAGATGCTATTTGCCAAGTGTGTTTTGACACTGGTGCAGGCAGATGCTCTTCTTGGAGCTTGGACACGGGTACCAGTGATGATCCTGGTGCTTTCGGTGCCTTAACTACAGCCTTCGAAGGAGCACTGCATGATGAGCCCTTTAGATGAGTAGCCAGCTTCCTCCCTAATTCAAAACCTTAGAAGGAAGACAACACATCTCTAACTACGGTTGTTTTGTTTTGATTTGATTTAATTTGGCTGGTTTTTTTGTTTTTGTTTTTGTTTTTGTTTTGTTTTTGTTTTGTTTTGTTTTGGTTTTTGGTTTTTGGTTTTTCGAGACAGGGTTTCTCTGTGTAGCCCTGGCTGTCCTGGAACTCACTCTGTAGACCAGGCTGGCCTCGAACTCAGAAATCCGCCTGCCTCTGCCTCCCAAGATTTGGCTTATTTTTAAGATAACCACTTCAGAACAGGTGCATCCAGGAACCGCAAGCTTGTTAGTTAATGTTGTTTTAGGACCTAGTGAAGCTATGGAGAAACTAATACGTAAAGGTGCTTATGAACATGGGCGTTCGCTGTGCACCAGATGCACGTCTGCCTCGCCCTCGACAGGTTCTTTCCCGTCACTGACGGGTTTACTTTTATCTAGCTGTCAGTACCGCCAAGGTAAGGACTTACTCTAATTGTTACTTCATATGTGTATTGTACACCACACTGTGGAAATACCTACTCATTTTACAGTCATTAAATTAGCAAGGGAATGGCACCAGTGAGAGTCTAAAAATCAGAGAAACACAAATCACAGCAGAACAGCTGCATCCAGTGTCCATCTTAGTCACCATTCTGCAACTGTGAAGAGACACAGCGACTCTTAGGAAAGGAAGCATTTATGGGGCTGCCTTACAGAGTCACAGGTTCACAGCGTAATCATCATAGCAGAGAGCATGGAGAGATGCATGGTGTAGAGGAGCACTACATCTGCAACCTCAAAGCCCACCCACAGTGATGCACTGCCTCCAACAAGGCCACACCTCTTCCAGCCAGACCACATCTCTAATCCTTCTCAAGTAGTATCACTCCTGATGGCTAAGCATTCAAATAGATGAGCCTATGGGGACCATTTTTAACTCAGACCACCACATTGTCAATCGTCACTTTTGAAAGTGTGTATGTGTGTGTGTGTGTGTGTGTGTGTGGTGCCCTGTTTGGAAGTCAGAGGACAACTTTTGACAGTCACTTCTCTCTATGGATTCCTGGGCTGGAGCTCAGGTTGGGAAGCTTCTCCCCAATGAGCCCTCTCATGGCCAGTGTTTCTCACTTCTCTGCCACTTATAATGACTGCCACTTATAATGACTTCCTAGCTGGGCTTTGCCGTCTGGCTAGTCGGCTTGCACGTTCCCTGCACCCCTTACAAGCTCTTTCAGCTTGGCCAAACTGCTGAGTTCCCCTATCTGTACGGTATAATAGCGCCATACAGTAGTGGGGTTTGTGAGTATTAGCTGGATGGTGAATGGAAAGCGCTTGTGTGGGGCTTGGCAGAGTGAATTGTTCAGTAAATGGCGCCCATTGGTAGTGTCATTGTTTTCTTGTGTTGCCCATAGGACTGCAACCTGTCCTAGAGTTGGCGTTGCTTTTGTCTCTAAAGAAAACAGAGGCTAAAGGAGATTCTGTAGCTCATGGTTCTGGCTTAGGTCTCAAGGTCTGTTTGCTTCACAGGAGAGGGGATCAGACCCCATTTGCCCACGCTAGGAGTGTCCTACCATTACACTAATCCCTGGCTACAGAAGTAGCCTGCCTGCCTGCCTGCCTGCCTGCCTGCCTGCCTGCCTGCCTTCCTCCTTCCTTCCTCCCTCGCCCTCTCCCTCCTTCTTGCTCTCTGCTCTCCCCCCCTCTCTCAAAGGGTGTGAAGGGGTAGCTATGTCTGTTTCTCATGCCTTTGATGTGATGCAAAAGAAGGTACATCCTGTCACCCTTGGCTTGATTGTCTTGCCACAAAAGGTAGCTGCAATTGAATCATGATTTTCCTATGCAACCTTAAGTGTGTAGGGCATGGAAGGGACCAGGGCTTACTTCCAGCAGAGCTGTCCAGAGACCCAGAGCCTGCCACTAGGTCAATGCTGCGATCTAAAGAGAGATAGGAGGAGGCGAGCAGAGGTGGAACAGATTGAAAGCTGTTCCAGGTGAGACACGATGTGAATGAGACAGAGCAGACTAAAGCCGTGTGCCCAGCCTGCTGGTCTGCGGATGCTGGTCTGCGGATGCTGGTCTGTGGATGCCAGTCTGCGGATGCTCCAACAATACTATGCAAAACTGAAATAGGAGCAGAATATTAAGAAAGACAATGGACATATTGGTAGTTTGGTCAAATGTGACAATAATAGTATGTGGGATTGTTTTTGTTGAAGAATCACTTTGAGAAATTTAAGGACAAGTTGTCTTAATGTCTGTAATTTAATTTTTGAAGAGATTTTTAAAATTTTAAATTATGTGTATGTTTGTGTATGTGTTCATGAGTACAGGCATCATTTAAGGCCAGAAGAGGCTGTCAGATGCCCTGGAGTTATCAACAGCTATGAACTATGCAATGTGAGTGCTGCAAACCAAGCTCAGGTCCTCTGGATGTTCATCCTCTAATCCCTGAGCCAGCCCACCAGCTGCTCATTTTCTTCTCGCCTCCTCCTCTTCCCCTTCCTCCTCCTCTTCCCCTTCCTCCTCCTCTTCCCCTTCCTCCTCCTCCTCTTCCCCTTCCTCCTC
>JADRCH010000268.1:887857-901563 GCA_019843965.1 Rhynchomys soricoides
ACTGGGGGTAGCACAGTAGGGGGATAGCTGTGAGCTATCCCCAGCCTTCTTAGAAGCCTCACCTTCTAAGCATTAAAGGAGCAATTTGTCCTTTTTACACCTCAGGGGGACACATTTGCTCTCTGACAGATCTGAAAATGGTCAATTCCAACACGTACAAGAATCCGAAAACTAGTCCTCCAAACTAATGTCCATTTGGGAATGAAACACCAGATGCAGTCGTATAGGGCTGAAATGCTAACTGGCAGTGGTAGAATTTAGCAGGACACTAGTATAATGTCAGTAGAGACTGGATGTTCTAAACTGGATCACATTTGTAGGGACAGGAAGTGCTCTTCAGTAGGAAAGTTTGAAGAACTTCCCCCCTTCCCCGGCACCACTCAGTTTGTTTTCCTTTTAACTGAAAGAAGTACCAGCTAAAAATGTCAGTGAGATCGTTCATTATAGCAGGCTGCTTCTTACCCTCCGAAAACCTTTGGAAAGGGATAAACAGCCATTGTCATTCAGATTGCCGAGTTTGAGTGTTATGGTTATTTTTACTAGTTGCCTTGGTGGATTTTTAAGTTGTAACAACAGCCCGTTAGGATGAGAAGTTAGACAAATAGTCTCCCTTTAAGAGAGGCAGCTTAAGGCCCCAAAGTTTGTCGTTTTAGCTGGTGCCCTTAGCGCCTGGGTTAGCAGAAGAGAAGACAAAGGCCAGGGCCCGGTGTGAACTGTCAGTGGCTTCGGCCTGAGGATGGGGGATGGGCTCTTTGTGAGGTGAGGAGGTGCGGAGAGGCCGGTGTGGGCCTGCGGGCGGGCCGGGGCTGCCGGAGCAAGCTCGTCCTCGGCTCTGGCGGCCAGGAAGTCAGGGTGTGGGAACAGGACGGTGCTCGTGGCGGGCGCAGGTGGCCGTGCACCTGTGCGGGACCGCCGGGGGTCCTGCGGACCTCAGCTCCAGCCAGCACTTCCTGGGCCGCTCGACCCTTGACGGTGGCGGTCACTAGGGCCCGAGCGGCCATATTGGCTCTGCCGGCAGGCCACTGCGCCTGGGTGCGGGCAGGGTCCGGGTCTGAGCAGTACTGACCAGCTGCTGATGTGTGGGTCCTGGCCTGCGGGGGGCGCTGTTGTGCGGGGTCCTGGCCTATGGGATGGGTCCTGTCCTGACGAGGGTGCGGGTACCTGACAGGGGTTCTGTGGTCTGCTGAGAGACTCAGAACTGTGGGCCTGGTCTGGGGGTGGGCTGGTGTGTGTAGTCACTGTTTAGGGTGCCAAGAGGCCCAGTACTGCAGAGTTCTGATCCTGGGGTTCAGGGGAAGGGGGACCAGACCTGGACAACCACTGCTGGGTCCCAGGTCTGGGAATCCCAGGGGGAATCCCTTCAGGATAATGACCTTCACATTCGTTCACTGATGAGATACTGGGAAAGCCGGGAAGCAGCAATTGAGAAAAGTTTAAACTGTGTAAATGGAAAACACTGAGAGCACCTGCCCTTGTGTGCTTGGCAGTATTGGAAGCCCTCTGCTGTCAAGGGTGGGAGAGACCTCAAGCTGCTCCCCTGCACTGGGAAGTCTCCCCAACCTGGAACCTCTGGGTATCCTCTCCTTCCTCAGTGGAGTAAAGTGGGCTACTGACCTGATTCTGGAAGGGCCTCCAACTGACTTTGTTTCCTGATCTCCCAGGATCCAGAAGGAGCTGGCAGACATCACTTTAGACCCTCCGCCAAACTGCAGGTGAGCTGCCTATGGATTGTTGTTATAAAATTCGCCTTTCTTCTGTGGTCTGTGCATGGTTTGGTGCTAACATCAAATGAATTATGTATCTGTGGGTGTGGCATGCAGCAGGCTGAGGTATGTTGGAAAGTGATAGGTTTCCGTGGAGCGAGCACTGCATATAGGAAACAAAACTGAAGTTAGGTGAAGGAGCTTGCCTTTTCGAATTGTAGCTTTAGGTGATGTCAGCCTTTACACGTGCAGTTTTGGGGCATGTTGTGTTAGTTACTTTGCTGGAGAAACCTTAGTACAGCCCCCCTAAAATGCCGGAGCATGCACTGAGAGCAAGCTAGTCTCAGACCTACACCGTCATATTGTATTGACTTTGCAAAGCAATTCAGGAAGTAACCAGTGGCCTTAGTAGAATAATTTTGCTTTAAATTATAAATTTAAACTCTTAAAAGGTGGTGTTTTTTGTTGATATTGCTTAATCTAGTATGAAAACAGTTTGAAGCCAGCTTTCAAAGAATGTGTTGGCCACTTGGCTTTATTTAAAATCACCAGTTTTGCATTTCTGAGTCAAGATGCAAGAAGTCATGATGATTTGTCTAAACTGGTATTCAAATCATGGCGGTCTAAAAAAATCTTAGAACTGGGATCAGCCTTAAATGGAAGGTGAGGTTGAGGTTTCGTTGGTGCTTTAAGTTTGTCGATAGAAGGTACTGGCAAATATTAGTGGATATACACAGCAAGAATGTGCAAACATTCAGGGTGGAAGCTAACTGAAATATTTGGCTTTGAGCACTCATGTTTTAAGACCATGATTAAAGGCAGTGGTGGCACACACCTTTAATCCCAGCACTTGGGAGGCAGAGGCAGGCGGATTTCTGAGTTCGAGGCCAGCCTGGTCTACAGAATGAGTTCCAGGACAGCCAGGGCTACACAGAGAAACCCTGTCTCGAAGAAAAAAAAAAAAAAAAAAGACCATGATTGATAGGTTAAGAGCAAAATTTTGTGTTGCTATTGACTGTTACTTGTCTGTGTGTGACTGCATGATGTATGCATGTGGGGACAAAGGACAACTTCGTGGAGTTGATCGGTCTCGCCTACCTTTACGTGGGTTCTCGGGATAAACTCAGGCTGCCAGGCTTGAGCTGTGAGCCTCTTCCTCATGAGCCATCTGTTCCACCCTAGTGCCTCCATTTTGTTTTTTGGTTTTTCGAGACAGGGTTTCTCTGTGCAGCCCTGTCTGTCCTGGAACTCACTCTATAGACCAGGCTGGCTTCGAACTCAAGAAATCCACCTGTCTCTGCCTCCCAAGTGCTGGGATTAAAGGTGTGCGCCACCACTGCCTGGCCAATGCTTTCATTTTGTACGGATTAGTTCATAATGTTGATCAGATTTGTGGTACTTTTTGGAATTTTGTCCTGTTTTGTAAGTATTTTGAGTATTAGGTACTTTTTTTTTTTTTGAGACTGTTTCAGGCTGGCCTCAAACAATGTCTAGCTGAGGGTAACCTTGAGTTTTTCATTCTCCTGTCTTTACTTTGCCACTAGTGCTGGCATTACAGGTATGGGGTGCCATGCTGGCCTTATGCCAGGCTAAACTCAGCCCCGTGCATGCACTCTACCAGCTGGCTACGTCCCCAGGAAGATAAGCTATATTCTTTAGGCGAGCCCCTAATTATTCTCAGGATTTCTTGTGTGGCTGATCATTTTTCCTTGGTGAGAAGTAGAGAAATATTAAGAGATGGAAGCCCAACGCTTCCCTTGGTTGTTTGTGTAGAATCACAGACATTCCCTACGGTAGGTCTTTACTGTCGCTGCCATTGCTATTGGTGTCGGCTCCCCTGTGTGCGTCTCTTGTGAGTTCAAACAGCTTCAGCTGATCAAATTATAAGTTGTAGCTTCAAACGAGTATCAGTTATTCAGACATAGAGTGGCTTTCTGGTGAATAAGTACTATCAGATTTAAAACTGTAAACAAGTTGAAGATTTTCATGAGATGGTTGTTTTTTAGATGAAGGGAAAGTACACTTGAGTCCATGTTGGAGTGGGGTTCGTCTGTGAGAGGTTTGTGTTTCTGAAGCACAAAAGACTTTTTATCTTCGTAAGTTCTCATAATCATGCCTTCCAATTGAAATCTTTGAGCATTACCTGTCACTGGGAATGATGTACTCTGCATGGTGGGATGGCAAATCTTGCTATTCTAAACCGTTTGGGGAAGAGTGAGATTTCCAAGAGCATACTAGGTATCTTTATTCTTCAAAAGTGTATATATTAAGCTGCCCTGTACACATAGAAGCTGCTTTAATTTTTGGAGATACTCCCCATGGGATCTTTTAAGTCAGTGGTTCTCAGCCTTCCTAGTGCTGCGGCCCTTTAATACAGCTCCTCCTGTTGTGGTGACCCCAACCATAACTATCTCTGTTGCTACTTCATAACTGGAGTTTTGCTATTGTTATGAGTCTTAATATGAATATCTGATATGCAGGATATTTGTTGTGTGACCCTGTGACAGGAATCAGGACCCACAAGTTGAGAACCACTGTTTTAAGTGATAATGAATTTTGAGTTTCTGCTTTTGACTGCCTTCCTCGTGTTGCCACCCTGTGTTATGCTGTGATTTCTGTCCTCTGCTCTTGTCTGAGTTTGGCTTTATATTTTGTGCTGCTACCTGTATAGAAGTTAAAACCAGTCTTTAAAATCACATTTACTGGTGTTGTATATGTGTGAGAGTGCGCATGTGCCACAGTGTGTATAAGGATGTCAGAGGGCAACTTGCAGAAATCCTACCGTGTGGGTCTTAGGGACCCAACTCCGGCTATCCGGCTTGCGGAGCAAGTGCCTGCCTGTTAAGCCATCCTACCTGAGTATTTAATATTTTGATGGCCTTTATTGTTGGAGACAGACTAGATAATGTAGCTTGGATGCTTTTTGAGGTCAGCTTCCAATTAAGATGTGTGAATTAACTGATCTCTATAAAATGATACAGTAACTTTTCTCTGGTGTTACCCTCAGCCTAAGTACTCAGTACTTCATCGTGAGATTGTAGTCATCAATTAGAAATTATATTGAATAAGCAGAATAATTGGTTTTCCCTTTCTAGGCCTTCTTTCTGTCAGTATCAGGGTATAGATCTAAATTTAGACACATTACTTTGTTAAAACACAGCAGTGGCACACGGCGTCCTCCCAGTGGGCAGCTGCTTAGTGTACAAGAGAGCTCCTCTCCAGGGGAGGTGTGCTGCTTGTACTCACTAGTGTCTGTACTTGACAAAACAGTTTGCATTCCAAGTTACGGATCTTCAAACCTTGTGTGAGGTGGAGTTGCTAATTCTGTTGCATGAGAAAAGGTAGTGTGTGTGTGTGTGTGTGTGTAAATTATGTATACACATGTGTTCCTGAGTATGGGTTTGTTTAATGCCCATGGAAGGCAAAAGAAGGCATTGATTCCCTGGAGTTATAGGTGGTTCTGAGCTGCCCATCATGGATTCTGGAAATGGAATTTAGGTCCCCTTACTCTTAACTACTGAGCCATCACTGGCCCCTGTAGACTTTTAAAAATATAAATTGATTTATGTTGCCATGTAAATTAAATTCTTACTTTCAAACATCAAGCTGTTTAGTGGGGTGTGGGAATCTCTTTCTCTCTCTCTCTCTCTCTCTCTCTCTGTGTATGTGTGTGTGAGTACAAAGTGAATTAACTATTTCTGGAGTTTATCATGCATTTGGTTTTGCTTTTTATCTGTCATTGACTCTTTTTTTTTTTTTTTTTTTTTGGTTTTTCGAGACAGGGTTTCTATGTGTAGCCCTGGCTGTCCTGGAACTCACTCTGTAGACCAGGCTAGCCTCGAACTCAGAAATCCGCCTGCCTCTGCCTCCCAAGTGCTGGGATTAAAGGTGTGCGCCACCATTGCCCGGCCTTCACTGGCTCCTCTTTTAGAAGGAAAATATTGTTTTAATTCTTGTAACCATTCCATAAAGCTTGCTCTGTTTAAGATAAAAAGAGTCATGCCTTGTAGAAGCTTGTGGACTCTGGGCCACTAGGGTCCTTGTGTAGCTGTTATGTGTAGTCCACAGCTCATACTTTGCTAAATTGACTCGCTCTAGCTGGATGAGTAAACATGAATGTTTTTGGACAGTTTACTCATCATAAGTGGCCTATTTTGCCCTAGTCCTTTCTACTTTAGTTTTGATAGGAATGTCCATATTATCAGTAAGCCTCTAGTGCAAATGGAAACCTAAAATTCAGAATTTTGGTTGGTGTTATTTTGAGAAGTCACTAAACCATTTAAGCAGGGGAGAGAGTAGTAAAAATGAGTTTTTCTCTTTATGTATTCTATCTGACAAGTGTTTTTATTTTGTTTACTTGAATATGTAAAATTGAGTCAATACCTTCCCCACCAAGAGTTGTATTACATAATCAGATAAAGTTTTTTTTTTTCTTTTAAAGATTCTTTGAGGTGAAACAATATCATTAATAAAACAGAACAGAGTTCAAGGACAGCAAGGGATACACAGAGAGAAAACCAAAAAGCGACCATACAAACAAAAACCAGAAAACCAAAACAGTGCATCTGCCTCATGATTCTCAGCCTTGTTGTTACCTTCTCTGCCAAAAGAGCCCATTGCTTACCTTGCCGCCTTTCAGTATGTGGATGCCCGGCTTCGTTTTGAGACAGCCTCAAATAGCTCAGGCTTACCTTGAACTTGCTGTTTAGTAGAGGATGACTTTGAACTCCTAGTCTTTCTGCTTCTACCTTCAAAGGCTGAGATTACTGCTTCATGCTAGCACACCCTTATTTTGAGACAGGTTCTTGCTGTGTAACTAGGTAGGCTAGCTTTGAATTCATGATCCTTTTGCTTTGCCTCCTGGTAAGGAGTTATTAATCACTGAAGTTTCTGTATTAAATGGTGAACACATTGGAGCTGGGTAGTGTCATAGTTGTACGGTGTTATATAAATGTAATAAGGTCACTGAACTGTGTCATTTTAACTTAGAATGTTAAAATCCTAAATTATGTGTAGTGGGTTTGTGTATGTAAAACCACAGTAGGACTGGAAAGAAGATTCAGTTTGAGAGGGACTGCTCTTTAGGGACTGGGGTGTGTTCCCAGCACCTATGTGAGAGGATTCAAAACCACCACAATTCCAGCTCCAAGGGATCCAGTGCTTTCTTGTGGCCTTCACAGGTACCCACACTCACTTACAGAGAAACACTCACATGAATAAAATAAAACACAATAAAAACAATATTGTTGTTAAATGTTGTTTAAGAATTCGTATAGGTCAAAAGGTGGTAGTGGTTTTAGGTAAAGACGCCATGCTGTCTGTCACAACCTCATGTGCTTGTTGTATTTGAAAAGGAGCCACTTCCAAGTGGTTCACAGTCTGTTAAAGGTGCTAAGAAGTATCGAAGTAGTAACCCCCAGTGCCTGGCTCTGCAGGCAGAAGAATGAGAGGTGGCTTTGCCCTCACTGTGCTGGAGCACTTAGTCATCTGGGAAGATTTCAAGAGATGGGGATTGGGTTAAAGAGTGTGGTGTGGACTCGCTGGAGGAACCTGCCAGCAAACGTGGTAGAGGACAGGTATAGAGCGGTCAGTGGTGGGTGAGCCTTGGGCTGCAGAATACAAAACAAGTGGGAGGTGTAACAAGAGTAAACTGTGAGCTGCTCTGTCAAGCCAAGGGCTTTGCATTTCATTTTATAGACTTTAGAGAATCTTGGAAAGTTTTGAGTGGGAAATGAAATGTTTATGAAACAGTTTGACAAAGACAAGGACGGCATGAGGCTGAGTAGGAAGCAGTAGGCGTAGAGTTGGTGCTGTATTGGGGGATAGAGGCCTTGGGACACAGGCAGCAGCAGCTTTGAACCAGGAGAACCAGGAAACTTGCCTGCTGGAGGGAAACAGGGGCTCTGGGGTTGGGAAACACAGAAGCTAGGACAGGAAAAATGCCTTAGAGAGGCAAGTTCTTTCTCCAAAGTTGTTCTGTGGATCATAATACAGTGTCTAGCATGTTGCTGCCACAGAATAGACCATGATTGTAGTTTGATTGTATATTGAGTTTATTATTAATCAATTATTGAACTCTTAGTTCTGCCTGCTTTTAGGTAAGATTAGGCAAATTAAGTAGATTATAAATTCTCAAAGAGGCAAAGGCAATGACTTTGATTCTGACCCTGCATGTTTCCCCCAACTTTAAAGTTTGAAAGATTTCAGAGCAACAGAAGACATTGGAAGACTAGTGTAATGCACTTCACCTGTCTGTGGAAACTTTATATTTGTATAGTTCTTAGTTTCATTGATGATGTGATGACTACCATGACCAACACCAACTTAGGGTAGAAAGTCTTTCACTAAGACACATCAGAGCAGAAACTCAAGTAGAAACTCTAAGGCAGATCTGCCTGCTGGTCCATACTGCACTACTTCTAACCAAGGAAATAACAACAGAAGAAGCCATAGAGGAGTTCTGCTTGCTGCCTTATGCAGGCTAGTGTTTAGTTAGCTTCCTTAGACAGCCCAGGACTGCCTGGCTAGGGAATGCTGTCACCTGTAATGGGCTGGGCCCTCCTTGTAACAATCAACAAGATAATTCCCTACAGACATGTCAGTCTTGAGAGTCTCAGATGCTTCTAGGTTGTCAACCTCACAGTCAAAGCTAACCAGGACACATGGTTTCTTTGTTTACCTATCAAAGAATGGGAATGGAAGCTGCTTCCTTCCATTAAGTGGCTGAGTATGCTCGAGTCAAAGGTGCCAAGGCTGAAGGTGACCTTTCCACATGAGTTTGGGAAGTTTTTGATGGTGAAGTGTATGAGATTCTCTGGGAAGAAGAGGGCTAGCAATTGTGTTCTAAAAGCCGGTCACATACCATAGTAACAGCACAGGGAAGACTGAGGCAGGAGGATCATGCATTTGAGGCAATCCTGGGCTACATAGCAAGTTCCAAATTGAACTGTATTCTGAGGAATATTTGCAATGAAGGACAGGTAGAGAAAGAAGATCTGGAAAAAGAGGAAGCCGAGAAGCAGGGAGGGCTGCCATGGCTCTGGGAGACAAGAAGAAACTTAGACAGCTTTTGAGTGTGGTTTTTGTTTTTTGTTTAGTTTTTAATAGACCAAGAGGGGAAAGCAAACAGAGAAGGATGGAGGGACAAGAAGATGGGACATTTTCTAAATAGAAAAAAGGAAGGCAGTGGGAGGTGGGATTGAGGCTAACAGCAGAGAGCAGGTGTTCTGAAAAGCTGACTGCCTGACATTTGGTAATGGGACAGCTCTCGGTGTGTGAGGAGCAATCCAGCCCCAAGGACAGTAGCATCTGCCTCCTGCCTGCTCTTTCCCATGAGACTTTAAGCTCCTCAAGAACAGGGACTATTCAGTCTCCGCATTGCTATGGTGCCTGAGAAATGGTGGATCATCACTGCAAATTCAGCTCATAAATATGAAATGGCTAATGTAGACCTGATGGTTACCAGAACATTTTACTACATTCTTTAGGAAACAGTGAAAAGAAGAGCTGGGAAATTGTTTCACCGCTGTCCATGTCCCCAAGCATTATTGGCAGTTTAGGCCCTTCCAGAATCACAGAGGGGCTGGACATCTGTGTGCTTTAAAAAAAAAAAAAAAAAAAGAGAGATGTGGTCTGTTGTTCAGGCTGGACTAGTAGTGTAATTAAAATAGCATATTGTGTACACTTCCGTTTTATAAGATTGTCTAAACCGGGCAGTGGTGGCGCACGCCTTTAATCCCAGCACTTGGGAGGCAGAGACAGGAGGATTTCTGAGTTCGAGGCTAGCCTGGGCTACAGAGTGAGTTCCAGGACAGCCTGGGCTATACAGAGAAACTCTGTCTCGAAAAACCAAAAAAAAAAAGATTGTCTACAAGGGAGCACTGGTGTAGGGATGCTAAATAAACTGGGCTTCCAGTTTGTTTCCTAAAGCTGTTCGAAACAATTGGTGTTAGAGGTGTTGAAACCAACCCTCCTGAGACATCTCCTGCATGCTTGTCAGCAGTGAAGTGCAATCGGGCTTCCATAGGAAACCCTTCTTACTCAGCCATGCCCTGGTGCAGCTTGTCCTTCTCACCCCGGGCACCTCCCCCTTTTGGAGGCTGGAAGCTCATCACACCTCTGCCTCGAGAGGCTAATTAATTAATTAATTCAGGAGCCACTGTATCCAAACCACTCTTCCTTTAACACACAAGACTGTGGATAGCTTTCCAGAACCCATATCGTATGGGGGAAGCCTTCGGTATGGGCCAAGGTGCCGACTGGGGCAGTGTCCTGCTCAGAGTTTCCCAGTTTCCTCTGCTTGTCAGAAAGTGTGGGAACTTGAATGTAACAAGTTGGTAACATGACAGATGAGAAGAATGGGGCTGATGTCATCTAGCTCTTGCATAGTGTTGAAGTAGCTTGACTACACCTATCACATCAGACTCCCCCAGCCTGGCCTATGTCAGTACTGTTTCATATAATAATAATCAATGTTGTGGTCTCAGTAGGGCCATTAGCACTGATATGATGATCACTAATATTGTCAGGACTTCAGGCATTTGTGTCTTTAAATGGTGGTTGAAAGTTTATGTGGGGTATACCCCTAGTAAATCTTACAGAAAAAGTCTTGAACTTGATATGATATATCACACCTCTAATGTCAGCACTTGGAGTCTAAGGCAGGAGGATTGCCTTGAGTTTGGGCACAGCCTGTGCTACAGAGTCTCAAGTCTCATTCTGTCTCAAAACAATAAAAAAACAAAGCAGAACCCTAGAAAAAGTAGTTTGGGATAATCTTATTAGCAGAAAAAAATTGTACAGAGTGGCAGCAGTAACCATGTTAAGTACTCCCATTGCTCTGCAGGGCTAAGCCAGAGCTCGTGGCTGCTGTGGAACTTGGACTTCAGTAGGTGTCTTTTGTCTTGGACACCTTGGACGTCAGTAGGTGTTTATTGCTGTGATAAAGACCATGCAACTTGGGGCCATACTCCATTATTGAGGGAAGTCAGGTCAGGAACTGAAACCGACCGTGGAGGGCTGCTGCTGTCTATCTGGCTTGCTTCTCATGGTTTGCTCAGACTGCTTCCTTACACGGCTTAGAACCCCTATTCAGGGATCCACCATCCATGGTGAGCTGGATTCTCACACATCAGTCTTTAATCAAGAAAATGCTCCATAGGCTTGCCCACAGGCCAGGCTGCCAGGAGCAGTTTCTTAATTGGGCTCCCACTTCCCAGATGACTCTTGTATCAGATTGACACAAATCTAGCCAGCACAGCACGCAATAGAGACAAGCAAGTAAAGGGATTCTCACACTTTGTGACGTGATGACTGGTAGGAAAGAAATTCTTGGAGCACAGCGATGAAGGATCATCGGGTGTGCGGGTGTGTGGGTGGGGATGTAGTTTCAGAAGACTTCTAAATACACTTAAGCAAAGAAGCAGCCAGGTGAAAGTGCTGTGAGAAGAGGCCCAGTGAGGAGGTGGGAGACTGGGATCCAGTAAAGAGCTGGGGAGCCCTCCATGGTGTTGAAGCTACAAATGACACGCACCTCACTCAGCAGTGGGCTAAAGGTGATAAAACTGGCATAGAGCCAGGCTGTGTGCTGGGAGGTCAGGCTGAAAATGACTGCTCAGGCAATAGGTGTGAGGTTGTTTCCTACCAGGCGTCCAAACTAAGGTGTCAGATAGAAGTTAGATATGGGGTTGGAGCTCAGGAATGTATTTGAAGATGTTTCGGAGAGCTCACTGTATTGAGTCTGGTGGATGGGGAAAGCCTGTGAGCCACTTAGAAAGGGAGAAGAGCGCTCTCTCTCTCTCTCTCTTTCTCTCTCTCTCTCTCTCTTTCTCTCGGAGCTTGAGCATCTTGCTCACATTTAGATGTTCATACTTTCTTAGTGTAATGAAGAGGAGAGGGAACATCAGAAAGTGGTGACTGGCACATTCTCCAAGAAGAGTGGCCATTAAACCTAACATGATGCCTGGTGGGCACAGGGAAGTCAGCCAGCAATTACTCACTATACAGCACAACCCTGGGTGTGGTGCTGACCACACCGTACAGATCCACTTTACATAACAAGGTAAAAGGGGCTGATTTTCAGTTTTAAAAAAGATGTTTCTGATATTCTCAGTTAAAAGATTTCATTGTATTTATCCAGAAAAGTGGGTAGTTTTTTCATTTGCCCTCTTTAGGCAAAATTACTTAATTCCTAGAATTCTTTCTTTTTTAAGATTTCTTTTTACTTATGTGTGGGTAAAAGAAAATAAGAATGAATGATAGATATGCCACATGCATGCAGTGCTCACCCAGAACGTTCGAAGAGAGTGTTGAACCCCCTGAGGCTCAAGTACATGCTTTTAACCACTGGAACATCCTTCTAGCCCCAGGATCTACTTTATTTTACCCTTGAAAGAGGGTCTCCTGGCTGGCCTGGAGCCTTGCTGTGGAGTCCAGGCTAGCCTGGAACTTAAAGATAGTCACCTGTCTCTGCCTCCTGAGCAGTGGGATTAAAGGTGTGTAGCACCATGCCTGGCTCCCAGGATCCTAAAACACACCTGATAAGCCTCCTCTCTCTCTTGAGCCAACCGTACAAACTTTAGATTATGCATGTTCTCTTGGTCTTGCTTAATTTCATTAATTTGGGGTAGTACTTAATTAATTTCATTAATTAATTAATGGGGAAATGTTTGGAAACAGGAGTTGGGGTCATGGAAGCCTTAGATGCTGCCTGAGACAAGCAGATGGAAAGGCGGACCCCAGGTGTCTTGTCTGCAGAGGGGTTTCACTACAGAGTAATTTAAGCTTCCCCCATTACCACAACCTTGCCTTCTCTGTGGGAATACACTTCACTTTTAAAACATCATTTACTGGAACTGGTGCTATAAAAATTTATTTTTTGGCAGAATTTACTAGAGCACATTACCCTCATAGAAGATCATTCAATTGTTTACATACAAGACCCTCCCAAAAAAAAAAAAAAAAAAAAAAAACATTGTTTTATTACAAGACCCAAGAGGCTTTCTTAAACATGAGCGATGACGTTCCTCTAACCTAGGTAAATATCTGGACATAAATGTAGCTTCCTGCTTACAAGAATGTGTGCACAGCACCTGGCAGTGCACTGCAGCTTGGCTTCTGCTGCGTTGCCCTTTGTCCTGACTGCAGCCCTCTTCGAGAATATCCTTGGCCACATTGCTTCATTCCTAGAGGGACTGGTTTGGTATCTTGGGGTGTTATCAGATGCAGGGTAGATGCCACTGAATGATGAGGGCCCCCTAAATGTCAGTGAGGATACAGGTTTTGTTCCAACTGGAACCTGGGGTTGGTGTCCATCTTCTCTGGATTCTGGGTCCCCAATAAAACAGATTCCGCTTTATGTTAATCTTACCAGTTTGTAAATGTGGGAGCATACTCTATACTATGGCACTAAAAGTTGAAACATGTCGGGGGGGGGGGGTAAAGGTATTCTGACCTTCAGCCCAGAGTTTTCAGGTGGGAATGGCTGCTCCCCCTCTCTTCATTGTCTCTCACTTTCCCTGTGAGCTGTGCGTCAACAAGGAGTTATGCAGACATGTTCTTTGCTGTGGAGACTTAACACAGAGAAAAGTACTGCTGACTTTTTCCGTGTGTCTGTCTCCCAGTGACCAGTGCTGTCTTGTTTTTATCTCCCAGAACCACTACTAAAACCTTTCTACACTTAGTGGCTTGCTGTGGTCCAACTGTCATTGCTTTCCAAAGGTGTGTGCTTCCAGCCTGATAGACCCTCTGGAGTCCCTCTTCCCCAGTGCCCTTCAGGCCTCTGAAGGGACCCTAGGTCTGAGTAGGGTACATTTGCTTACTGCCATTTTACCTAAAGAACATTACAAAAATAGTATCCTATTACAGGGTGAGCTGACCCTATTCCCCATGTGTCCAGTAACATTTCCCTTTGTGCTTGCAAGCTCCGTCAACCCATGCCTCCTCTCTCTGTTTCTCTCGCGCTCCGTCAACCCATGCCTCCTCTCTCTGTTTCTCTCGCGCTCC
>JADRCH010000268.1:914019-1005670 GCA_019843965.1 Rhynchomys soricoides
CGTGTGTGTATGTGTATGTATCTCTGTGTGTGTGTGTGTGTGCGCGTGTGTGGGATGGCTTGCTCCTGTAGAAAGGCCCTGTGAGCATGGAAACACTCTAGCCAATAGGAGAGGTTCCCAATCAGGACATTAAATAAAAGCCTGCTTCTGGTCCTTTAATTCTAGTTCTCAGATGACTTATGCCTTTCAGGGTGGTATTCACAAAGACTTGTAACATCCCCTGATGAGACCACAGGTGGCTGATAGAGGGCCTCAGCCATGCCTATTGGGATGTCATAGTCTCTACCTCTTGCCCAACTCCTGTCATGTCACAGTGAAGACTTGCAAAGATTGTAGTAGTCAGTATGCCTGGGTCCAAGCGGTTGGATTGTTTCATGTTAATGTTACACACACACACCTTTCTCAGTGTCAATTGTCCAGTGTCGTTTTTTCTTAGCTTTTATTGTCATGAATTTCTTTATCTCTTTTGTAGTGGGTACGTGGCAGTACTTTGTATTTTATAAATATAAGTTTTATGTTGCATTTTCCTAACCTAAATAGGCTGTGTGCTGTGAACCTTAGCTGAATCAAAGTGTTTGTTGATAAGTACTGTAGTAATAACGCTAATCTAATTTTTTATTTTAGGTGTATTGTGCTCCCCCATTTTTTAGAAAATTCTTCCAGCCAGGTTGGAGGCACAAATAAATGCCAGCTGAGAAAGCCCCAGGGTATCCTGAAGCTCTCCTCAACACTCTTTAAACACTGTAAATCTTAATGCAGATGGGGAAAGAAAGGTTTTGGAAAATAGGCTGTGTTGGAAAAGCTAGAGGGAGGATAATTTCTTATTATATTTTTCATAAATTTTGTTCTGTGTTTAGACATAACTTGAGGTCAATATAAGGTGCCAAAAGTCTCACATCAGAAAACTTGAGCTTTTCATAGACGACTTAACAGGCTAACAATGTCTGTGTGAGAGCCGCTCATGTTCATTACCATAGACTGTCGTGGGTTGGGTTTAGGGTCTTAGAAGATGAGCTCACGTCCGTGAGTTCCAGTCCTGGGGGCTGGAGCCCAGAGTAGACACTCCACTTGTGATTCTCAGTCCTCCTGCAGAGGGCACAGTGCAAGCACTGCACAGGTTAGCTTTTCTAGAGCATGACTCACTTTTCCACTGTCTCAAAGTCCTCACAAGGTTTGTGGCCTGTCTCCTTAGTCTGTGGCCTCTCCTCTTCTCCAGTGTCAGCTGTGACTTTAATCAGAGCCTTCATGGAAAAGCAAACAGCAGAAGTGTCCTGTTCTCTTTAATACTGGGAGACTCTATGTATTACAAATTAGATACGATTTTCTTACAATTTTGGGTTTTTTATTACAATCGTATTTTTATAAAAGAAATAGTTACTTGGGAAGTTTTTCTTTAACTGTATCAGCTATAATGTCCATAGCTGTCTAGGTGCTAGTCAGTGTGTCTTTGCTGATATGTTTAAGATATCAGCTGGGATCTAGTCCAGCAGTTCTCAACCTGAGTCATGACACCTTTTGGGGGTTACATCTGAGCTATCCTGGATATCAGATGTTTACATTATGATTCATAACAGTAGCAAAATTGCAGTTATGAGGCAACAACAACAATGTCATGGTTGGGGTCACCACGGCACAGGACTGTATTCAAGGGCTGCAGCATTGGGAAGAGTGAGGGCCACTGGGCCACTGAAGGCAGTTTGGGATGGAGCGGTACTGGAGTAAACAGTTGTGTGAGTTTCATCTCCTGAGAGCTCTGAGAACGAGATACACACCCCAAAGGTGTAAGGTTTATTTTTAAAATTAAAGTGAGTTTAACACTGCATTTGTTTTAGGGCTTGCTGATATTCCCTGAAGTGGAAAAATAAATAAAAGAAATAAAAACTTGAGGGCTTCAGTTCTTTTGTAACTGAGGAAAAGAATATAGAGAGTGCAGGTAATGAGTTGACATTTTATTTTAGGTTTTTCACAAAGAGCAAAGTTGTTCCCCTGTGTGAAGTAGGTCTGGCACTCCACAGTTCCTGTCAGTGCCTCAGCCTGGGCTGCTGTCTGTCATATAGAGTGCATTGATTAAAAACAGATTGAGGGTCCCACCCCACTAGAGTCATGTCCAGAAGCTCACCCATCTGCATCAAAACAAAACTCAGAAGCTAGGGTTAAGAGCCAAGGCACAGGCCAGAGAAGATGCCTCAGTAGGAAGTGAGCTTGCCACAAAGCCCTGTTTCCTGAGTTCAATTCCTAGAAGCCAAATGTTGGAGTGAGAGAGCCGGCTCCTGCAAGTTGGCGTCTCACTCAGGTGCTCTGGCGCACACATATAAAGTAAGTAAATAAGATGTTTGTAGACCAGAAGTAGTGGCATGTCCCCCTCAAGTATTCTAAGTTATTTAAAAAATATTTAATTTTAGAAACTTCTATTTTTTTTAATCTTTTAAAGTTTGTTTTATCCTTTATTGGATTTTTTTTCCCAAAGTGTAGTATGGAGCCTAGGATCCTATACATGCTGAGCATGTGCTTGCACCTCTGAGTTACACCCCAGGACGCGTGCGATGGCCCCTCAGGAGGCAGAGGCTGGAGGACAGCCTCAGTAAGTAAAGACCTTGCCCCAGACAGAAGACAAAGGAAAGCCTCAGACCACAAGATACAGCTGCCCCAACCTGTAGGTTATTGCTTGGAGAACTTTTGTGAATTGACACTAAATTTTGGCATGTTTTTCTGGTTAATCTATATGAGTAGGCATTGATATAAAAACATTCTTTTCAAAACAGTAGTCTAGTATGTAAAGGCGTAGGAAGACGGGAAGAGGGCTAACAGCTGCTTGTCATAACCCTGGCTCTACCGTCTAGCTGTACGCAGGTAAAAAGATACGGTTTAGGAAAAGAACTTAGCTCTTAAGAGGGACGTTCTGTCTTCCCTTTTCCTCTCAGATCCTCTCTCCTTTCCCATTCTTTTTCCTTCCTCCTTCCCTCCCATAAAATCTTCCTTCTTCCTACACAAGTGGCTGGTTTTTTTGTTTTGTTTTGTTTTAACAAGTAGGGCTTTTGGAATAAGAGCCATTGCATACAGTTGTACCATCATTAGGAGGCTTGTGAACAGATTCTTACATTTTGACTTTGTAAGTAAAGTGGGGATATCTAAAATTAATAACCAGTAAATAAATTACCTGTGTTCCTCTGGAAGTTGGTCAGTAAGCAGTCAGTGCTATATAACCGTGTACTCCTTTCCCTTACTGTTCACAGGCCTTCCCTGAGATGCATCCACACATTGCATTCTGCGTTAGGAACACAGAGCAGGAAAGATTAAGTCCTGGCCATGTTGGAGCCTCAGTCTAGGGAAGGAATGGAGATAAAACAAGAACAACAAACCTCTGACTGTTCTGTATAAAAATAGTGTTTCTATGAAAAACAAACTAATTCTTTTTACCAAAGATGCCAGCTTTTTTTTTTTTTTGGAAGTTCTAAAAAATGAAAAGGGGGCTAGATCTAGTTTTATTGCTCATTTTACAAATGAGAACACTCAAATCTAGAGAATTGGTAGAGCTTCTTCTGCTGGCGCACAGCAGATAGCATGACTGGGGCAGGAGACGTTTCTCTACTGGCCTTACCCCCATTCCCCCATTCCCAGGGGCAGGTGACAAGGACATGCCATAAGCTGCTCCTGCCAAGTTCTTGCACGGGTTTGCTTTTCCTCCCATCTGTTAAATGATAGGTTATTAATTATTTCCCTCTAGTGTAAAAAGACCGTTCAGTCACTCATTTAGCATATTGGTTAAGACAAGAAATCCCTTCAGGAGAGACGGCTCACCAGTTAGGAGTGCTTGCTGTTGTAGAGGGCCCTGAGCTCAGTTCCCAGTGCCTGTGTCAGACAGATCACAACAGTAACATTTGAATGTGTGTCCACACGTATCTCAGTGGAGACTTGAATGACTGCTCTGTGGAACTTAAATGGAAAACAGTTCTCATCTTTATCTCAAAAACAGTCTCTGAAATAACAGAAATTACACTTGAAAATCTTATCAGAAATTATCTGCTTTCATAAATACTGGACTTCACTTAAATCCCTTTGTAGTCCACAGAGGATCCGTTGCCTTCCTCTGGCCTCCACAGGCACTGGACATGTGGGTTGTGCACAAACAGAACACCAGCACGTGAAGGACGGATGGATGGACGGATGGATGGATGGATGGATGAGCAGATGGGTAGACAGATAGATGATGAATAAATAAATTCACATTGTATATACAGGTACTAGGCATGCAGATGGTGCACAAAGTACACAATACACACATACACACACACACATTCACATTGTATCAGTTAAAATTTGTGGAAAAGTAGACTGCTTCACCCTTTTGTTGTTTGACTTTGCTTTGTTTTGGACATGGTTTCATGCAACCAGAGCTGGCCTCAGATTTGCTCTGTGGCAGGACATATATGGTCCTCTCGCCTCTTCTCTTATTTATTTTTATATATTCACTCACATTTTAGGGTCAGATTGGCTTGGAACTCAGAGGAGTCTGCCTACCTCTGTCTTATGAGTGTTGTCATTAAAGGCCTCACTCTTACTTTTATCAACTGAATAGTTGACAAAAAAGCTGCAGCCACTAGGGCTCAGTTGTCCTTCCTTCTCTCTCTACTCTCCTCTACGAAGGCGCTTTCCCCGTGCTGAGCTGGCATGCCAGCCTGTGTGTGCATGTAGAAGGAGAGCTCCACATGCAGTGTCCCTATCTGGCCTGGAGCTCACAGCCACACCACTTCCCTTTGACCGATCCTCTAAGGCAGGACTCTTAACCTTTCTCACTATACAACCCTGTCTCTATTTTTAAAAATAGAACCATGGGGTGTATAGAGGAGTGTATAAATAGGTATAAAATTAAATGTTTACTGAGAATAAATGATAAATTTAAAGCATTTTTCTGACATACGTATAATTTTCCCACTTCCTAAAGACAAAGCAAGCCTAAGTACTAATGAGAAGGGTATGGTTCACTTTTAGAGCGTCACCGCGTGTTTGCTCCTGCGGGACGTAGAGCATGGACAGGTGCTTCAGTCTCATCATCATCGAACACCCCTCTTATAAATACGTAATACAGAGTGGCAGAAGTATATTTAAGAAGTTGTCAGAAATTCCTTCCTGATCCCAAGCTAACATTCATTAAACGGTTTTTATTTTTATCTTATTTATTTTATTATTTTTATTTATTTATGAAATTCAGGTTAGCAACTCAACAACAGCTTTTAAAATCAAACATTGCAAAACAGAGAACACAGAAAATTGGGGCACAGTGAGGCTCTTGAGTGGATCTTACAGGAATGGGGGTGAAATACAGTATATGAAATTCTTGAACAATTAATAAATATTTTTAAAACTCAAAAATTATGCCACAGTACAATTCAGAGATGTACTAATTTGATACTTATATGCTAAGGAATGATGGGAAAATATTAAAGGCTTTTTTTCCTAATTAAAAGTATTGTTTCTATTACAGCACAGAACTTTCTGTGTACAAGAAACACACATGCCATGCAGTAGGCTCAGAGTCCCAGCTAAGGTGTGTGAGGCAGTTTTAATTGGCACGTGTGCCTGTCTGCATGCACAGTGCAAAGTGCATACATCGTGTGCTCTAGGTAAAGGCTTCAGTGAAAGCTGGCAATGCCTGAAATACCTTGGATACATTATGTGTTTGAATCTGAGTTAGGTTCCAGTCACTGTGTGTTTGGAAACTCTTTATTATAATCTCACATTCAGTTAATCAACTCCTGGGCATCGTGAAGCATAATAACCTTGCATTTGCACTCCTGGTTACTAGAGTCTCTTACTGCTGTTCACAAGCAGGCTCTAGCATCTCACCACTTTTTGAGTGTTTGAATTATGCCATAGGTGTTAAATGATTACCAGGCTCCTCACTCCGAACACTAGCTCAAGTGAAGCTTCTACCTCTAGCCATAGGAGGTAGTGTATAGGGAAGGCTCGGGATAGGGTCCTTTATCTCAAATCTTCCTGGCTCTTTAAAGGCCTTGCATATTTGGCCTCATCTGTCCACCCAGCAGTCACGCTTCTTTTTGTCTAGCACAGAACTCACCAGATCATCAGGTCTAACTGGGTAATTTGTAAACTGTAAGCTTGTTGCACTACTGTAAGCATGTGAGAATGTCCTGTACTTGCTGCTCTGGGCCTTGCAGTCTTGTGTGGAAACTGAACTCACCTGCAGAACCGTGTCTGTGGATGCCATTTGCCTTAGAGTGAAGGCTGGTTTTGGCCAGTGTCATTGTGGTGAAGCCCAGGGACAGAGGCTTGTGCTCATAGCAGCAGCTCTGGCTGGCTGGAGATGAACATTCTGTCCCCTGTTCAGGTTTCTTGGGACTGGGGACTAGTGCTGCAGCTGCTGCTGCTACAGTGCTGGCAGCCACACCTCCTGACAGATGTCTTGCCAAGAGAGTCTTGAGTGCTCTAATTTTATCACTTTAGCAGTGTCTTGCCTGGTAGCCCTCAAGTGGCCATTGTCAGCATGAACACCCACTAACAGAACATCAAAGTGGCAAATGTTGATGATGCACATAGTTAACTATACTGGGAGAGGTATGCAGGAGAGAAACTGCAGTTTAGTGGCCATCCAACGAATATGTGTCTTACCTCACCATGCCCGTGTAAGTCTTAGACTTGTGAGCCCTGGCTCTTTAAAGAACCACCCATTCAAGGTGCCAAATAAACTCTTGAAGTAATTCTGTTCCCTAAGATTAATTTTCCATTTATAAACCACAAGCTAATCTGCATGAGGCTGTAGGGTGTGTATAAGGGCCAGTGCCCATGTCAGGTGGCTCCTGCAGCTCCTGCAGCCACTCTCCACCCTTACTGTCTGAGATGAGCTAAGCCTCAATCGTGTGGTGGTAGCTAATCAGCCAGCATGCCCTGGACAGTTGCCTGTCTCAGTCCACATTGCTGGGACTATTTGTGTACACTATCTATCTGACTTCATGAATGCTGGCCATCTGAACCCCAGGCTGCACACATAGGGAGCACTTCATTCTCTGAATTGTCTCCCCTCCATGTTGTTATCTGTGGGGAGTGTTTTGTTTCGTTTGAGATCAGCTCCTTTGTCTCTCAGGCTGTCTTTCAACTTCCAGAACTTTGCCTGCGATTACAGGAGCGCAGCACCTTGAACACCCAGTCAAGGTGTTCCTTATCACTCCCTGACCTTCACGCCTCCCTCTGCTTATCCTTTGTGGAGCATTTTCCCTGTTTTCTGTTTCTTGAACCTTCTTTTTGTACTTTTAATATTTTAGATCTCAGTTGACTTTCCCTGGACTTTTTGAAATCTATGCTTTTAATTTCCAAAAGGAAAAAAAAATATTTTTGTCTTGAAATTTCTTTTTCTCTACAATTTTGGTTTCCTGTTGCTGGCTACCCTCTAGTTTTGGTCATTGTATGCTTTTGAGAGGCACTGTACTCCTTGGTTGTCTAATGCAGATGGAGTACCTGTATAAGATCTAGACTGCCATCTGGGAACTGAGTAGAAGAAAGGGACTGGGGGTCTTATTGTCTAGCACAGCAAGCACCTCTGCACTCACCCATGTTAATGACCCTGGTGTTGAGTTCTTCCAGTTGTTCCCCTATCTCTAGAAATACAGCCAGTGGTGTTGAGTTCTTCCAGTTGTCCCCCCTATCTCTAGAAATACAGCCGGTCAAGCTTTCCGTTGCTACCTAGCTGCTACTGCAAATGGAGCGTCAAAACAATGCATATTTAGTAACTTGGGCTGGTTTGGTTCAGTCTCCTCTCAAGGTCTCTTAAGCCTGCAGTCCAGAGCTGGCTGTTACGTGTCATCTTTAGAATCCCTTCCAGGCTTAAACAGTTTCTTGCCAAATCTGGTTCCTTGCAACTCTAAGACTGAGGCTCCAAGCTTGCAGTAGCCACTTGTAATTCTCTGGCCTCTGGGGGGAGTTTGTATCATAGCAAGGTTAGCAGGTGACTCTGCTGTCTGTCAGTAAAGACAAAGCCTTGTGTAGATTAAGCACAGCCTGGTCTCTGTGGTGTGGTTTCTGCTAGAAGGAAGTTGAACAGCCCTTCTTAGAACTCCACCTGTCACAGAGGCTCTGGTGACTTCCCCTTAGCACCTGAAGCCAGTTCTCCCTTGAACCAAACATTCTCCTGCAGCACTCCCAGCCTCCAGAGGCACCACACTTCCTGGGGAGGCTGTGTTGACTGGTGCACTTGAGCCTTACTTGGTTCTTATCACCCCTTTGCCATTATCTGCTTTCTAATTTCCTAGCCTGTTGCTGTTGTCTTCCTGCCCTATGCCTGTACCTATGCCTTTTTAAAAGCCCTACAGCGGTGGTGGTGGAGATCGGAAAAATAAAAGTTGGTGGATGTATTCACTATACCATCTTTTATTTTATCTGTTCCCTTAAGGAAGAATCTATTTCCTCACCTGCTTCGTGTTCATATCCCTTTGCTCTTTAGTTTTGGTTTGTTCGGGCATGCATTTGGGTCCCTTAACCCCACTGTACCTTAAAGCCAACGCCTCACCTTGAGCTGGGAGCAACTCCATCAAAACTTTACTATTTATTATTTTGCTTTGCTGTGGCCTTTTCTATGAACTTAGACGCAGTACTTAGGTACCTAAGCCACCAGTTCTCTGAAAATATGCTTCATGTGAAATTGAAAATTCACAGTCAGGCTTGGTGACATACGCCTTTGCTCGCAGCACTCAGGAGACAGACTGGTGGATTTCTGAGTCCAACCAAGTCCAACCTAGTCTAAATATAAGTAGCAAGTTCCAGGCCAGCCATGTATACATAGTAAGACCCGGTCTCAAAAATAAACTGGGAAAGTCAGAGATGAGACATTTTTGTTAGTCAGGACCTTTCCTTGTAATCTTTTACTATTCGATATAAATGGCTATCATTTAAAGAAGTAAATGTTAACCTGGGCAGCTCTAGTGTTCCATGGCGGTGTTTCACATCAGCGCCTCCAGGAGGTGCTGTACCCCTAGCTTTGTGTTAATGCTCAGCTCAGTAGAGAGCTGTGTGCAGACAATAGGATGAGGTCACTGAAGCCAGAGAGTTGTTGGTAAGAAGCAGCGAGATGCGACCCCAGTCCTGACTTTCACAGGGCATTTCCACACACTAATTCAGTCTCTCATCCTGCCCCTATCTCTACGGGCCACTGAAGCCAAGACAGATGCAAGATAACACTTCTGTGCAGTAAATATTTCTGTGTTTGTGGGTTCAGCTTGGGTGGAGTTGTAGGGAACAAAAAGGTGCAGGTGTTATTATCTTCCCAGGGCTGCTACAGCCATGTGTCCTTTATCCTCAGGCAAGGACCACCTCATAGTTCAGTATAGCTCAGCCCAGTGGCTGTCAGACTTCTCAGTACCCAGCTACATGCTGGAATGGACCAAAGGGGAGTGGCCTTACTCTTAGGTTACATCTGAGACCACCGAACTTTGTGCTGGGGGAAGTAGGTATTGTATCCTCCTTTGAGCTTGGAGATGGGGCTGAAATTGTGCTTATCTCTTGTTCTCGTTGCAATGTGCCCATAATACTTGAACCATTAGTTAAGCCTTCAGGTGCTTCTGATTTTTATGAAGGTGGAATTCTTCACTTTCAGACTGTCACTTTATTATAGAAGCTCCTCCATACAAAGTTCTTTATGCAACAAGTTTATTTTCAACTGTTGCATTTCTGCAAATTAAATAAATTTAATTGCTGTGTCTGTGTCTATATGTCTTGTCTGTCTGTCTGTGTATGTAGGTGTATGTGTGTGTGTCTGTCTCTCATCCCAGATTAGTATCCACTTTGTATTATCAAGACAGAATCTCTTTCTCTTGAACCCAGAGCTCTTCGATTGAGCCTAGTGTAGTTTACTAGCTTGCTTTAGGATTCCTGTCTCTACCTCTTATGCTGGGCTTACAGGGCCTGGCCTTGCATGGGTACTAGGGATCTGAACTCCAGTTCTCAGCTTGCATGAGAAGTGCTTTGCCAGTTGAGTCATCTCTCCAGCCCTCAATTCATTTTTATTTAAGAAACTTTTGTAACACCGTTTAGTAGATCACAAAATAACCTATGGTTAGTCCTAATATGTAATTGCTTAAGCAGAGTGGGAAAAGCACACATGGGATAAACAATATTAAGGGTAAGCCCCAAAAGCCAGGTCGGTAACCACTGGACTCTTGCTAGGTGTGGGAGAAACTATCGCTGTAGGCAAAAGCCTGGGGCTAAGCCCAGAATGCCTGCCTGGCTGCACAGAAACATAACTGTTTTGTTTTGTTTTGTTTTGTTTTTTAAAAAAAAAAAAAACTGGGTAGCAGAACCAGTAGTAGTTTTCAGGGCACAGTAAGATGCCTCTGCCTTCGTGTTTCTTACACACACACACACACACACACACACACACACACACACACCCATAGATTTTACTCTGTACAATTCTACAGGGTCTTAGTTTTTAAATATATTTTGGTTTTATACTTAAACAGCACCTACACAACAGAATACACCACAGCATACTGCCGTCGTGCCTTCGTGACATCGGTCTGCAGGGAGGATCTCTAACCCACACCAGCAGCTCCTTTCACCCTTGGCCTCCTGCTCTAGTAACACAAATCCTACTTCCTGTGTCTAGCCCCAGTCACCCCCTCTGATAGTCCTTGCTTGCTCCCATCCCTAGAAAGGGGACCTCGACTCCATTCCTAACACTCTATTCCAGATAGTCCAACCAGCTCTGTCGGTCACAGTCCTGACTCATACATCTTCCAGAAGTATGCAGCCACACAGCCTCATCAGTCCCTAGGTATATCGCAGACCTGTTGGTCAGCCCCAACTACACTACCACTAACCTCTAGGCTTGAAGCAGGATGCACATCCTATGCAGCAGCCAAGCCTGCTGTGTCCATCTGACTTCCTGCCACCAATCTTCAGACCCAACTTGTCTTCCATGTCTTGTGTCCTTTGGCAGCAGGCCATTTCTGACGAAGAACTAACAAAAGGAGTACACACGCCCAAGTTTCACTAGAAATACAAATAATGAATTTAGAATAAATGTCTGGGCAGTGCCCAGGAAGACAAAAACAAGGCTAGAAAAAATGATTGAGACAATCTAGGATTTGAAAGCCAAATTCAGTAAGAAGGTAGGAAGGCCCCTTGTACACAGCATACATCCTTTCTACTTAGCAAGGCCCTGCATAGCCTGGGCCAGGGTCTCGCCCAGTAAGTTTGACTGTTAATCCCCAATGACCACATATACTCTAACAACTCCAGACCTGGACCAGGACTCTCATCCTGTATGCCCAACAAGTGTTTTCCTTCCGATTTCATTTCACATAAGTAGTAGCCAACCTTTAGAGACATTGTGGCCTCCACATCCTGTGTTCTGCCCCAACTTGCAGGGATAGTTCCTTCTGAGGATTGTTAGTCTCTACTCACCTCCAACCGGCTTCTAATACTATCAACTAGATCTCTGCCTTTTTCCCTTCTTCTCCACATGATAGTCTGTCTGCAGAACCCAGTGCCTCCTCACTCATACTGGCCGTTCACTGCTGTGCTGTATATACCCCTGGTGTATGGAGGGGGGTGCACACATGCTGTGTGTTTATGTATTTTAAGTTTATTCTTCTCTCATACATTACACCTTGACTTCAGCCTCCCCTACCTCCACCCTCCCAATGCTCCCCCTCCATTTCCCATCTCCATCAGATCCACTGCTCCTTTTTTTCTCTTCAGAAAAGAACAGAAATCCCAGGGATCTAAACCAAATTTAGCATAACAAATTACAATAAGACTAAACACAAACCCTCATATTTGGGCTGAAGGAGGCAAGCCAGTAGGAGAAAAGGGGTTTCAAAAGAGTCTGAGACACCCCCACCCCCACCGTTGGGAGTCCCACCAGAGCACCAGGCTGTACAACTGTAACACATATGCAGAGGACCTAGCTCAGACCTATACAGGCTCCGTGGTTGCTGCTTCAGTCTCTCCAAGGCCGTATGAGGCCTGCTTAGTGGATTCTGTGGGCCATGTTCTCCTGATGTCCTCGGCTCCTCCGGCTCCTGCAGTACTTCCTCCTGCTCTTCTGTGTGGTTCTCCCTAGTGTTTGGCTGTGGGTCTCTGCGTCTGCTCCCATCAGTTGCTGGATGAAGCTTCACTGATGACAATTGGGCTAGATGCTTATTTGTAGCTCTGGCAGCATGCACGGCCTCTGGGCGAGCAGGGGGCCTTCCTCTGGTCCAGAAACATCCATACATAGATGGCCTTGTTTTTAATATGGCTGTAATGTTACATTTCCTAATGTGTAGTTTGGTAAAGGTAAAAAGAATTCAATGTTAAGAAAATATATTCTTGAAAATTATCTATTTTCCTGAAAATATTAGGATACTATTCCGCCTTTGTAGATTAGTAATTAACTGAGCATCAGTTAACAGTTTGACTCATTGGTGTTTGGGCATCTGAGCAGAGAAGAGCACCCTCTTTTGGTAGACGGTCTCCCCTCTGGCTTTTAGATTCCTGCTGCTGCTGCTGCTTTGGAGTAAGCTTGCCTTTGATCTGCCTTGTTGTAGCAGTGGAGTTGGATACCAGCTCCCTGACCGTGGGCTAGGAGCAAACAAAGCAGCAGCATGTAGACTGAGACCTAGAACTCTTGAGGTCAATGTAGGGAGGAACGTCTACTTTTCCTTGTTTTTAAAATGGCTGTTTTTGTCTTCTGTTTAATGTGACCACTGAACCACAGGAGACTTTTGAACCATTTTAACCATGGTCAGGTTTTAGGGTCAGGTTTAGGTTTTAGGTAGAGGTGCTTGTGGCCATCCTTAGTGACCCACATAGTAGAGGGAGAGAGCCAACATCTACAAGTTATCCTTTGATCTCCACATATACAGAGAGAAGTAAAAGTAATTTTAAAAAGCACTTAAGATGAAAATGAGAGCAGCTATAACCATGCTTGTCATACTGTGTCCTGCCTCTTCGCTGGGGAAAAGTCAAATGGAGTCCACAGTGGTTCCTGGTCTCCTCCTTGGGTACCCAGGTTTTGTGGTTTACCATCCGAAGGGGAAGTCAGGAATTGGGGGTCTGAGGACTACCTTTCCCCTAGAGGCATCGGTGTGCCAGACAAAGAGAGGAGCAAGGGCCCAAGAGCACCATAGGGGCTGGAGGGGAGAAAGCCTTCCTCAGGAATCTTAGCTGCTGCTCTTTAGTTGAAGGCTTTCCCCAAGGGATCCTTGCTTGTTCATACTGGTTTATTTGTTGGTATATGTAAATGCATACACTTTGTTCAGGGTGAACCAGAGATTAAATGCCTTTTGGGAGAAGGAATACCCAAAAAGAAACTCATTGGCTGCAGGCTTAAGACTATCTAGATACCTCATTAGCATGGAGAATAACTCCAGGTGTTACTTTATGTGACTGACTACCCATGGTCCTCTCAGTAGAGTGTCCAGAGCAGATTACATGTTCCAGAACAGGTACAGAGACAGGTCCTGAGATTCCTGGGGTTTGAGCTCATTCAGCCTTACCAGTTCTTATGCCTGACTGGTAGCATAGTCCCACATACCTATACATCCTATAGATTACTTTAGAGTCTTGCCCTTTATGTCATACTGTAGGAATACCCGATTAATCCTACTCAAGGCAGCGGTGCTCCTTGCTACCTGCCCCAGTGTTCTGAGTTCCCAAATGAAACACACACACACACACACACACACACACACACACACACTGATTGGTTGGTTGGTTGGTTGGTTGGTTTGTAAATCCCCCATCTGAAATCTGTGTGGGACTAGGCATTTCAGATAAGTTAGTGAATTACTACTGAAAACCTATTTAGGCATAATTAACAGGAGTGAGTGTCTTACCTCAGATCCAAGCTGCCTACTCTGTGGAACAAGATGGAACAGTGAAGTGCTGACGAGTAGCCCTCTGACATGCAGATCCTTAACACTGCTCTTCAGCCAGAGCACACTCTGCTTTTTTTTCACCACTTTATTAGTAGATGATTGGATCCTATCTCCTCAGCTCTTGTTTAAATTTTCAGTGTGAAAATATATTCTAGAAGGAATGCATGACCGTTGCTCTCTAAGTTGGTAACTCATGCCCGGGTAAGCATCCTTCCTCCTGTCTCCCGAGTGTAGCCACTGTGGTAAGTTTGGCCGCATTGTGTTGCTCCTAAGGAGGAGGTTGTTTGTGTACTGCTAGGGAACTTGCTTGGTTTTGTTTTCTTAAATTAATACATTTTTATGTGGAGTCCTGTTTGCTGTGCTTACCTCATCTTATTTACAAGCCACATTTTTATGCATACACACTACTATGTGGTTGTCTTCTAGCTGTAATTTAGTTCAGGGAGATGGTCAGTAAAATGCTTGCCTTTACTCAGCTTCTAAAAAACAAAAAATTGCCTTTCCAATACAGAAAGGGTTACTATGTTGTTAATTTGCATTGCTATATGTCTAGTTAAGATTGAGAATTTATTAACTGTGTAGGTTTCCCATCTTGAGCAATGCCTGTGCATGCTTTCTATTGTTACTAAGTTTTAGTAGTTAATGTTGTGTACTGCAAATATTTCTTTATCCTTCTTAGTTTGGTTTCTGTTGCCATGATAAAACCTCTGACTGATAGCAACTTGGGGTAAAAAAAGGTTTATTTCAGTTTACAAGTTACAGTCTATCCTTGAAGAAAGCCAAAGCAGGCACACTGTTTACTGGCTCTTTCAGTTCCCCCTTTCATACAAACCAGGACAACCTGCCCAGGAGTGTCCACTCACAGTAGGCTGGGCCTTTCTACATCTAAGAGCAATCAAGAAAATGTCCCAGACTTGTCTGCAGTTGAGGTAATTCCTCACCTGAGTATCCAGAGTGTGTTAGCTGACAACTGTTTACTAACTTTGACACTTTCCCTCCACCAGTTTCTCCTACACTGTGGTCATTGTCCTTCTGTGTAGCTTTAACATCAGTGGCAAGTCCATTTGATCGAAGGAGCTACCAGCTGTTTATTGGTTACATAAAAAAACACCTGAACAGCTGCTGGCTATTGTAACTTTCCTTAGACTTGGAGTCTGACTAGGATAGGGGTCACTTGTGCTCTGATAACAGTTAGGGACTGGCGACATTCTTTGTGCACTTTCTACTCCTCTTTCTGGGATAGGAAGAAGATAGCTACAGCTGGCACATGTAGCTCTCTAGGTGGTTCGCATTCTCTGGGTGACCTCTCCAGTGAGTCACCCTCAGCATGGCCAGCCTTCTGTAGGAGGTGGTAGTGTCCAAGACACATACAAAAGGCATTGCCCAAGTAGCAGAGGACATAATCTCATCTTTAGCAGATTCCTTACTTGTATTTAGTGTATGAGTATTTGCCTGCATGTGTACCCGTGCATGGAATCCCCTGGTGCTGGACTTACAGGTATAGGTGAAGGGAATGGAGCCTGGGTTCTCTGCAAGTGCTCTTAGGTGCTGGGCCATCTCTCCAGCCTGTAGTTTTCTTTTCAGGGAAAGAAACAAAAGGGCTCAATTTGGCTGGGAAGTCATACTTCATAGACTTATATAGAAATTTCACCAGCTATATTAAAAAGCAGTTGGAGAATTTTTAAAGAATACAGTTGTTAAGAGGGCCCCTTTGGATAAGCAGTCTGGGCACCACAGCTCTAGGACAGTGACAGCTGTTGCCTAGGCTGATTACAATCTCTGTCATGGGTTAAGATGAAAGTGGCTTCTCCCACACCCCAAACTGTGCAACAGCCCAGTTACATTTCTTCTAGGTCCTAGTATCTGTTGTGGCCTCTGTTTTTTGTTTTTTTAAGTCTCACTATGTATTCCTAGCTGGGCTGGAACTTGCTATGTAGAACAGGTTGGGCTCAGACTCATAGAGATGTGATTGCCTCTGCGTCCTAGGTGCTGGGATTAAACCTATGTGCCACCATGCTAGGGTCTGAATTCAGGACCTTAGAAATGCTTGGTAGAGTGCTCTACCTCTGAGCTTTATCCTGAATCTTTGTTTTTTGAGATCAGAATCATTGTATAGCTCAGACTGGCCTAAATTTGAGATAGATGATCTGCCTGCCTATATTTTGAGTGCTGGAATTACAGTTGTCACCAGCATGTTTGGTGCCCACTTATTTTAGCTAATTTCTCTAATGTTTAAAATTATTTACTTAGTGGGCTCTCCATTGTCTTTTTTCCAGGCTGACAAGAGCTAGACTTGATGGCAAATAACTGTACCAGCCTGAGCTATAGAGCAATGTCATGTCTCAAGCCAAAGAAACCATTCTTAGAAGCTGGGGCTGTGTGGCATCATGGTAGAGTGACCAAGTCCCAGGGTTCAGTCGCTAGAACCACCAAGGCAAAAATCCTATTATACCTTTAGACCACCCCATTAGACCCAATATGGCTAATATTTATGGAGTTTTGGTCAATTCTAAATTAAAACAAACATTAAAAAAATCAAATTTTACACTAACAATATAAACAGCATTCCAAATGAGAATAGCTATTTTCCAAAATTAAAAACCTTAGAGGAACGGCACTGTTTGCCATATCTACGAGTTGCTTTAAGTGTTTAGCATAATAGAGCACAGCTGGGGTTTCATCTGCTCAGCCCTCCCCAGCACAGCTGCAGCCACTGGAAAAGCCCTTGAAATACCAATGAGAATGAATGAACGAACGGCATGTGGCACTTGGCATCCGTGAGAAACCTTGCGCTTATGGGTGTCTTGAAGCGGCTGGTAGGAGCTCCACTTGGCCTTTCTCTCCCTGGCTACAAAAGCCAGCTTTCTCTGAAAGCATGTCTGTTCTCCAAAGAAATCCTCATGAGTCCCGGATTGAGGGTATTACATGGACTGGATGGATGTTCATGTCCTCCAAGAAAGATGCTGTGCGGGTTGGACGGGAAGGCAAGAAAGTTCCAGGCTTGGCTGGAGAGTAGGCAAGAGTTCTGAAATCCCTCATAAGCAGGAAGTTTCACATAAATGACATTTTTAGAGCAACAGGGGGCTACATTAAAATTGTTACTACTAATAATAAAAATCTTACCAAACAATAAACAAAGCAAAACAAAAAAACAGTTTCATCTCAACAGTAAGTGACCAAAACTATAACAAGGTCCCAAAGTTTCCAACCCCGGCCCAGCCCCCACTTGCACTTTGATTGGCAGCAGTTGCAGCATGGAAGCCGCACAGCCAGTAGGAAAGAACAAAGTGTTTGAGAATCGGCCCACAAAACTATATAAATTGGTAAATTCCTTTGTGAGACTTTGAGTATTCCTTTGAAGCATTCCACATGGTAGCATTGCCTTTAGGGTCCAGCAATACCTAAAAGCTCAATGGGTTTTGTGGTCAGACAGTTTGAATGAGTTAGAGGAGACTCAGGGCTTAGTAAGAGCTCTTGCTCTGAAAGCAGAGGGACCTAAGGTCAAATCCCCACACACCCATGTGTTCCTTAAACCCCTGTGTTGGGAATCAGAGACAGACTGATCCCACACCTTTCTGGGTAGCCAGCCTGTCACTAAAGGTGGACGCAATAGAGGAAGACACCCTGCATCCACTACACATGTACCCTGAAAAGGTCTGATTAAAGCTGGGTGTGGTGCCACACATCTGCGACCCTAGCACCAGGAGGCTGAAACAGGAGGACCCAGGGTTCTAGACAATCCTGGACTACATAATAAAACTCCCTCTCAAAACAGGAAACATGTGAACAAGACCTGAGCTCCCTCAGCTGCCCCCCACTTAATCCACAATACTGTAGATGAATTTCTATCCTAAATAGTCCTGTTAGTCTTTCTAAGAAGATGGTCTTTCAGTTCTAACTGTACAGAACACCACTGTACTGCCAGACCAGAAATAAAAGCATATTCCGTTTATTATTTCAGTTTTCTTTTTAAAATCTGATGAGACCAGTGAGATGACTTAACCTGGTGATAATTCTTATTGTCAAGCCTGACAACCTGAGCTCTATTCCTGAAATCTACTTGTTGGAAGGAGAGAAGCAACTCCTGAAGGTTGTCCTCTGACCACCACACACATACACTAAGTATGATTAAATTATGTCTTTTTTTTTTTAAAGATTTATTTATTTCATTTATGTGTGTACACTGTGTCTTCAAACACACCAGAAGAGGGCATCAGATCCCATTACAGATGGTTGTGAGCCACCATGTGGTTGCTGGGAATTGAACTCAGTACCTCTGGAAGAGCAGTTAGTGCTCTTAACCACTGAGCCATCTCTCCAGCCTCTAAATTACGTCTTTATTCAAGTACTGAATGTAAATGTCCAGATGTGTTAGATTGTCCTTACTATGCATTACAGACTATATGTAGTAATCTGCAGTTGAAGACCTAGTCAGATAATAGAAAAAGTGATGTCGTTGTTTCACCTGATTTGAATACTGCTGTACAATCCTAAACAGTGCTGCATTTTTTTTTTTGACCTTTAGATTAAGTATTGTTAAACACTAGTATGCTAGGCCTGCAGTATGTGTGAGAGGAAATTATCACTCTCCAGAGACAACATAAGGCAGACATGTAGCCAGATAACTGGCATCGTTCCTGTGTAATTGCCCAGATAGATTTGTTTTCTTCCTACCTTGCAATATATTGCAAAATCTCAAGATTCTACAGCATCTGTAGGTGACAAGTCAGTTTTCTGCTTTATAAAAAGTTACATTAAAAATTCCTTGCACATTTAGAAGGTGGAGGCAGGAAGAAGCCCAAGGTCAGCCTGTTACACATAAGATATGTTCCTAATTTCTTGGATGAGCTGAGAGCTGGGTCAGGGCTGCTCTTCTAGAGGACCCAGGTTCAATTCCCGGTACCCAAATGACAGCTCACCACTATTGTTAACTCCAGTTCTCAGGGATCTGATGCTCTCTTCTGATCTCTGCAGGCACTGAATGCATGTGGTGCACAGACATACATGCAGGGACAACACCTACACACATAAAAATAATAATAAAAGTTTGTTTGTTTGAATTCCTTAGAGAAGGCTGAGGCAAGACTGATGGAGAGTTCTTGCTTACCTACCATGAAGAAATGTGAGAGCCCCAGGATTTGGACCCATGTGAGATTTTTTTACTTCCTGTTGGACACTCCCTGTTGGAGACTGTAGTGTCTGATTAGAATTAGGAATTTGTAGGGATGCCATTCTTGACTAGGTACTTAAGCCAGTTTCCTTCCCTTTAGTGAGGAAGATACAACTCCTTGGACCCACTCTGTTCCAGTAAAGATGTCTAGATTCCATGGACACCAGTGATGGGTGGTGTGGGAGCCGGGTCTTATAGGTTTGTCTTTGGTCCACATGTTTTTTTCTAAAGGTCGATTACCTCACTGCACCCCAGTATCTTCATCTCCTCTTCTTGTATAGACTTTCACACAGATGCTCATTAAAACATGTCTCTCCCTTAGACTGTCAGACCCACTGCAGTGTTTGGCTGTCTCTCTCAGCTTCTCACATACTGAGGTTATAGACATGGGCCACCACATCATAAAGTCCTAGGTATGCTGGGTGGCGAGGTCTTATGGAGAAGGCAGTGTTGGAGGAAAGGGTCTACCCTCTGCTACCAGCATAGCTGATCATCGTCTCTCAGTTCCCTAGCAAAGGAAGACAAGACAAGAAATGAATTTGGAGGCCTGGTAAGGTGGTTCAGGCCTTTAGTCCCAGCAGGCAGAGGCGGGTAGAGCTGTGTGAGTCTGAAGTGGTCCTGCTCTAGCACGTCCCAGGACAGCAGGGGACTGTCTCGAGGTGAGTAGGGAAAGCAAAAGAATGGGACTTCTGCACAGTGCCTGCCAGGGGCTAGACAGCTGTGGGCTGGATTTTACCACCTGACACCACTACTGCCAGGATTGCCTTTAACTGCAGTCATAGTGAGAGCAGGAAGAGCTACAATTAAATGATAATTAAGAGCCAAACACTAGAAAACTGGTGGTATGTGTTGCCAGTTACCATCCTCCACAGTGGACCTTTAAACGTGAGTGTATTCAAGAATCATTTAGGGATCTAGTTAGAAAGAGTCCAGTGTGTGCATTTTAACAAAATCCCAAGAGATGGTGAAGTTGCTTGCTTAAGGACCACACTGATAGCACAAATCCAACAGTAATAATAGGCATGTGTATTTCTTTTTCTATAGCAGGCCCAGAGCAGAAAAATAATGATAGCTATTACTGTAACCAGCTAAAACCCTTTCCTTTCTAAGCTTCACCTTGAGCCATGCTCTCCAAGGCAGGGCTTCCTGGCCTCAGCACTGCTGGGATCTGCAGCTGAAGTCATTACATATTGTGCTCTATCACGGGCACTTCAGGGTGTTGAGTGCATCCTTGACTCTACCTGCCAGGTACTAGCAGTACCCTCCTTCCAAGGTGTAACAATCCAGAAGTGACTTCAACGCTGAAGAAGGCCAGTTGATAGTCTTCGTAAACTCTTGCTTCCAAGAGGTGCTGAGTTTTTACTTTTGTGGAGTAGCAATTAGATCATGAAAGCCAGGAATTGCTTGGGCTCTGTTTTGGCAGTGTTAGCCTGCTTGGACATCAGGGCCCTTTCCTCTTCTCTCACCTGCCTGCTTCTAGCTCAGCTTTCACGGTCCTTTTTTAGTCCAGGGCCGCAGTCTTTTTCTTAAACAGGTAACTATGTCTTCTGAATTGTATCTGAAGTAACTGGGAGTTCTTGGTTTTTTTCAGTTATAATGTTGGGTGTGGTGGCTCATGACTTTAATCCCAGCACTCTGGAGGTAGAGGTAGTTGGATCTCCGAGTTCAAGGACAGCCTGGTCCACATGGGTATGGAACATTGGTTCTGTCCACCATGAGGGTTCTGTGGGTTGAACTCAGGTCATCAGGCTTGGCAGCAAGAGCCTTTACCTGCTAAACTGTCTTGCCAGCCTGACAATGAATAGTTTTAGGTGGCAGTTTGGAATAGTGTGGATTGAACTTTAAAGGGCTTAGCTTTCCTCTGTCAGTTTGGAATGAGACACCCAAGACCTAAGAGCTAGCAGTTTTAGTGTAGCGAGGAACAACCATTTCTTAGTCTCCAGGCCGCTGTCTTGTTGCACGGTCCTCAGTGGCAGGTAAGAAGCAAATGTTCTGGTGGTGAGGTCTTTTGTAGGACACCAAGCTCATACGTGATGACTTCCACCTTCTTGACCTAACTGTGCCCAGGGGACCAACCTCCCTTGTAGTGACCGTCCTACTGGAGGTTAAGCAGGGGACACAAACAGGCTAACTTGATAATTGAAAACCCATTCTGTTCTCAGTGAATTCAGCAGTGAAGGTAACATCTTTTTACCAGAGGGGTGGGTCACAGTATATTCCTAGGAAAGGGTGGGTTCAGGTATTGTTGGAAGCTGGAGAGAGAGCTCAGCAGAGCACCTGATTCTCCTCCAGAGGATCCAGTCTGTTTCCAGCACCCATGTCAAGGAGCTCACGACCACACATCACTCCAGCTCCAGGATCTCACACCTTCTCCTAACTTGTGACACACACGGGGGGAGGGGGAAGAATACATAAATAGAAATAAATCATGTTTTAGTCCTTCTCTGTACCCCACCTTACGATTACAAAGGAAGTCTTACTACTCTCTGGGTCTTAGAATTGGAGGGTAAGCTTTCCCTGCTGTGGCTAAGGTACTTGAGTACAGAGCACTCTGGAAGCCAGTGCAGTGTTTAGAAGGGTAATGCAGCCAAATGAGGGTACAACCAAGTATATGTAACAAGAAAGGATTTGGTTAATGGCTAATAAAAGTTCGTGTTTAGTTTAACGCTGAAGTGAAAACTGATTACATGCTTGACATTTCCCCTCTTACTCATTCTTATAAGGTGAGAAGTATAGTCACCAACTTGGAATTACCCAGCATTTGTGGGAGCTGAGTGACTTTCAAGACAGTCTGAGCTACTCTGTCTCAGGGGACCAGAAGCAGAGGAGTGTAGCAATTTATTAGCTAAAGCAATTGTGTGTGTGTGTGTGTGTGTGTGTGTGTGTGTGTGTATGCGCGCGTGTGCATGTGTGCGTGCGTGGGTGTGTGTGTGTACACGCGTGCATGTGGAGGCTGGAAGTCCGTGTTGTATGTCTTTATGTCATGTGGAGTTTACCAGCCCCACCAGAGTCCAAACTCTGACAAACACTTTAGTTAGGGCAAAGATTCTTGTTACTTAAAAGGTTACAAGAAATGATGTAGCTATGAGAAAACTTGTCACTGAGTAAAAAATGAGGACATGATTGATAACTCCTGGGTATGGTTTTATTGTAGATAAAGGGGAGATCAGGCAGAGACATCTAGGAGAGTCCACATTGAACCTAGCTAGCAGACTGAATGGAGCCATTGGGGATGAGGTGGAAGAAAGGAGGGGGTTGGGGCAAGCCAACCAAGAGAGAATCCAGAGGTCAAAGGGTGTGGTGTGGACTAAGGGAGCCGTAGCGAGAATAGCTGAGTAGTAGACTGAAGAGAAGATGGGAGAAGGGAAGCAGAAGCCCTGCCCCGGAGGGAGGGGTTTAGGATAGGGCCCATGAGAAGTGCTGGGAGAAGCTAAGGTACTGAGACTTGTCCTGGGTTTCTTTGAATCATAATAGTCAGCAGCTTAGCTTCCAAGACACGAATCTTTAATTGATGTTTGCCTTACATTTGAGAGTTGAAGAAAGTATTATGTCTAGTTGTAGCTAGTATGTTTAGAATGGACCTGGTGTTCTTCTGTCATGGCTCACTTGACTAATGGGTAATGACTCTATATCCCATTCTTTATGAAGAGAACCCAGACAGAAAACCAAAAGGATCAGGGGAGGGTTTTTTCCTTTTCTGATACAATGTCACTATGTCTTTATCTGCTCGCGTATTATTTCACAGCGCTGGTCCCAAAGGCGACAACATCTATGAGTGGAGATCGACCATTCTGGGGCCGCCAGGGTCTGTGTATGAAGGTGGCGTGTTCTTCCTCGACATCACTTTTACACCAGAGTATCCCTTCAAGCCTCCAAAGGTAAGGACTCTTATATCCTCCCCCATTTAACTGTTCCTTGAGAGAGATCACGTCTTCAGGGTAATCACAGAAGCTGGATTCTTCCATCTGTGTGCTACTGTCCTGCACCTCCTTACCCAGCTACTCCATGCTAGGAAGAGCTGTGTGTGCTGTGGTAGTCTGGATCTGCTGTGTGGCACCGAAGAGCTCAGTCAGTTCTTGCTGTGTAATGTTTGCCAGTTTTAAGTGAATTTGATGGCTTGGTTGGGTTGGCTCCTCAATTGGCAGTAGGCATTTCTAGGGGTAAGTGCTTAAAACTGTGCTATGTATAGTCTAGCCTATTAGGTTTGACACACACTCCAAAGCAGTGTATTACTTCCAGCTAACACAAGAGGTCAGCAAACAACCAACAATTCAAACTTAGACATATTCATATTTAAAACATTAACCAGATGTTACTAGTAGCACATATCTCATCCAACAATTTGGAAACAGAAGCAGGCGGAAGGATCAAAAGTTTGCAGCTAGTGTGGGATACATGGTACCAGGCTGGCCTGATCAAGAAAAGAAAAACCTATAAAGAGCAAGTGTTGGACTGTTTGCCTTTGGCAACGGGTGCTACTGTTAAAGGTGACAGAGGAGTGAACTGTGACCTCACTTCAACGGTGTCTACCTGCTGATGGGTTAGTCTCCTGAAATGTCACAATGCCTTCTACTTGAATGCTGCCTGACAACTGCCTTATTTTTAGGTTACATTTCGTACAAGAATTTATCACTGTAATATTAATAGCCAAGGAGTTATTTGCTTGGACATATTGAAAGACAACTGGAGCCCAGCACTAACCATCTCGAAAGTCCTCCTCTCCATCTGCTCACTCCTTACAGACTGCAATCCTGGTAAGAGTAATAGTCATCTGCACTGTAGTTCTTACTAAGTGAAAAAGCACGTGTTTTCCACATAAGCTAAGACCCAAGTTCTCAAAGGACAATGTAATCAAGAGTTTAGCACATTTAATTGGAAAATGCAGCCACTTTACTAGTCTGGGTGCATTCCTAAGGCTGGGTGCAGCTCTGCTGCCAGTTTTGATGAGGAGGTTCACTGAGCACTTGCCCACAGCCAGTGCTCACTTTAGAAAGAGGTATCTTTCTGCCAAATACTTGGTGATTCCAGAACTGTAATCTTATTGGGACTAATTGTTTTTAAAAAGAAAGAATTGACTTATTTTAATCATTGCATTTTCAGAGAAACATATTTAGTTGGAGGTCTGGGTTTGGCGTTTTTAGGCATACAGAATCCAATAGGTATGGCCAGTTGCAGCGGCCAGAGTTCCCAATATCCACAGCTCTAATTGGTTGAACGTCCTTTGGAGCCTTGACTATCCCAGACTGGAGTCTGGTCATACACTGAAGAACAAAGAGTGTCACCTAACTGTGAGAGAAGTAGAATAAGAAAAGAAAGCCAGGCCACTCCTCCCAACCTTCTAAGTAAGATTAGAAGAGGGGCTGGGACAATGGCCCTGCTTGTTAAGAGCAATTGTTCTTGCAGAGGACCCGGGTTCAGCTCCTAGCACCCACTAGGGGCCCACATCCATAACCTGCAGACAGAGTAGCCATACACATAAAATAAACCTTTCTAAAAAACTGTTTTTAAAGATTAGAAGAAAAAACACCTGATGACGAGTGTTACAGACACAGGCATGCACGGTGGTCACTGCTGTGCTTATTATATCCAGTGTCTGGTCTTTTTTCTCCAAAGTAATCTAAGTTTTTCTTTCAGCCGACCCTCTGGTGGGCAGTATTGCCACTCAGTACATGACCAACAGAGCCGAGCACGACAGAATGGCCAGACAGTGGACCAAGAGATACGCTACCTAAACCGGGTTTTCACAGTTGTTACATGACTTGTCTGTCACAGAAGAGAGCTGCTTATGATTTATGATTTTGAAAGGGTGGGGTGGGGTTGGTAAAGGAGGGTATTTCTATAACAGATACTACTCAGTCTTATTCCCAGGGTTCTGTGGTAACTTAAGGTATCTTGCTACAGTAGACACACTGGTAATAGCAACTTTTAGAGCTGTCACTTTTAGTACAACAGGAAAGAATGCATGTGTAGACACTTGTGTTCCACTGATTGTAGTCTACTGTACTTTCAAAATCAGCTTAAATTTGTATAGGTTACACACATGGCCATTTATGTAAAGTCCTATTTTCTTGTTCAAAAAAATTGGAATTTTTTTTTCTTCTTAGAAGGACACAATGGTATTTAACAAGTTTGCAAAGATGAGTTTGTTACCTCGTATATGTAAAATGGACACCTGGCTACAAGACACCATGTAGGAAACCAGTAGTTAATGTATTTTATTTTATATGCAAATTACTTCAAGGGTTGAATCAGGATTTGTGGAAACCTGTAGTGAAATACCTTAAGCTGTTAACTGTAAGTGTGGAATAGGAACTGTTCAGTCGATTGGTTGATTTAGACTTCTTATGTCTGCATTTGTTACTGTGCTAATAAACAATATTAAGAACAACTACTGACCCCGCTGTGTCCATTTCCTCTCTGCAGTCTTTGCTTCTGAAGCAGGTTAAGGAATACTTATTATTTACATATGCCAGGACTGACACAGCATATTTTGGAGATGTCTTTTTATGAGTTAATCTATTTTATGTGTATGAGTACACTAGAGCTGTCTTCAGACACACCAGAAGAGGGCATCATAGTTAGTGGTTGTGAGCCACCATGTGGTTGCTGGGAATTGAACTGAGGACCTCTGGAAGAAGTAGTCAGTGCTCTTAACCTCTGAGCCATTTCTCGAACCCCCTGGAGATATCTTAAAAACAATAAACAGTGCAAGCCAGCTAAGCTTCAAAGATATATTCAAAGATGCCTGTTTCTCAAAGCATTTTCTGATCTGCAGATGAAGTGGCAGCAGACACATGAGAAATGAGCTGCCTTGGGGGGCTAGTGCTCACCTTGTAGAGCAGATTCCATAACTCAGTAATACTGTTGCTGCCCATTGCTCCAGACTCATGCGGATAAAAACGAGCATAGTAGCGCACACACACCTTCATCCCAGGGTGAGTGGATGCCAGAGGATTAGAGTTCAAGGTCATCCTCAGCTACACACTGGATTTGGGACTAGTTTAGGCTACATGAGACCCTGTCTCAAAGGGAAAATTGAAAAAAAGGAAAATTGACCCAGGACATGTTCACTCTAGCATTTTAAAAACATGATAACTAATTCCATGTATATTAAAGCACAAGATCTAAATGCAATCAAAAGAAAAACAAAAAAACAGAAACTCCAGGTAGGATCTATATAAAATACCTCAGAAGAGAAAGCTGAAATATAAGACCTGGAAGGGCAGGCTAGAGGACTGACTTAACCTGAGGGATGGCCAAGAAGGTACAGTGGTACACACCTTTAATTCCAGCTGAGGAGGATTTTGAGATCAAGGCTAGCCTGGACTACATAGTTCCAACCAGCCAGGGTTATATAGTAAGATCATGCCTTTAGGGGGATGGAGGGCAAACTAGGTGGCTGTAATCCCAGTACTCAAGGTGTCTAGGCACAAGGATTCCAAGTTCAAAGCCTGGGTAACTTCTTAAGACCTTTTCTCACAAAGTAAAAAGGTTAATGATACATGTGTGTGGAGCCTTGGGTTCAGCCTACAGTGCCACCAGCAGAAAAGCAAGCAGCAACAATGCTGATGGTTTATGCTACACATGGTAATCCTTGGCTTGAACTCACTGGACTGAGACAGCCACAGTTCACAGTCTTGCCTTGAAGATTCTATACTTCACTTGTCTTAATTCACTCTCTATTATACCTGTTTCACATTTTGCTTTCCAGTTAAATGGTTAAAGTGGATTTACAGTCGGAACCACCAAGCTACTTATTCCCTACTTCTTTGTACAGGGCTGACAATCTTTTTAATACAATGACAAATACTGTTCAGATCTTGGTAAGATTTTCCATAAACTAAATTACAAACTCAGATTAATATGTAAAACTAATGGTAGCTCTGTATTTGACATATTTTACTGTATATGACAAGGTAATTAGAAAAAAAGGGATGCTTCCCTGCTCTTCAGCCTAGCCATTCGAAAAAAGACCCTTCAGTATTTCATTTTATCGTCAGCCCAGGCCCAGCTTACAGAATAAAACCAGGGCTCTGAATTCAGAGCTACACGTCCTGACCCCAAGATCTATGATACTTAGAGAGCAAAGCAAAACCACCACTTTGTTCTGTTCAGCAAAGCCTCTGTGAAATGAGAATTTAGCTCAGAGATCCAAATTGTTATTGGGACAATTTAGGTACACAAAGCAATTGCCAAGCTTTATAATCTTAGATATTAATTAACCTTTTAAAAAATTAGATATTATTCTACGTGTATGAGTGGTTTTCCCTACATGTATATATGAAAGCTAACTGTCTAATACAATGTCTGAAGAAACCAAGAAAGGACAGTGAATCCCTTGGAATCTGTTATAGGTGGTCGTGAGCCGCCATGTAGGTGCTAGAAATTAGACCCAACTCTCCTGCACAAGCATCAGTCTTAGCTACTGAGCAATCTCTCCAGCCCTGAGTAATCAACCTTTTTAAAAGAGTTCTGAGCCTGTTAAGATGACTCAGTGGGGAAGATGCTTTGCCAGGCGAGCCCAGCCACCTGAGTTCCACCCCTGAAATTCATGCGTAGGTGGAAGGAGAAAGCCGACCCCATACACAGAGTAATGAGTTATGGTCACACTTGCATAAACTTACAATGAGTATGAGAGTTCCTGACAAGCTGCAAGAGTTCCCATGGTATACTGCATACTCTCTAAATTTTATTTTGCTATTACTGACAAGTGAGAATAAATAACAAACTTGATTTTAAGAACAGGTTTTAAGACAAAATAATGTCCGACAGCAATAAACTAGCCCAGTAACTTAATTATAAAGTGCATTAAATTACCACTTAGGGCTTCCATAAGGCCCAGAGGTGGTTTGTGAAGGGCCACGTTAAATCATAACCTCATGCCATGCTACAGACATTTCAAGGCTTGACTCAGTTCTCAGAACTGGAGTTCCCTTTGTTCTTCCTCCCAGGCAGAGGGAAGCTGGATTTGCTCTGGGGCTGGGAAAGTTTGCTGGCCAGTAAAGTGAAGGGCTCAATCAGTGTCCTTCGGTCTGTCACTGTCACCTCCCACAGCTTCACTTTCTCACTTCTCGCCCACTGTTGTGCCACATCAGCATCCACTTGTCTCTGCTCAGAAAGGTCCAGCTTGTTTCCTAACACAACGATTGCCACCTGGATGAAAACGACGAAGAAAAGACCACAATGGTGAGTAGCCCTAACAGTTGACACCCAAACTGGATAATTTACTGCTCTTCCATTTAGCAAACCGCTTCAATGGTACTGAGGAGGAGGAAGCAGTAAACTCAGCTGCTCTGCAGTAAAGACAGGATGATTGCAAGTTCAAGACCAGCCTGGGGAAGTTGGGGAAATAGAGAACTTACCTAGCAAGTATGAAGCCCTAGTACTTGCTGGCGGGGGGGGGGGGGGGGGGGACCCTCAGTTGTGACACAAATATGACAACAGGGCTCTCTTCTGGCCTCTACGGGCACCTGCACTCATACATAATAATTCCTCCAACCTCCCCACACATATATAATTAAAAATAAGTCTTTAACGTGGTTTTAAAAAGATGGCCAATCAGCCAGGCATGGTGGTGCACGCCTTTAATCCTAGCACTTGGGGGGCAGAGGCAGGTGGATTTCTGAGTATGAGGCCAGCCTGGTCTACAGAGTGAGTTCCAGGACAGCCAGAAAACTTCTGTCTCAAAAAAATGAGGGGGGGAGGGGGAGGGGAGGGGCGGGAAAGGAGGAAGGAAAAGGAAGATGTAAGAATGTGGGCTAAGCCATCTAGCAGACTAACGGGGTGCTGTATTGCTCGGAGGTTGATGACGGCTGAGGTGACATGTAGAGAAGATCTGAGGTTAGTGAATTCCAAGCAGCAGGAAAGTGGCAAACAGAGGAGCTGGCGCTGACTTACTAAATCTGTGTATTTTTTGAGATTGAAGATGAGACAGATGATCGCCACACGACAGCTATGCAGTACTGGAGCTAGGGAGTTAGGAAAGCACACCTTGTACAGAGTAAAACTCAGCAAAAAGTGAGCGCTTTGCTCCATGGGCCCAGCCAGTCATGCACACTGTTTGCAGAGCCTGCCAGCATAACTGAACGGCTTTAAATGTGTAAACTACACAGAATGCACACACCTCTCAAACAGCATCAGACTTCACACTCGGCATCTAAACAGCCACTTACCTCCTTTTTGTCTTTGAACTTATCGATTTCTTTCTTCAGAAGCTCCACTCTTTGAAAGGACTCGAGGTTATTCACACTGTACACAAGAACAAAGCCATCAGCAAATGAGAAATAATGCTTTGGCAGTTCCACACCTTCCTGCAGGCCGCGGGTGTCGTACAAGTGCAGGTGCTCCTTCACCCCACGGTCTGTCTCTACAGACGCCATGTACACGTCTTCCAGCGTTTCACAGTCTTCCATCCCTGCATTAAAAAGGAACCAGGGTCAGCCGGGCATGGTGGCCATCTTTAATCGCAGCACTCAGAGGCAGAGGCAGGCAGAATTCTATAAACTCCAGGCCAGCCGAGGCTACAGAGTGAGACGGTATTTCAAAACACAAACCAAGCCGGGCAGTGGTGGCACACACCTTTAATCCCAGCACTTGAGAAGCAGAGGCAGGCAGATTTCTGAGTTCGAGGCCAGCCTGGTCTACAGAGTGAGTTCTAGGACAACCAGGGCTACACAAAGAAACCCTGTCTCAAAAAAAAAAAAAGATAGAAAGAAAATCAAAAAACAAACCAGTGTCAGTTATTCCCTAGTTCCCCGTGCTTCCGAGGCTGGCTTTCTTGGTTTCCCCTGCACCACGTGTAATGACCACATGTCTACTAATTTCTTCAAAATGAAAAGTAGTTACTCATCCAAAAGCTTCTTGTTTTTCTAAAAAATATTTTTTGGACCACAAGGATGGCTCTCAAGCTTGGTGATGTTTTGAGTTCAATTCCTGGGGCCCACTGAAAGGTAGGTGAGAACTAGCTCCAAACCGTCACCCTTTGTTTTATTTTATTTTTTAAAGTCTAAACTCACTGTAGCTGTCTTCAGACACACCAGAAGAGGTCATCAGATTGGTCATCACACCATTACAGATGGTTGTGAGCCACCACGTGGTTGCTGGGAATTGAACTCAGGACCTCTGAAAGAGCAGTCAGTGCTCTTAACTGCTGACCTCTCTCCAGCCCCTACTCTTTAATCTTTATGCATGTCCCCTCCTCATCCAGACATACAATAATCTTCTTTAACTTTAAAAAATTATTTCTTAGCCAGGTGGTGTCAGTGGTGGAGGTGGCACACGCCTTCACTTTCAGCACTCAGGAGGCATAGGCAGGCAGTCTCTGAGTTCCAGGTCAGCCTGGTCTACAGAAAGAAAGGTCACCAAAATGGTTACTAAAAAAATGGTTAGTAAAATGTGTACCTGCCGGAAAGAAACGCTCTGAAGATCTGTATAATCTCTATAAACTTTAGTTCATCTTAACCCAGGTATCTTCTTTACCAAAATCAGGACCCCATTAAAGGCAGAAATACGATCCTCACCTCTGAGCTCAGCAAAGCACCATCATATGTAGTGTGACACAGAGAAGATGAACTAGCTTACTCATTGAGCAAATAAATGAATGAGATAATCCCAATTGCCAAATTCGGCCATACGGTAGCAAACAGCCATTTCTTCCTTTTTAAGCCTAACCAGCAGCAGCAGCATGCTATGCCTGAAGAATATTGTCACTTGATGTTGCTACCTCAGAGACCCTGGTTTCTAGACCCCCGTTTGATGCAGGTGCACAGGACCCCACTTTCATATGACTCATCTATGTCCCATTTGTTTCTGGTATGTACAGAACATGGAGCAAGCACTGCTGAATGTCAACCCAGTTTCCTTCTCCCTACTTACTCTTTTACACCATTAGCATGAGCAACAAGCACCTTCTACCAGCTTCAGAATCAGGGAAGAAGCTAAGAAAGATAATCTTACCGATAGTGTGATTCCCATAAAGGAGTTGCTCCAAAATTGCAGTTTTCCCAACAGACAGCAACCCACAAACGACAACCTTGCAGCCCTTTCCCATCTTCTCCTAGGACAGCACTGTGGAGAGAACGGGGGCTTTAAAATAAGTCCTTCCCTTAAAGGCTAAATACCAGGACTCCAGATACAGACTAAGGTCACCGCACAACACTCGGCTCCCCAAGCTATTTGCTCCTTTACAGACATCACTGTTAGAGGTTTCTTATGCATTGCCAGAGATCATTTGGATAGACTATAAAAACACCCAAATGGAAGTGTGTGTAACCCAGTATTCAGGAGGAGGATCTGCCTCAGCTCCATGCAGTGGTTAGAGACTAGCTTGGATGTTCATCTCTAGGTATGGCTTGCTCCTTCCTATACAATACATCACCCTAGAATAGAAAAGTTCTGAGGCAGGAGGATTGCCATGAGTTAGGTAACATTTTCCTCAAGGCTTTTGTTTTTCTAGAAGACAAGATATCAACAGCTAAGGTAAAAAGAAAAATGGTCATTAAAGACAACAAAAATATTAAAATGTCTCTAATCCCAGCACTCAAAGGGCAGAGGCAATAAGATCTCTGTAAATTTGAAGCCAGCCTGGTCTACAAAGGACAGCTAGGGCTGATACACAGAGAAACCCTATGTGTAGTTGAGTGTCAAATGGTGGGGCTGGAGAGATGGCTCAGGGGTTAAGAACACCAGCTGTTCTTCCAGAGGACCCAGGTTCAATTCCCAGGGTCCTCCCAGTTGTGGTATGTCACAACTGTCTGTTCCAGGGTTTCCAACACCCTCACACAGACATACATACAGGCAAAACATTCATACATGTGCACGCACGCACACGTGTGCACATAGTCAAATGGAAACAGACATTTAATTCCAGCACTTGGGAGGCAAAAACATAGAAATAGCTCCATGGTTAAGAGCACTGGCTGCTCTTGCAGAGGACCTGAGTTCAATTCCCAGCACCTATACTGGTGATCCCCAGTTCCCTCTGGGACTGGAGTTACAGAGAGTTGTGAAACTGGAACCAGTGCCTCTGGAAGTGCCCAGTTCCCCACCTCTACTTTCATAGAAATGGTCTTCCAAAGATGCTCCCAAATTAACCCTGGAAACTTTTTCGAGAACTTACTTTAAAAAATGTTTGTCAGTGTTCTCTAGAGTCAGAACTTATGGAATGTCTCTATGTATTAAGGGAAGCTATAGGGATGACTTACAGTCTGCAGTCCAACTAAACCAACCATGGGCAGCTGTGAATGGGAAGTCCAAGAATCTAAGTAGCTGCTCAGGTCCATGAGGGTGGGTGTTACACCTGGTCTTCTGTATAAACTAGAATCATGAAGACGTAGACTCCAACAGATGTGCTGGTAAGTAAGTGCAAGCCGGTGAAATGACATAGGCTTTTGATCTGAATCTTGAGACAGAGTGGCCATGAAAAGCTTAGGCCCAGGCAAGGTGATATACACCTTTAATTCCAGGAGACTGAGGCAAGCAGATCTCTGAGTTCAAGGTCAGCCTGGGACCGAGCAAGTGCCAAATAAAGAACAGTTTAGGTCCAGGTGTGGTGGTACAAACCTTTAATCTGGGCCACACCTGCTGGAGGCCTACTAAGGACAGAGGAAGCTTGTCACTGTGCGGAGGGGGTGAGCTTTGAGATCTACCATGCTCAAGCTAAGCCCAGTGAGGCACATCTCTCTTTGCTGCCTGCAGATGGAGAGCTCTCTATTTCTCCAGCATGTCTGCCTGAACAGTGCCATGTCTCCTGCTATGATAATAACAGACTAAACCTCTGAAACTGTAAGCCAGCCCCAAGTTAAATGTCTTCCTTTATAATAAAAGTTGCCCTAGTCATGATCTCTTCACATCAGTGAAACCCTAAAACACACTACCACTGAACTACACTCACAGACTTGTAATTTACTCTTCAGCGTTATTTTCTCAAGAAAACTTATCCTGGGGGCTGGAGAGAGGCTCAGCAGTTAGAGCAGAAACCCCAGGGCTCAGTTCCCAGCACCTACATGGAAGTTTTCAACCATTTCCACCTACCTCAGTGGGCCCCAGGTACACAGGTGGTGCACATCCATCCAAGTAAACACACACAAACTAAAAATAAACCTTAAAACATTTTAAGACTGTCCTAAAAGAGAAATGGTATCCTGCACTCCATCCTAACTTGCAAAGCTCCACCAGATGTACTTAAAAGAGAAAAGAGTGAGTCAGTTAATCATTCCCCCTCCCCCTTCCAGGCTCCACTGGCTACATCCTCCCTCCCGCCAGGATGCTGGGACAACTGTCACTGTACCACTCCATACCCCTCCACTCCCTCAATGTGTGTCCTTTATACTTGGCATCAAACGCAATACATAGCTCAGTGTTAACGCTTGCTCCCAAGGCTAGAAGGAGTGCTTCGTTTGCTCTGCATCGCCAATAGCTCAGACTGAGCTCCGCACATACTAAGCGATATATATGTTGAATTATTAAATAGGACAGATGAGGACTCTTAAAATGCTAAAGCTGTCATTTATTCTAAAAGATGAGCAGAGCCAGATTAATGTAAAAGGTAAACATGATTCCCAAACCTTGGCCACAAACAAGCGTTGACTTTATTAAAACCGCACGACTGGATGAAAAAAGAAAATTCTGGAGCTGCAAAAACTCCAATAAACCATTGTTTCTCAATAAAGAACACAGTGTAGAATGCCAGCAGTCTGGCATTTCTTCCTGGAACAGGTCTTGGCAAATGAACAATTTGCTATCCTAAAAATGGCTATAAAATAAGGCCCCCGGGCTCTGACATTAGCACCTCGGGGCTCCCATCCAACATAGGAAAAGTGGGAGGGGGACGGGCGCCACAGTGCACCCGCTAGCCTGGTTCGCGCAAGTCCCCGGCGGGCCTCAAGGACACGCGCGAGGTCCACGCGTTCAGCCACTTCGCCTACGCCACAGCCGTCCTGCGGCCACTGTGCCCCGGGACCACGGAGCGAGGCGCCGGCCGAGACACCAACCTGACACTGCGTGGCAATGAGACAGTGGCGCGGCGGTCACCGCGGTCCGAAGACGCTCCTCTGGAGCCGCTCTTCGACCAGCTTCTTCGCGCCCCGCGCCCTTGGCGCACGCGATCTCACCGCCTCTCACCTTCCGCAGCCTCCGCGGCTCAGAAGCACTGCTGAGAGCTAGGGGACAGCATCCGGAAGCGGCGGGCTGTCCCAGCCTGACTCCGCCCATCAGGTTGGATGTCGGGACTACAAGCCCCAAGAGGCGCTGTGAAGCCACCCCGCCCCACCGGAAGGAGGGTCGCCGAGGTGGGGGGGAGGAGCCACAAAAGGGATTGTGGGAGAAAGGCTTCTTCCTTTCCTCTGGCGGCAGCCATCAGGTAGGCAAGCTGAGCAGTGTTTGCGTTTCTATCCGTCGCGAATCGCGCTAGGCTTCAGCCATCCGGTCCCGGCGACCCTGAGGCCTCAGAGCTTCTGCCTCCCACGAGCGTCTAGTCAGGATACGGGGTGGAGAGGGCGCGGATACGCCGCCATCCGGGAGGCTTGAGAGCCGCAATGACGGCAGGGTCCGAGCTGGGCCCGGGACTGAAGGAGGCGTGGGATGGAAGCCTGGCCGCGGCCTGCCTCTCATCAGGCCGCCCGGGTGGGACGAAGCTCTCCCGGTCTTACTTGCGGTGGCGGTTACAACCCTGCTGCCAGTCCTGGCGGCCTCCCCGAGCCTGTGGTAGTCAGCTCCGCCTAGCCGGCCCTGCTGCCTGTGCACAGCCCATCTCATGCCCGGTGGACCGTGGGCCGCCAGGAAGAATGGACTGGCTGTAGTCACTGTCGTTGATAGCGATCGCTCTTCCGATTTGCTTCTTCCTCAAAGGTGAGCCAAGATGGGTGCATACAAATACATCCAGGAACTATGGAGGAAGAAGCAGTCCGACGTGATGCGCTTTCTTCTGAGGGTCCGCTGCTGGCAGTACCGTCAGCTCTCTGCGCTGCACAGGGCTCCTCGCCCCACCCGGCCCGATAAAGCTCGAAGACTGGGATACAAGGCTAAGCAAGGTCCGTGACGTCACGATGTGGGGGTCTGTAACAGAAAAGCTGTTGAGCCTCACTCAGTTTGGAAGGGCCCTCCCCCCAAAAAAGCCCTGGTTAATTTAGCAATGCTGAATATGATAACGGTTACCTTAGTCTACATAGTCCATCTACCTTTGTAATCAAAGGGAAGCATGTGTAGCCCTGGCTGTCCTGGAACTCACTCTGTAGACCAGGCTGGCCTCGAACTCAGAAATCCGCCTCCCAAATGCTGGGATTAAAGGCGTGCGCCACCACTGCCCACTCACTGTCTTAATTGAGTCTAACACATTGGTGGTTGGGTTTCTTGTTTGTTTGTGTAGGTTATGTCATTTACAGGATTCGTGTCCGCCGTGGTGGTCGAAAACGCCCGGTTCCTAAGGGTGCAACTTATGGCAAGCCTGTCCACCATGGTGTTAACCAGCTGAAATTTGCCCGAAGCCTTCAGTCTGTTGCTGAGGTGAGTGGTTTGGATTATCAGTTGGCTTGACAACCCATTAGAGATGGTGGCTAAGAAGAAATGGGGGACACAGTGGAGATTCACTCAGTATAAGGTGGGGCTGGAGGTGTCTTGTACTTGATCTTGGCAAAAAAGCAATCACTATCAAAACTCACTCTTTATTTCTGTTCTGGTACTTACATATGACTGAAAGGGGCTTGGTTTGGGGTTCCACAGAACCTGTGCCTTTGGAAGGCAGTAAAATTTTGAGCCACTTTCCTGTTTTATTTACTTACATTGCTAATATTCTGTGGTCAGTTACCCTTTTAGGTTGCTAAACTGTTCTGTTCTAGGATGCCCCTTTCCACATGCTAGGACTTTTGTTGTTCGTTGAATTATGTAGAGGGTTGTGGGCTTGTGATCCCTATTCCTGAAGGGGACTGGGACAGCACTCAGTTTCATGCCTGGTGTTAGGGAGGATAGGACAGAGTGATGTGTTTCTGTCTACGGGTCTGTCATTTAAGCTAGTCTTGAATTCTTAAGGTGTGTGAGGAGCTGGCCTGCTTCAGTCTCATCTGATGACCCAGAGGTGGAAGGATTTTTATCTATTTACTGCTTTAAGTAGTACAGGAAACTGATTGGTCTCTCCCCTAACCCCCATTTTAGGAGAGAGCTGGGCGCCATTGTGGGGCTTTGAGAGTCCTGAATTCCTACTGGGTCGGTGAAGATTCCACATACAAGTTTTTTGAGGTTATCCTCATTGATCCATTCCATAAAGCTATCAGAAGAAATCCTGACACCCAGTGGATCACCAAACCAGTCCACAAGCACAGAGAGATGCGTGGGCTGACATCTGCTGGCCGAAAGAGCCGTGGCCTTGGAAAGGGCCACAAGTTCCACCACACTATTGGTGGCTCTCGCCGTGCGGCCTGGAGAAGGCGCAATACTCTCCAGCTCCACCGTTACCGCTAATACACGTGATGTTTGTAAAATTCATATCCAATAAACAATTTAGGACAGTCATTTCTGCTTAGAGGTGTTATTTGTCTGTTAAAACAGATGGTCATGAGTGCTTTGTGAAAGTGTAGAAGTTAAAAGTGCAGTAATTGGGAGCTGCAGGTGATGGTGTATCTTTGTTTCTGTTGTACTTCCTTTACATTATCTGCTTAGGGGATTAAGTGTAGTGTTGTGTGCCAAGTGGACTGCTTGGATTTTGCTTAGACATGTGTAGGAAGAGGGTTTCAAACCTGTTTTGTGAATATGCATAGAAAAGTGAGATCAACTATAACCCACATTTTGAAAATGGAATCCAGTGTTCTATTTTCAGAAGACCAGGTAAATCTGTCGGAAGAGGTTTCACGTTCCATTGGATCTAGAGTATGAGTTTGATTGACACTTGTGAATTTTGAAGATGGTGAAGATTGAACATTGGATGGAGTGGGGCAGATTAGGATTTGTAAGCTAGTAACCATAAAGCAAGTTAATATCAACCAAGCAATCATAGTAAGTTGTGATCAAGCTTGCAAACAAAAGCTTCTCTAGCAGCTAGTGTGTGCAGAGGCAGGTGGATCTCGAGTTCTGGGACTGCCTACAATATAGAGACATTTTCTCTATTCCAGTCCATAATAGAGAAAAACCAAAAGTGTACGGGGGTGGGGGGGTGTCTTCCAGTCAGTTCATCATGGGTAAGAAAAGTCCATTGGTAGAGTGATTTCATTGTTTACAGTCTACCCAGAGGTAGTTGCTGGTAACTGCTGGATGCTCTTCACATTTCACTAAGGCCACACATGCCACGTTTTGTTTGTGCCATGCCTTGGAGTAGTTTCCCACAGTGATGTTGAGTGTGGAAGAAAGTATTGTCCCTATCACATACCTGGGTTTGCTGTTTAGAACAGCTGGCTTGGTATCAAAATTTAATTGATGCTTTTATTAAACTGATTTTTCTTTGGAGGTTTTAAAAGGATTTGATTTACAAAAATTACTAGACTCACAGTCTTGAGACCTAAAATTTTTTTCTATTCAGCAAAACAAAGTCACTGTATAGAGGTTGTTCAACTAAAGTAATAAATGTCTGTTAACCAAGTGGACCTTATGTTATCTTTTATGTATTTGAGAGAACGTGTAATAGCATCCTAAGAGCTAGGAAACTGGATCTGTCACTGGCTCAGTTCAGTCCTTAGCACTGGAAAGGTTTCCTCCTAAAGCCAGGCAGTGGCCACAGAAGCTTGCCCTTGTCTTTGCCACCTTAGAGATCAGTCTACACGGCAGCTAGAGGGATCCTATTAAATTGGTCGTGGCCCTTTTGTGCTGGAGGTTATGATCTACCTCTGCTAGCCTCAGTTCCTCAACCTTCCTTGTAGATCTTTCCCCAGATGATTAGAATGTTAGATGGTCTGTGACCACTGCTAATGGTTTCTGGGTTTCTTTCAGTTTTATGTACCTTAGCCTGTCATTTTAACTCCTGCCTTCCCTTGTAGGTTCAGGGATCATAGCAGGTACCCATCAACACTGTCAGGAAAAAGGAACTCTGAAGTCCTGGCTGGCACAGAACTTGCTGTGTTGATCAAACCATCCTAAAACTCAGATCCACCTATCTCTGCCTCTATACACTCTTGGTTTCTTTGATTTGTTTTATGTATGTGATTCGCTCTCTTGAGACACACCAGAAGAGGTCATCTGATCCCACTACAGATGGTTGTGAGCCACTGTGTGCTGGGAATTGAACTCAGGACCTCTGGAAGAGCAGTCAGTGCTCTTAACCACTGAGCCATCTCTCCAGCCTAAGACAGTCCTAACATATAACTCAGGTTTACCTTCAGTACTGAGATCACAAACATGGCCAGCTTTCATAGTACTTGATCTCAACTTAGAATAGGTATGTATGCTGTTCCTGTTTTATCGATGAAGGATATAATTAGGTGGTGTACTCAAACCCATACAAATTTTCTCTCAGGATAGTATACACCTTTTACCCTCACACTTGGGAGGTAGGCAGAAGGATTAGCAGTACCGTGTCTGTCTTAGAGAAGGCAGTGGGTAGCAGGCATTGCATTAAGTCTGCCTTCAGGTAGTGGTGGCATACAATTTTAATCCCAGCAGAGGCTGATGGGGCTCTGAGCTCAAGGCTAGACTGATCTACAGAATGAGTTCCAAGACAACCAGAGCTATACAGAGATACCCTGTCTTAAAAAAAAAAAAAAAAAAAAAAAAGTGCCTTTATTGGGTACAAACCTTTACTCTCAGAAAATATGCCTCCCAGATTATTGTCTTGAAGGCAATTGGTGTAATCAATTTTATTTAGATTTTGAGATAGCAACAGATCTTAAACTGACATTCCACCTTCTGAGTATAGAAACTCATCACATCTGCTACCTACCATGCTTACATGATCCTAGGGGTGGAATCTAGTACCTTGTGTATACTGGGCAAACACTACTAGCTATAAGAAATACTTTGCCGCTGAGACTGCCTTCCTATTGATCCCAAACTAGCCTCAAATTAGCAGCAGTTCAGTATCTATCCCTGTGAGTGGTAGGACTAATGCATGTACCATCACACCTGGTTCAGGAGATACTAAAATGTATTATGTTATTGTTTATTCTTATTCAAATAGTAGGATATTACATATGTAATATGTAATGACTTTATATTACATATTAAGTCATTTGTTTATTTTTAGAAGCTTGTTAGTCCAGTGTTAGGAAGGCTGGCCAGTTAGAAGATTTTAATTATTGGTCCGCAGTGAACTCTGACAAGTGTACAATTTCTGCATAAAATTATGCTGCAAATAGAGGATTAGTAGGAAACGCTGCTTCCTTTAAAATATTCCTTGTACACTGGCCCTGGTGTGCATCTATAATACCAGCAGTTGGGAGGCTGAACCAAGATTGCTATGGATTCCAGCCCAGCCTGGACTATATAGCAGTACCCTGGCTCAATATTCTTCCATCCCCCAGAAAAACCCATAGCAGCAAATCAGGTCTGTGTTTTAGGCTTCATAAAGCCCTCAAAGCATGCTGATGCTACTGGGTGTGGTGGTGCATGCCCTTAATCTCAGCACTCAGAAGATAGAAGCAGGTGGATCTCTGAGTTTGAAGTCAACCTGCCTGGTCTACAAAGCAAGTTCCAAGACAGCCAGGACTACACAGAGTAAACCTGTCTGCTTTTGAAGATGTACCTGGCATACATACTTTCAAATAGCAGAAAAGAGCACCTCATGCCTTCAAAATTAATTGGCATGCTATAAACATTTTTTTATTTGCTTGCAGCTCTCCTTGTTCTATTAAGAAGCTACATGATTGGGTAGTGCTAGTTTAGGACCAATTGGTGAGTAATGAAAGTATGCTTATTATCTAATCACTAAAGTTCTGTGATGGAATAAGCATACTACTTAGGTCCAGAGGTTAATCATTAACTGAGCTAGAGAGCATTTCACTCACCAGAAAGGAAAATTCAAAAAGTAATCATCTTTGGGGGTGGAGAAATGGCTCAGCAGTTAAATAACTAAAACATTTAGAAGAGATCATCTTCATTTAAGATCTGTATTTTTTGATCCTCAGTTCAAATCTGTAGGACAAATCTATTACATCAACTCATCACTGGTCACACACCCACCATTAATATCATGAAATTTCAATATTCTTCCCATTTTCCAATATAATAGTTCTCTAACTTGTTAATGCTTTCTGTATTTTTAGCTCAGGCAGAGTCTTGCTGTAGAAGCACTCAGCTATTGCTCCAGAACCACGACCTCCTGTCCACCTGTCACCATGCTACCCACTCTGATGGTCATGTACTTACCCTCTGAAACTGTAATCAAGCTCCTCAAATTAAATGACTTCTGTATGTTGCCTGGTCATGGCGTCTCTTCACAGGAGTAGACCAGTTACTAAGGCAATAACGGTCCCCTGACTTTTGTCCATAAGTCAAGGACCTGAAACCTGTGAACATGTTTGGTTACAAAACAAACAGGGTAAAGATTTCGGTCATCTGACTTTGACGTGTAAGTGGAGAACAGGCACGAGAGCTGAAAGCCAGCGTGATGGCATTGTGACGAGGACTCAGCCCAGCAGTGCCAGTTTTGCAGACAGCCAGGGACGACAGGATCACGTACAGAGGCTTTCCCCGGGTACCCACAGGAAACAGGTCTGCTTACATCTGGATTCTAGTCCAACAAGACGTGCCTTGGACCCCCAGCCTACAAGTACAGTGGTCTCTTAAATCTGTAGTTTGTTAAGCCACAGTGTGTGGTGATTTATTGACAAAAAAATGAAAATTGAGTTCTATTTTTCTGCTGACTTCTATCATTTCCTCTCTTTCCACATACTCCAACAAACTGCCCCAACCGCAAGCCCGTAGGTCTCCACACTGATAAAGGGATTGCCACTCGGGAACATTTAGCAATATTTGCAGATATTTTTGTCTGTCACACTGGGTGGATGTTTTGCTCCTAAAGTCCAGTGAGTAGAAGCTGGTGGATACTGCTAAACACCCTGAAATGCTTCTGGCCCAGTGGTACAGCCCTGTAATCATAACAACTCAGGAGGCTGAGGCAGGAGGATCCCAAGTTCCAGGTCAGTCTGGCTATATAATGAGATCCTGCTTAATAACAATAAGAAAAAGTTAATACATACACAGTAGCTACCCCCAATGAATAATTGTGTACCCCAAAACTACCAATACTGTGTGGGGAACCCTTTCATCATCTGTACACAGAAACATCTACATCTGTGTGTGTATTATTTTCTCACACAGAAAACTAGAGTGTCTCATTTTCCTCACCCTAAAACACACCCCTCGAATAAGCTGAAGCCGAACATGAAGCAGATGGCATCCTGATGTTCTGTAGTGGTGAAGACCAATGGCAGTTTATGCAGCTGTCAGAATGCTGTGTGTCCTCTGATACTGGGTCTTTGGCCAATTAAAAGCATTGCCTGGTTACTTAAGTAATGTCAGCGTACTGTAGCTCCCTTGGCTGTTTTGTTTTTACTGCAAATGTCTTAAGTTCCAGCTTGAACTTTCATTTGTGCTGAGTTCAGCCCTTTGCATGGCTCATTATACATTGAGCGTTTCCAGGGGTGGCACATCTGGGCAGGCAGCCAGCACTCCTGGGTCAGCAGGAACAGTTTCAGCTCAATTTATAGAGCAAAAGAAAGGGATCTGGTTGACCTACCAGGAACAATATTGCAAGAATTAGTGTTAATCACAGTGGTGATTATTTATAACTTGTCTATCTTCCTGAGAAAAATAAAATCTTCAGAGTGGTTTTTCTCCAGTGAAAGCATCCATTCTCTTATCTTTTTAATTTTTTAAAAAATAATGTTTACTGGGGGAAGGGTATATCGTGGGTTGCAAGAAGCTCAGAAGAAAACTTGCAGAAGTCTGTCCTCCCCTTCCACCATATGGGTCCTGGGGGCCAAAGTCAAGTGGTCAGCCTCCGTGGCAAGCTGACCCCTTTACCCACCGTACCACCTTGCTGGCCCAATACTTCCATTCTTGCTCTCGTGTAAAAATAAAATTCTTGCAGATTATATTAGAATATTTGCTAACTAACAGGGTTTTTTTTTTCAATAATTATTCACTTTATATCCTGATCGAAACACACCTCCCTCCTCTCTTCCCAGTTCCACTCTCTCACTCTCCTTTCCCCACTCCCTCTCCCCTTTTCCACAGAAAAAAGGAGCTTCCCCCCCCCCCCCCCCCCACCAACCCTCCCTGGCACATCAAGTCACATCAGAACTAAGGGAATCCTCTCCCACTGAGGCTAGACAAGGCAGCTGAGCTATGGGAAAGGGATCCAAAGGCAAGCAACAGAATCTTAGTCAGAGACAGACCTCCAATTGTTAGGGGATCTACAAGAAAACCAATATGCACATCTGCTACATATGTGTAAGGGGCCTCAGTCCAGCCCAAGCATGTTCTTTGGTTGGTGGTTCAGTCTCCATGAGCCCCATGGACCCAGTTTAACTCTGTAGAATCTTCTTGTGGTGCCCTTGACCCCTCAAGCTCCCTCAGTCCTTCCCCCCAGTCTTCCACCAGACTCCCTGAATTCTGCCTAACTGCATCTGTTTCCATCAGCTGCTGGATGAAGCCTCTCGGATGACAGTTATGCTAGGTTCCTATCTGCAAACCTAGAAGACTATCATTAATAGTGTCAGGGACTGGCTCTCTCCCATGGGGTGGGCCTCAAGCTGGACCAGTCATTGGTTGGCCATTCCCTCAGTCTCTGCTCCATCTTTATCCCTGTGCATCTTGTAGAAGAACACATTTTGGGTCGAAAGTTTTGTGGGTGGATTGGTGTCCCCCTCCCTCCATTGCAAGTCCTGCCTGGCTGCAGGAGGTGTCCACTTCAGCCTCTATATCTCAGCTAGGGTCACCCCCATATTCGTCCAGAAGCCTCCCCCATCCACCCAGGAGCCTCCCTCTTCCCAGGTTTCCAGCTTGTTCCAGAGATAACCCCACACTGAACTAACAGGTTTGTTTTTTAATCTATTGACAATAGCTTAAGGGATGGTGAATGAGGTTATTCAGTAGGACCCCTCCAATCCAATTCACCTATCTTCTCTTTGTACCTTTAAAGCAATCTTAAAGATTCCCCGGTTTGTTGGGTTGGTTCTAGAATGTAGTTTGCACACACAAAGCAATGAACCTGGCTTCTTTCCTTGTTTGGCCTCTGGGACTTTATGGTGTCTGTACTTGTTTGCTATTGCTGCTTTAGATCACTACCAAAAATTTAGTGGCCTGACAATACAAATCCGTGATACCTGTAATCTGAGTACTGAGGAGGCAGAGCCAAGGGACAGGCTGTAAGGTTGAGGCCAGCCTGGTCTACACAGTGAGCTCCAGGTCAGCCACAGTTATGCAGGGAGGGCCTATTTCATAACAAAACAGAAAGGAAGGTGTGTCCTAGACCTCAGAGATAGAAATGCATTTTGGATTGGACAATGAACATCCCCATCCCATGAAGTATCTTAGCCAGGTGATTTTTTTTATTAGGGATTTTCCTATATTTTTACGCAGTATTCTTTAAATATTTTATTTTTAAATGTTTAAAGATGTATTTGCTATTTTTAGGTATATGGATGTTTTACCTACATGTAGGTCTGTGTACTACAGGCCTGCAGTACCAGAGAAACCAAAAGATGCTGTCTTATATTCATGAACTGGAGTTACAGATAGTTATTAAGCACTATCTGGGTGCTGGGAATTGAACCCAGGTCTTCTGGAAGAGTAGCCAGTGCTCTTAAGCTCTGAGCTATCTCTCCAGATTTAAGTGTGTGTGTGTGTGTGTGTGTGTGTGTGTGTGTGTGTGTGGTGTGTAGGCTATATATGCACATGAATATAGGTGCCTGAAGTATCCAGAAAAGGATGTCTTAGAATACAAAGAATTGGGCTTCTGTCTGAACTATTTACTGACTCTCAACTCCACAGAGTATGAACTCAAACCTTAGAGAGCACCAAGAAAAAGCAAGCAAACAGCTGAAGGGGATGAATAAAACTGTTCCAGACCTGAAACTGGAAATAGAAGAAAGAAAAAAAGGACCCCACAAACTGAGAGAGTTCTGGGAAAAGAAAACCTAGGTAAGTGAACAGGAACTACAGATGCAAGCATCACCAACAGAATACAAGAGATGGAAGAGAGAATTTCAGGCATTGAAGATAATTGATACATAGGTCAAAAATGTTAACTCTAAAATAAATTCCTGACACAAAACCTCCAGGAAATCTGGGACACTATAAAAAGACCAAACCTAAGAATAATAGGACTAGAAGACTACCGGCTCAAAGACCCAAAAAATACTTTTAATAACATCATAGAAGAAAACTTTTCTAACTAAAAGAAGGAAATGCCTATACATATACAAGAAGCTTGCACAACACCAAATAGAGTGAGCCAGAAAAGAAAGGTCCCTTGCTATATAATAATCAAAACACTAAACATACAGAACAAAGAAAGAATATTAAAGGCTACAAGGGAAAAGGGCCAAGTAACATACAAAGGAAGACCTCTGAGTTACACCCGACTTCTCACCAGAGACTCTAGGCCAAAAGCGCCTGGAAAGATGTGTTACAAACTCTAAGAGACCACAGATGCCAGGCTAGACTACTATACACAGCAAGACTTTCAATCACCCTAGATGGAAGTAACAAGATATTCCATGATAAAGTCAATTTAAACAATATCTACCCAAAATCCAGCCCTACAAATAAGTGTTAGAAGGAAAACCCCAACCAAAGGAAGTTAACTATACCCACAAAAACACAGGAGATAAATAATCTCACACCAGCAAAACCAAAAGAAAGGAAGCAAAGTGAGCACCCACACCACCACCACCACCACCACCAACAACAACAATAGGAATCAACAGCCATTGTCAATAACAGTGGACTCAATTCCTCAGTAAAAAGTCATAGACTTACAGAGTAGATGTGAAAACAGGATCCATCCTTCTGATGGATGCAGGAAACACACCTCACATAAAAGGTATACATTACCTCAGGGTAAAGGGTTGGAAAAAGCAAATAATCCTAAGGAACAAGATGGTGTAGTCATTCTAATATCTAAAACATTAGACTTCAAACTAAAATTAATCAAAAGAAACAGGAAGAGACACTTCATACTCATCAAAGGAAAGATCCACCAAGATGCTCTTTCCATTTTTAGCATCTATGCCACAAATACAAGGGCACCCACATTTTTAAGGGAAATATTACTAAAGCTTAAGCCACACATTGACCCTTACACATTGGTAATGGGAGATTTCAATACCCCACTCTCAGCAGTATTCAGGTCATCCAAACAAAAACTAAACAGAAATACTAGAGGTAAGAGACTTTATGAACCAAATGGACTTAACACACATTTACAGGACATTTCACCCAAACACAAAGAATACATCTTCTCAGCACCTCACAGAACATTCTCCAAAACTGACCACATTAACTCAGTCACAAAGCAAGTCTCAAAATATACAATAAAGTTGAAATAACCCCTTGTATCTTGTCAAACCACCACACATTAAAATTGGATTTCAACAGCAGAAACAACTTAGAGCCTACAAACTCATGGAAAATGAACAACTGTTTACTGAATGACTGCAAAGTTAAGGCAGAAAGAAAGAGAGGAATTAATGATTTTCTAGAATTGAATGAAAATGAATGGACAACATACCCAAATTTATGAGACACATGGAAGTAGTGCATAGCACTAAGTGCCCACATAATTGGAATTTGGAAGCTGAGCAGTGGTAGTGCACACCTTTAATCTCAGCACTCTAGAGGCAGAGGCTGGTGGATCTCTGTGAGTTTGAGTCCTTGCCTGTTCTACAAAGCAAGTTCCAGGACAGCCAGAGCTACACAGAAGAGAGTGGGGGGAAGGAGGAGGAGGAGGAAGAAGAAGAAGAAAGAAAAGAAAAGAAATTGGAGAGATCTCATACTAGCACACCCCAAAGCTCTAGGACAGAAAAAAGAAAGGAAGGAAGGAAGGAAGGAAGGAAGGAAGGAAGCGAGAGAGAAAAAAAAAAAAGATAACCTAAGAGGAGTAGACAGTAGGAAATAATCAAACTGAGGGCTGAAATCAACGAAATAGAAACAAGAGACCAATACTAAGAATCAATGAAACAAAGAGTTGGTTCATTTAGAAAATCAACAAGACTGACAAACCTTCATCCAAGCTAACTGAGAAAGAGAGAGAGAATATCCAAATCAACAAAATCAGAATCAAAAGGGGGACATAACAACAAATACTGAGTAAAACCAGAGAACTGTAAGGACACACGTCAAAATCTGGTAGTCCACAAAATTGGAAAATCTAAAAGAAATGGTCAATTTTCTTGATAGATACCACTTATCAAAATTAAATCAAGATCAAATAAACAGTTCTCCTTAAGGAAATAGCTGCAGTCATTAAAAGTTTCCCAACCCCAAAGAAAAGAAAAGAAAAGAAAAGAGGCAAGGACCAGCACAGAATTCTATCAGACTGAAAGAAGAAATAACGCCAATACTCCTGAAATTATCTCACAAAATAGAAACAGGAATAACATTACTAAATTCATTTTATGAAGCCATAGTCACCCTGATACCAAAACCACACAAAGATTCAACAAAGAAAGAGAATTATAGACCCATTTCCCTCATGAACATAGATACTCAATAAAATTCTTCCAAACCAAATCCAAGAATACATCAAGAAGATCATCCACCATGATCAAGTAGGCTTCATCCCAGGGATGCAGGGATGGCTCAACATATGGAAATCAGTAAATGTAATACACCATATAAACAAGCTGAAAGAAGAAGAAAAAAAACCCCATGAGATGTAACAAACAAACAAATAAATACCTTTGACATCCCTTCATGATAGAAGTTTTGGAGAGATTAGGAATAAAAGGGACACACTTAAACATAGTAAAAGCAATTACAGCAAGCCTACAGCCAGCATCAAATTAAATGGAGAGAAACTCAAAGCAATTCTACCAAAATCAGGAACAAGATAAGGCTGCCCACTCTCCCTATCTATTCAATATTGTAATTGAAATATTCTAGCTGGAGCAGTAAGACAACTGAAGAAGATCAACAGGATACAAAAGGAAGAAGTCAGCGTATCTTTATTTGCAGATGATATAATATACCTAAGTGACCCCAGAATTCTACCAGGGAACTCCTACAGCTGATAAACACCTTTAGTGAAGTGGCTGGATACAAGATTAACTTTAATAAAATCAGTATCCCTCCTATACACAAGTGAAAAACAGGCTGAGAAAGAAATCAGAGAAATGTTACCCTTTACAATAGCCACAAATAACATAAAACATCTTGGGGTAACTCTACCAAGATAGTAAAAGACCTGTATAACGAAAAACCCTCAAGCCTTTGAAGAAAGAACTTGAAGAAGATATCAGAAGATGGCAAGATCTCTCGTGCAGGGAAATGCAAATCAAAACGACTTTGAAATTCCGTCTTACAGCTGTCAGAATGGCTAAGATCAAAAACAAAAGTGAGAGCTTATGCTGGCCAGGCCATGGAGCAAGAGGGACACTCCTGCGGTGGTGGGAGTGCAAACTTGTAAAGCCACTCTGGAAATCAATATTGTAGTTCCTCAGAAAACTGAGAACCAGTCTACCTCAAGACCCAGCTCTACCACTCCTAGGTATGTACCCCAAGAATGCTTTGCCCTACCACAAGGACATTTGCCCCATTATGTTCTTAGTAGCTTTATTCATAATAGCTAGAAACAGGAAACAACCTGGATGTCCCTCAACTAAACAATGGATAAACAAAATGTGGTTCATTTATACAATGTATTATTCAGCTGTTCAAAACACTGACATCATGAAATTTGTAGGCTAATGGATAGAACTAAAAAAGATCATTCTGAGTTAGGTAACCCAGATCCAGAAAGACAGACATGGTATATACTCCCTTATGCGTGGGCATTAGCTATTAAGTAAAGGGTAATCTTATTAACGTCCACAGACTTATAACAAGAAGGGTTCAAGGGAGGATCCATAGATCTCCCTGGGGAGGAAAATAAAACAGATTCTGTGGGTGGACTTGGAGCAGCTAGGACCGGAGGAGGAGGAAAGCGGGGAAGGGGATGGATGGAGAGAGTACACAAGAGATTCCTGGAGCCGGGCAGCGGTGGCACGCGCCTTTAATCCCAGCACTCGACAGGCAGAGGCAGGCGGATTTCTGAGTTCGAGGCCAGCCTGGTCTACAGAGTGAGTTCCAGGACAGCCCGGGCTACACAGAGAAACCCTGTCTCGAAAAATCAAACAAACAAACAAACAAAACAACAAAAAAAGGAGATTCCTAGAATCTGTGGATATTTCAGAGGTAAAGTAGAAACCTAATACAATGGAAACTCCCAGTTTGGCCACAGAAAAAAACTCATAGTAATAGGGGACACGGAGCCTAACCTGCCATTTTCTCTAACTAGGCAAGACTTCCAGTAGTGTGATGGGGATACCAACCCAGCCACAAAACTTTCAACCTACGATTAGTCTTGCAAGCAAGATGTGCTGGAGTACAGGTGGCCCAAAACCGGTGGGACTGTCCAACCAATGACTGGGCCAACTTGATGTCCACAACAGCTGACACTTGCTGGATGACCAGGAACTAGAGGTGGGACAGTTCAGAGACCCATGGTTGAACCAAACACGACTGGGGAAAAAAGAAAGAATTCCTGATAATATTCTGCTGTACTCATAGATTGGTATGTAGAACAATTGTCCTTAGAGAGGTGTCATCCCGCAACTGATAGGAACACATGCAGAGACCCACAGCCAAACACTAGGGAGAACCACACAGAAGAGCAGGAGGAAGTACTGCAGGAGCCGGAGGAGCCAAGGACATCAGGAGAACATGGCCCACAGAATCAACTAAGCAATTCTCACAGGGCCTCACAGAGACTGAAGCAGCAACCACGGAGCCTGTCTGAGCTAGGTCTTCTGCATATGTGGTTGTGTTTGTACAGCTTGGTGCTCTGGTGGGACTCCCAACGGTGGGGGTGGGGGTGTCTCAGACTCTTTGGCCTGTGTTTAGGACCCTTTTTCTCCTATTGGATTACCTCATCCAGCCTTAATATGAGGGCTTTGGGCCTAGTCTTCTTTGTTATACCATGTTTGGTGACTATCCCTGGGAGGCCTGCTCTTTATTTTTATTCTTTTAAGGGAAACAAAGGAGCAGTGGATCTGGGAGAGGGAGTGGTGAGAGGCAAAACTGGAAGAGGGGACACTGAGGTCAGGATGTAGCGTATGAGGTAAGGAACAGATAACCAAAACCAACCAACCAACCAACCAACCAAACAAACAAACAAACAAAAACTCATCCTGAGAAAGGCTTGGTGCTGCACTAGAACTCCATATACCCAGTGTAATTGCCAGCCAGATAATAAAGACATTTTATTGGCTTAAACCCATGCAGTCTTCTCTGGTGATAATACACAACATTTCTGGAGGTCCCAGCAAGATCTCCAGAGACCAGGCCTTGAGACACCAGGGGTCTTAGAGCCACTCAGAGCAGGGAAGAGGGCAGTGGTCCGAGAGCTCCTAGGGGGGTGCAAACCTAAGATGTTCCAGGTTCTCCATAACTGTTTATCTAACCAGTTCAGCTACCCTGTCCAATACCCAATGACCTTGGAAACAAAATGGAAATTGCAGTCCATATTGTCTGGCTTAGTGAGACAGTCCTCCTGGAGCCCTGACAAGTCACCCAGAATACAACGCTCCTGCCTGTGAATAAACCTGGGACCTCTGGTTCTCATGAGTCTGATTCCTCCAGAGAAACAGGTGTATACTGTCTCGGACCTGAAAGATGTGTTTTTCAGCCTCACATTGGCAGAGGTGAGTCAACCCATCTTTGCTTTTAAGTGCACAGACCCAGAGGGAGGTGATAGTGGACAACACAGCTAGATCAGATTTCCCCACAACACTAAATGCTGATTCCCTGCTCCTTTACCTCCTCCTGAGTCTTACATTTGGTACGACTACAGAGTCATGGTCCAACCTCCACCACCATCAGGCATGGACCTGGGATTTAAGACAGATACAGGGGAGGTAATGGTTAATGTGGCTGTGGACTGGCAGCCCATACTCCATCCTGACCTTTGCTTACTGGTGCCCACTTTAACAGTCTGGTTGTATTGAAGAAAAGGGAAAAGATGGAAGTTTATCTCTTGAGGTATAAATGCAGAGCGTACAGTTCCATGCATGCCCTGTGGCTGGGTCTCTATTTGCCAGAAACAAGGGAGTTTCCACTGCAACCATTGTGGTTGTGAAACTGAAGATCCTTGAAACATTCCTTAAACAAGATTTGGCCTTTAGGAAACAGGAAGAACCCGGGGAATGAAACTTTATGTTACAGGAAGGATTCTAGGAATACATTTAAACTGCCCCTTGAGGTCCCCAGACATTTGGGTCCTAAGATCTCCAGGCCAAGACCCTGACCAACTCTATCCACTTGTTATACCCAGGGCCAGAGTTCTACCTCCAGCTGTCCAGGAAGCCGAGAGAGTCACTATTTTTTACTCTTGACACAGTCCACCACTCAGTTAATCATCCCAGCCAGAAAGCAGCCGGGATTGCTGGTTATGCTTAGACTCCTGGCCCCCATACATCAAAGGAATAGAAACTAACCAGACTGACAGACTAACAAAACACATTGTGAAGGGGACAGCAAAACAAAACAACAAAAAAACATAGAAGACTTACAAGGGGCTGGAACTTGTTTAATATCCAAAACCTTAACCTAGGAACTTCCCCATATTCTGATGCCCGCTGTTCTACCTTTCTGGCTAATTGGCTAATTCATTTAGACAATAGCAATATTACTTGGCCCCTGAGACTACATGGTAGGCATGTACTATGTGTCTCTTCTGATGCTCTCTAAACTGAGAAACCCCCTTTATGCATGTTAGTACACATTCTGCCCTAGGTGTACCTATATAATGGTAAAGAAGGGAAAATACATTTTAATATGGACCTTGGACTACAAACAGTGAAGAAAAAAGAGCTGTTCTTGTCCTCACCCCGTTTCTGGTCAGAGCAGGCACAGCCAGCTCATAGCTATAGAACAGCAGCCTTTATCATAGGAGATACTTTTTTTTTTTTTTTTTTTATAAAACCAAGTAGTAGACAGGTTTATCAAGACCTAGAGGTATTAAAAGTTTATGTTTTTGAATTAAAACAACAGTTATATTCCCTTGTGATTCTACAAAATTGGAGAGGCTTAGACTTGCTCCTCATGAGATAAGAGAGATTGATGTGTGGCTTTTTGGAGAAACCTGTTGTTTCTGTGCTAATCAATCAGGAGCAATTAAAGAAAAAACAACTTATTTTGGTTGAAAAGAAAATCTGAAAGAAAGAAAGAAAGAAAAGAAGGAAGGAAGAAAGGAAGGAAGGAAGAAAGGCAAAGACAAAAATCAGATAATTGATATCCGTCTTTTTTTTCTTGGTTCCCCTGGCTCATTACTCTACTGTAAGCCCTAGCTGGGCCTCCACTTCCCATTCTGACTGGATTAACGGTGGAGCCCTGAATCTTATGGTCAATTATATACATGTCTTTAGAGAAGGTCCAGTTCACAATTTGACTTACTAAGTCCAGTGGGGAATATAACAGAGCCCTAGACCTTAGCACCCATGGTGAAGTAGACCTAGAACTGACTCCATGGGGGATGTGCCACTCAGGCTGTAAACCTCAGTACATAGACAGCACCACCTGCCAAGATGAAAACAAAGACCTAGCCATCAAAATCCATAGTTCTGGGTACGTTTCTAAATGGACTCTCCTTACTTTTGGCTTCTGCCACTCTGCTTCCGGCTAACTGTTTTTCTTGACTAAGTCAATTCAGAATATGATTTTGGTGCTTAAAAGCTCACCCTGAGAAAGGCTTGGTGCTACACTTGGGCTCCAGTATAGTCACTGGCAAGCTAATAAAGACTTTCTGTTGGCTTAAACCCCTTGTGGTGGTATGAATGAGAATGCCCCCTTAGGCTCCTATATTTGAATGCTTAGTCATTAGGAAGTGGCACTACTTGACAGGAATTAGGAGGTGTGACCTTGTTGGAGTGAGTGTGGCCTGGTAGGAAGAAGTATGTCACTGGGGGTAGGCTTTGGGGTTTCAATACGTAAGCCAGGCCCAGTGTCCCTCTCCTCCTGATGCCTGCAGACCCAGATGTGTAACTCTCAGTTCCTTCTCCAGCACCATGTCTACTTGCAGGCTGCCATGCTTCTCACCACGGTGACAGTGGATCATACCTTTGAATTCATAAGCCAGACCCAATTAAATCTATTAATAGTAAATCTATAAGAATTACTGTGATCATGGTGTCTCTTCACAGCACTAGAGCACTATGTCTGAGCAGTCTTCTCTGCCGGGCACCCACAACACTAAATTCTAGTCATTGAACACATAGAGCTGTGAAGTGTGAAGTGGGGAGGGCAGGACACTGAGGCTGGGCCTCACTCCTTCCCTGATTTCATTTCTTTCTCTGCACCATTTTCCTTCCTTACATGATTCCTTGGGAAATGCTGCCTGTCAGAGAGGATGAGAATGCTCACTTGGACAAATGTAGCCTCATATGGCTTTGATGCTTACAGTGTAGTCCTTGAGGAAAGGTGGATTGTTTTGTGCAGTTCTTTAAAATGTTCTGCTGGGGGCCGGGGAGACACCTCACTGGATAAGAGCATGTGTTCCTCGTGGAGAGTGCCTGGGTTGGTTCCCAGCACATATGTGGCAGTTCACAAGCATCTATAACTCCAGCTCCAGGCGGTCCAGTGTCCTTTTATGGTCTCCACATGCACTGTGCACACACGGTGCAAATACATACATGATTTTGATTAAAATACAAATAAGACAAATCCCCATTTTGTTAGGAGCCATCATAGCAGAGACTAAAAACCAGCTGGTGATCTTCTTGAGATGAGTCTGCCTTGGATTACAATCTACAACAGATTTGCTCTGGTAGAAAGGGCCCAGGAAAACTCATTTTCGGAAAGATTCCTGTTATTAATATGCTTTTCCTGTTATTATTAAACATATAATAACAATCACTAGGTATTAGCCTACCCTTTTTAGCAGATCTCTGCAGACCTATGAAGATGTACTATCTTGTAGTGATGCTATATAGACATATAGATAATAATTCTATAGAATTCCTGATTTGATTCAAATAATTTTAGGAAGAAAGTTCTTAGAGATTGTCTTAGTTGCTAGAAAGATGTAATAAAGTTAGAATCAAGAATAGAATGTGCCCACTCCTCAGAATAGTAAGTAAAGGCTGCATAATTAGAAATTACAATGAGCTTTCATAATCACACTAAAAAGAGAAATAGACTTGGGACAATTTTGTGTTCAAGGAAAAACATTTAGGTCCAAGGATAAAGTCACAGGTGTGCACTATGCTAAGGCAAGGCCATGGAAAACTGTGGCTTTGAACTCTTAGCGGGTATATTATAAGGAAGCACTGCTTCAAACTTAATGTCAACATCCTTCTGTAACTCCCATTTTATGTAACATTTTATCTCTGAGGTCATTTTCTAAAGGACTTTTTGTCTAAAAAGGTATAAAAAGATCAGAGGAAGGAAATAAAGTTGTTGGTTGAATGGTTTGGCTTGGGGAGCTTTGCCCCATCCATCCGTCTGCCCATCCGTCCGCCCATCCATCCATCCATCCATCCATCCATCCAAATGTGTATGTCTGTTTGCCTATATGTTTGTGTGTAGGTTATATGTGTATGTGTGTAAGCATGCATGAATTCTTGTGGAGTTGATTGTGACAGACGGTCCAGCCTGGCCAGCGTGTGGGTGCATGAATGTTTGAGTGTGTATGTGTCTGTCATATTTGCCTGTACAATGCATCTTAATTCTTTTCCTTTCTTTTCCCTCTGGTTCACAGACAGTTAATCAGCTTAGCCAGAGAGGCTTCACCAGAGAAAGGAGCATTGGCAGTAAATCTTTTCACTTATCCCCTGCTGTTTTAGGATGAGGTGCTAAACAGTTTTGACCTCAGAGGAACTCAGACAGGCAGGTCAGCTACTGAAGCAAAGTGACTTCCATAGGAAAACATCTTATTATTATACAGCAACCTTACATAGCTCCTAGACCAAGTCTTACCCCGAAGAAGCTCTTCCCCTTCCACTGGCTCAAGAAGAACCAAACAAGAAAGAACAACCACCAAAATGGAGTCAGCAGCTGGAGTGGAAAAATAATGCATTCTTAAAATAAATAGGTTAGCTGGATGTAGTGGTGCACTTTAATCCCAGCATTTGGGAGGCAGAGGCAGGCAGATCTCTATGAGTTTATGGCCAGCCCGGTCAACAAAGTGAAGTTCAGACCAGCCAAGGCTACACAGTGAGACCCTGTCTCAAAACAAAACAAAACAAAACAAAACAAACAAAACAACAACAAAATCCCTCATCTTTTAAATACATTTTAAAAAAAAACCACCACCAACAAAATGCTGTGCTGTTTGAACAGCGGTAGCTGAGGAATATTCTCTCCTATATTATGTTCAGAATGTGAGCTTGATGCTCCTTTTATGACGGAATGAGGTCTGGGTTCCCTCCCTGTGCTCTCCTTGAAGTCAGCCAAGAGGTTTACTCTGAAAACGTGATTCTGCTTCTGCTCTGACCCTGGAATACTTGCCCTGGGGCCCTGAATGCTCAGACAGCAGTCTGACCGTTCAAAGCTGTGATATGGCAAGGAATCCTAGACGGCACACATCTGTGAAAGCCATGAAACTACCAGAGGGGAGAGACAAAGGGGAGGGGAAGGGGCAGAGAAGCTGCCGGGGCAGGGGGAGCTCCAGCTGGGATTCAATGGCATTTTTTTCTTTAGTTCTGTTTGTTTTTGATCTGTCTGTCCTAGGGATGGAAGCGTGGCCTCCTCCTGCTAGGTAAGTGCTCTACCAGTGGGCTGCACCCCATCCTAAATGCTGTTATGTAAACCACTAAATTATGAGGTGAATTAGGCCCTGAAACATTTTTAGTTTCCTAAAAATGGATGAAAATGATTAAAGCAGTTGGACTGTTACCTTAGTTACAAATAAGAAAACTGGACTCAGCAGAGCACACAGCTTTAGTCCTAGCACTTGGGAGGCAGAGGCAGTCGGATCTCTGAGTTTGAGGCAAGTCAAATACTATCTTGAAAAAAACAAAACCATCCAAGAAGGAGTGGGGAAAGAGGAGGAGAAGGGGGAGGAAGTGAGAGAAATGAACTCTGGACAGCTGAAATAAATATATAAGATAGACGTTCAAATTAAGACCTGCTGGGGGTTGGGAACGGACTTGTGGTTGAGGTAATGTTTAGGCTCTTCCCTCCTTCGTCCACTTGCACGTTCACCTGCCAGCTGCTGGGTTTTGCTGTTGTTCACTACAGAGCTAAGGGATGCTGTGAGGGTTATATGCCTAGAATTCTAGAATTGGAAGGTGGATGCAGGAGGATCTGGAGTGCAAAGTCATTTTCAGTTACATAATGATCTAGAGGCCAGCCTGGGCTACATGAGATATTGTCTCAGAAAATAAAAAACAGAAAGAAAACAAAAAGAATCTTGTCATGATTCTCAGGCTAGCCTCAAATGCCTAGAGTCTCTTGCCTCAGTCTCAGAAGTTGGGAATTACATACCCAGCTTCAATTTCTGTCTGTCTGTCTGTCTGTCTGTCTTATCTATCTATCTATTATCTATCTATTAATCTATCTATCTATTTATCCATTCCAGGTTTTTCCAGACAGGGTTTCTTTGTGTAACAGCCCTGGCTGTCTGTCTGTGCTAGAACACACTTTAGGCACACTTTAGAACACACATTTAGATCAGGCTGGCTTCAAACTCACAGAGGTTTGATTGAGTGTTGTGATTAAAGACCATGCAACCATGCCTCAGAAGGTAACTTCTGAGGGCAGCATCTTTTAGCTGAGTTGTGGTTGGAAGACAGCAAGGTGAAGGGAGTAAGTACACGCATGCTGGGAGCAGTCTGAGAACCTAGGGGCTGAGCCACAGACACCACAGTGTTAACAGCTGAGGCTTGGTGAGAAGACAGCACAGTGGCAAAAGCAATCCCTGCTGCACTGCGGCCTGGCACTCTGGGAACAACTTGGTATGGATGCTGTTTCTGTGGCATCAAGAAGCCCAGTGAGATTCCAGTGGCCAGTAGTGTGTGGTCCAGGCCGTGCTTGGAGTTCTCTGTCTCTGACAGTAACTTCAGACCTCTGGAGGAAAGAGTCAGGCTTCTTAATTTGTTTTTTATTAGTGTATGGGTATTGCCTGTTTATATGTGTGTTCCACAGCCTTGCAGTGCATGCAGAGGCTGGAAGAGGGTGTTAGACCCCTGGAACTGAAGTCACAGATGTTGTAAGGCCATCATGTGGGCACTGGGGATCAAACCCAGGCCTTCTGGAAGAGCAGCTAATGCTGGAAGTCTGCAGTCTTAAAAACCTGGAGGCTTAGGCACAGGCTTTATTTTTACCTATATTATTATCGATGAGTCAGACATATTCTTGGGGAGTATTTTCCATTTTGATTAAACATGTGTGGTTTCATATATTTTAAAGCATATGTATATGTACATAAATGTGTATATATATATGCATATATATGGTTGCTACTATCAGGGAATAAAGGACTGGGTAACCAAAATAGCTGGGTTATGTAGGGAAGGGCAGCTGGGGGAAAGGAAGCCCAGCCTCTGGGGAGAAGACATTTATGGTAGGCGGTAGAGTATAGGAGCCATGCTTTGTAACAAGTAAGGACTGAAGGATGTTGGGAGAACCTATGTTAAATCGGCACCTCAGCCTTTTGTTCTGGGCTTGAGACTTAATGCCATATCATCTATCTATCTATCTATCTATCTATCTTTCTGTTTTCACAGCAAAACTGGATGGGGAGTACTAACAATTCCTATGTACCTTCTGTCCACACAAAGATGCAACTTGTCCCACAGTGGCACGTGAACATGTTATTACCCCCAAAGCCCTAGTTAACTCATGTTAGACATCCCTGTTTTTTTGACAGACACATTCACATGTGTTCAGTGCAGCAGTGTCTTACAGAATGAGCCGTCCTGACTCTAAGTCCTCTGCTCAGTGTATTAATTTCTCTTCTGATGACGCCTAGCAGCCAGTGATCTTCATCTACTTGTAGTTTTGCCATTCAGAATGCCATGTAGTTGCTATCATACACTAGACAGCCCTTTAAGAGCATGATCCACTTGCGATTTTTCTTTCTAGACTGTTTGCATTAACCTCATTTTACTTGAGGTAGATGGTAGTTGATACCTCATATGCAAAGGCAGGCTGCAAGAGAAGCTGGGAAACTTGCCCTGATATCACATGGGGATGATAAAGCCCAGAGGCAAGGAAGTAGAGGACGTCTGGGTCAGAGACCTTATGAGACTCAGGCAGAGTCCTTACATGTCTGAGCAGATTAGGGGAAGACCATGACGTTTTTTCAGTGTTGATGCAGAGTCCTCGGGTCTAGTTACTATTTTAAAAATAACTGCTGGGAGAAGAGACTGTTGGAGCCGACTCCAGAGCTGTTGCAGGCCCAGGCTAGAAGGGATCTAGACTCACAACCATGGCTCCCAGCCCCGGGGATGTGTGGGGAGAACAGCAGAGGCATTGTGAGGGGGGTAGACTAGCTCAGTTTGCTAAGGATGGAATAGAGTATAAGAAGCAATGAGATAGCATGTTAGAAACTTTTAAATTGCTGATTTCAGGCTGATCAGCCAACAGAAAAGATTGCTATCAGCAGGAGATGGGGGAATGTTCACATATAAACTTGTCTATTTTACGACATGCACCAACATTCTATACCGAAATATTTCAGCGCAAACTGGGATGCATTTTGCAAAAATACTCAAAGCCTAAACTTTACATCTTATCGTCCTATCAGCGCCGACATCTGTAGAGCATTTAAAATGTATACCTCAAAGCACATCTTACTGGATTCACCTCAGCACCTTATCTAATTTGTTCCCATTTTCAGTTTGCTAGAAAATTTACGTGCAAGGTGAAATGCACCAATCTGTAGTATACATTTGCTGAGTTCTAAAAATGCATGTACCTGTCCACATTCTAAAATGAGAGGTCAAGGGGCGTAGCTAAGCTCGCTGATGGATATAGGAATCCAGAGCTGAGGTCTTTGCTGGAAATGTGAATGTGAGGATCACCACAACACAGGTTTATTATTTAGGTGATGAGCCTGGATAGAAACACCTAAAGGGACATCAGGAAAAGAAAGGGTCGGTGACCCCGGAAGCTAGGCGTTGAGAGCGTTGGACAGGGGAAGCTAGCCAAGCTCAGAGTCCTGGAAAGCTTGGCGGTAGTAACCGTGTGGGACCGCGGAGGTGACCAGATTGGTTAGTGCTAGGGAAGAGCGCGGAGCGGGGAGGGAGAGAGCAAAGAACCTCCGGCAGCCGGAGATCCGCCTGCAAGGGTCGAGGGGCTGCAAGAAGAGTGGGAAGCAAGGAGGGGTGAGGTGAGGTGGGCGGGGCCAGAGCCCAGAGGAAGGCCCGGCCAGGCCTGGCAGAGGGGGCGAGGCTTGAACAGTAGCTCGGGGGGGGGCGGGGCCGACGGGGCTAAGTCCTGGGAGGGAGGGGATGTAACCAAACAGAGGGGGCGGAGCCGGACGAAGGGAAAGTCCTGAGCAAGAGTGTAAGGAATGGAGGAAAAAGGAGAGGGCGTCTAGGGAGGAGCTGGTGGGTCCACTGATTGGAAGGAGAGGTCAGGACCGCGCACAGGGGGCGGAGCCTGCAGAGAGGAAGCGGGCGGAGCCAAGAGTAGGAGCGGGAGAGTCGAGGAGAGGAGGAGCGGGTGGAGCCACCGCATCGCCGGCGGCGGCGGAGGAGGGGGGTGTGCGCGGGTCACATGGTCGAGGAGCCCTCCCCGTCAGCTGCCGTGTCCGCTGCTGAGTACTGCCATAGGAAGCCGCTGCGCCGCGCTTGTGCCGTGCGGTCCGCAGGAGCCGCCCGCACCCGGTGCTCATGAGGCGGGCCCGCGAGCCCCACCGCCTGCAGCCCCGGGCGGCGCGGTGAGGGCCGCACCCCGCCAAGCGCCATGGAACTGAACGCGGGTAAGAGCAGGAAGGAGGTTCGGGGCGCAGGGTCGAGTGTCTGTGCGTCTGTCTCGCGTGGGGCTGCTGGGATCCCGCGCTCGGGCTCCCCGCGCGCCGGCCGCCCCCCTCACATGGCCCTGCCGCACGGGCCACGTGCACGGTGTGTTTACGTTCGGCGGCGCGGGCGCCGGTTGGCTGCGCGAGCGGGTGACGCGGCATTACATAATGCGCGCTGGGCGGTGGCGGGCGGAGACACGTGAGGCCGCTCGGTGACCCACATTCCCCGGGGCCGGAGGGACACGTGGGGGCGGCGCCGCCGGGGAGCCCACAGTGAGCGCGAGGCCCCGCCCCCGGGGCCTCCGCCGTGACGTGGACGCGGTCCCGGGTCTCCCGCTGCTGCCCACTGCGGGGCCCACTGCGCATGCGCACGCGCCGCAAGTTTGGGCACCGGTCCCGCCGCAGTGCGCGCTGCAGCCCGCGCGTCCCGGAGTGACCCCGGCAGGGCTGACCTTGCTAGGCAGGGAGTGCGTGGGTCTTTCTCGTCCAGAGGCCTGCGGGAGTCGCGCAGCACCCTCCAGATGGACGGCGAGTACAGAGCAATCCGCTTCCAGGGGGACATAGCTAGCCCACAAGTTCTTTCAAGCATGGCGGGGAGGGGCTTTTCTGCATGCAGCTCGCTGTGTTCCGAGGACTGGTGATCTAGGATTTCAGAACCTTACATAAAACTTCTATTTATGTTAAAAGTCTTTGAGCTTCCCGCCCAAGAGTTTGAAGCAGATGGCCACAGAAAGTTGCAGACATGAGATTCTCACTCAAAATGCCAAAAGAACAACAACAAAACTCTTTTTTTTTTTTTTCGGGACCGACTTTGAACCCCAAAAAGAGTACATTTCTTGCAACATGGTCATATAATACCACCTTCCCCGCTTCGATTTAGTCGACTCCAGTGATGGCCCTTATACCTGAAGCAAATGAAGTTTACATTTTGAATTGTTTGAGTTGCTTGCACTTTTAAAAATCATTCCTGTTCTAACAAATGTTTTATGAATTTTTAGACCAGTGGTCAAATTAGTTTCATAACTAATGAACTAACTTTGGTTATCTATAGTGCATCTTAGTCATTGCTGCATATATAAAATATTCAGTTATCATTCATGGGGTGAACCTTTTTTCTGCTGGACTTTTAGAGGTTGGTGGATTCAGCCTGTTCTAACTCTGCACTTCACAGGGATTCTTTAAGCTTTGTAACTTCCTAATGTGGTTGGGTCAGGTGGGTTGGGTTTCTCTGATTTTAGTCTTGAGGACATGACTATTAATGTTAGTCTTGATTTTGGGAGCTACAAAATATGAACATTTTCTCTGGTGGCTGTTGACTGCTTCTTTTCCCTGTCCTATTCCAGTTCTTACTTGGTCCTTGCTTGGTGATTTTCTAATCGTGTTTAACCCCTGTTGCCCTCTGGAATGTAGGAAGTGAGTAGACTGCTGTGGAAGTGGTTGGGCATTTTACCAAGGTTCATGTTGGGTTCTTTGCTTTGGACCCTGTTGCAAATTAATTCTTTGCAGCCTGCCCCCCCCCCCCCCCCCCCCCCCCCCCCCCCCCACACTTTGGCATATTGCTCTGCTGACTCATAGTAACCTTGGGGGCAGCTAGGACTTTTTCATGGGAAGTATTTGAAGTTAGATTTCATTGTTGTCCAGAAATTGCCCGATCAACATCAATTTGCAGTTTAGTCTTGAATTTCCTCTTGTTCATTTGACAATGAGTTTAGACCTGTCATCTGATATGTTACAATTTCTGCCTCCTATTTTTCAGATGAAGCTGATAGTATTCCTTTTACCTTCCTTTTGAGTGTTGTAAACATTATCTTACTGCCAAATTCAGTGGTATCAGTTGACACTTTGAACCAGAGGTCATTCATCATACTGCCCTGTGATTCATGGCATGCTATCTCTACTCTCCTTGCTTGACTCACAGATGAGAAATTGACTCGAATTTTTATCACAGGATTGTGATTGTGTACTAAATTGCAGCCATTTCACAACCACAGCTTTGGCTCACATTTTAAAAATTAGGAAAATGTTCCTGTTCAGTGTATTCTTAGGTTTCAGTTTGGTGGCAAGACATCAGAGGACTATACAGGCAGTCTGCTGTTTGGAGAGAAGCTGCAGAACAGTGGCACTGGTCAAGGGTGGAGTAGAAACTGTTTGAGCAGTTAGTGGGGGGAGTGGGCACAGAAGATAGTTGGGAAATTACATCTGGAGAGAAATCCCTGGGCCTGTATTAAAGAAGGAAGGACAGCAAAAGGCTGGGCAGAGGACAGGGGGTAGTGTCCTTTTCAGTGCTCTGATAGCTGGCTCCTACAATAAAGATATCAGAGTAGTAATTGCAATGTCTTGTTAGTAATTTCCCTGTGTCAGGCCATATGCCCCTCATGTTAATTCATGAAAGAAGGTACTGTTGTCAGCATCTGAAAAATGAAGGGCTACATAAATTGAAGTAACTTAAAACCCAGTGAGAAATTGAGTCTATAAAGGCCGATTCACTACTGTGCTGTAAGGAATGTTAGCAGTTCTCAACCTGGGGGTTTTGTTGAAGGACCCTTCTGCAAGGGGTCGCATATCAGATATCCTGCATATTAGATACTTACAGTTCATAATAGTAGCAAAATTACAGTTACATAGTAGCAACAAATAATGTCATGGTTAGGGTCACCACAACGCGAGGAAATGTATTAAAGGGTCCCAGCATTAGGATTGGCTTATGGGATCTTTATAGGGAGCTGTCATGGTGAGGTTGGAGACAGTGTGGATCCCCTCAATAAGGGAATAGGCTTGTGGCTGAGAAAAGGGGCCGGGGCCCCTGTCAGAGTCCCTGATGTCAGCGTTCTGCTGGTTCCCTCTCTTAACCTCGTTGTTAGAAGCTGGCTTACTATCCAGACCCAGATTAGCTCTTGGCTTCCCTCCTCCAGTGTTTTACACAGAACCCAAAATACTGCTAGTTTAACACATGTAAGACCTCCTTTTTATAATCTTACTTAAAAATATAAGCTCTCACAGGATGCATCATTTAGCAGTGGATGCGTTCTTTGCCCTTCTTGACCTCTGTCCTGTTCACTGCTCATGTGTGACCCTCACCCTTCTGCCCCTTATTTGTGCACCAGTGCTCACAGTTATCCACCTCATCTTCAAAGCTTTTTAGGAAGAAGACCAAACTGCTCTGGAGCCCCAGACCCACAGGCACACCTGTGAGGAGGAATTACTAATAAATCAGGAAAGTATAGTTGTGACTTGGTAGTAAGCCTCCTTTCCAGGAGGGTGGATAATCCCAGAAGAGGAGAAGGTGGACCCCAGCCTGCAGGAGGGCACTGACTCTTGACTTACATGAGGTTGATGCCTGGGTAAGCCCTGACTGGGAACCTGGCACAGCTCCACTCCCCTTCCAGCTAAAAATAGAGAGGACTGCTGCCTGAGTTAATTTTAGCTCAAGGCTCTAAAAGAAGTGCATTCTGCTTGTTTCTGGAAGTGTTGGGATTTGCTGGATCAGGGATTTTAAATTTCTTGCTTTGTCATCAGAGACTGTGTACAAAAATTATAATAACCTCTTTTATGTCCTTTCGTTTTAGTCTTGCAATTACTGGCAGACATTTCTGTTTTATGAGTGATGATTCAGGGTTAGTGAGATGGAAAGAGGCTTGCTCAGGTCTTCTCAGTTAGAGTGATCTTGTGTATAACTCACTCATTGGATGGCTTGGTGACTTTTGTATCTTGTTCTGCTGCTCACTAGAGTTTTGCCCCTTACTTTTTCAGCTTCAGCTTCCTCATTTGCAAATGGGCTAATGGAAGTTGGCAGGCTGAAATGTGACCTGGAGACTGAATCATTTTATGGTTGTCTGCAGTGCTGCCTGTGGACTTGAGAGTTTCACTTTCCTTCTTCACAGAGGAGCTGCTGAATAAGCTTTACCTTCTGGGAAGTTTACTTTTAACCCCTACGTTGTTCACAACCGGTTAGTAGCTAGGGATCTAGAGGAGAAGACAAGAAAATCAGTATTGCTGGTCTTAATGGAAGAGGCAGCTGCTTCTGGATGGCTCCCAGTGACTTCAAGGTGTTGAATACAAGACTTGAACCTCCTAAAGACTGGACATAGATATGACCTGGATTGGTAACAGTCCAGGAAATTTTCTTATGTTTTACTTTGGAGCTTTTGTGAAGGAAGTTTTAAAACTTGCCAGGCAGTGGTGGTGCACGCCTTTAATCCTAGCATTGGGGAGGCAGAGGCAGGCAGATTTCTGAATCCGAGGCCAGCCTGATCTACAGAGTGAGTTCCAGGACAGCCGGGGCTACACAGAGAAACCCTGTCTCGAAAAAAACCAAAAAAACAACAGAAAAACCCCAAACAAACGAAAAAACCACCTTACAGCCCAAGCAGTCTTTTGGCTAGTTTTAAGTAATCTGGATTAGCTCAGATTTCTAAAATTTTATTTATTTAGTTTCTGTGGGGTGTGCACATGTGCAGAGGTCAGAGGAAGATGCTGACTTTCCTCCATTGCTATCCACCCAATTCCCTTGAGACAGTCTTTCGAAGACCATGGAGCTCAAGAGCTCCTGTCCCTCACATAGATGCCATCACTCCATGCTGTTACCTGAACACACCTTCTCCTGTCTTGATTGAACCCTTCTCCCAGTCCTGGGGTCATGGTTACACAAAACCACAGCTGACTTTTTATGTCAGTTCTTGGGTCTTAGCTTGTCCCACTCCGACCCCAGTAAGCACTTCTATGTTGTTCTGAGAGGAGAGCTCCCTCTACATCCCAGGCTGGCCTTGACTTTAGAGCCTTCCTGCCTCAGCTCCCTGACTGATGCCCTTCTAGGCTAAGTTCTCAGCACCTTTACTCAGGAGACCTTGTGAACTTCCAGTGTTGGTCCTAGGAAGGTTTTCTTTTTGTTTTGTTTTGTTTTGTTTTTTCGAGACAGGGTTTCTCTGTGTAGCCCTGGCTATCCTGGAACTCACTCTGTAAACCAGGTTGGCCTCGGATTCAGAAATCCGCCTGCCTCTGCCTCCCGAGTGCTGGGATTAAAGGCGTGCGCCACCTGCCCGGCCCTAGGAAGGTTTTCAAGAGCCTAGTTTTTATCCTTTACAAGTTGTGGGTGTGCACTGAGTGCCTAAGGCTATATTTCTTACAGACAGAGCTGTGAGATACTCCACTGGAAAAATATTTTTTCTTGGTATCCTATTCTGAGCAGAGACACCTGTAAACCCAGTAGCAGTTTGCTGACCCTGGAATGTATGATGTGCATGTCAGATCTCCTAAGCGCTCTGAAGACAGCTGATCTAGTGATTTTTCTCTGGAATAGGCTTCAAGGTTCTCATTGAATTCACATGGCATTCCAGATGATTGGGTAGTTGTGTTTAGTAGATTCCAACCTTTATAACTGGCCAATTATTGCTCCCTCCTACTCTTGTTTTAGCTTTGAGGCAGATTTGTCATGTGTAACTCAGGATCCCTCCTGCCTTGCTTCCTGAGTACTGGGATTTAGGGCATTCCCTACCGTGCTCAACTTGCCATTTTGTGTTTGAATTTTCTGATTTTAGTCATTTTAAAATTTCTATATACAGAGAGCCTGTGAAAGTGCCCATTTCTGAGGCCATGTTCTCCAGTTTGGGCACTGAGAAGCATGTGTACCACAGTGTAGTTTAGTGATGAAAAGAAACTCAAAGTTGGAAAGCTTTTCTTTCTCTTTCTTTCTTTCTTTCTTGGATATTTTTATTTACATTCCAAATGTTATCCCCTTTCCTGGTTTCCCCTCCTGAAACCCTCTATCCCATCCTCCTTCCCCCTGCTTCTATGAGGGTGCTCCCCCACCCACCCAGAAAGCTTTTCTTCTTATGATACATACCTGGGTGCTTAAAAAATGTTTGTTTGTTTATATGTATGGTGTTTTGGCTGTGCCATGGGCGGGAGGAAGCCAGAAGAGGGTGTCAGACTCCCTGGAGCTGGAGTCACAGACATTGTTAGCATCTGTGTCAATGCTGGGAATCAAGTCTTGATCCTCTTAGCAGCCAGTCTTCTTAACTACTGTGCCATCTCTCTGGGCCTTAAAAAAATTTAAGAGCATCCGAGTGTGAGTGCCCACAGAGGCCAGAAGAGGACTTGGATCCCCCTGGAGCTGGAGTTAAATGCAGTTGGAACCTGCTGATGTAGATGCTGGGAACTGAACTCCTGTCTTCTGCAAGAGCAGTGTACACTCGACTACTGAGCATCTATCTTTTCAGTTTCTGACTGAGATCACTTGCTTTAAAGTCAGGAATAGCGAGAACCACATTGGCCACTGCCTTCCAGATCAAGTGGTTGTGGTGCTTTCTTGAGCTTCTGATGTTTTTGATGCAGTAGAGCCAGAGTGGGCTTGAGAATGTACATTACTAGTTCCCAGCCAGATGCTGATGCCATTGGTCCAGAATGATTGGCTAGGGACCACATTACAAGAAAAACACAAGTTGTGGGGTACTAGCTGCCCTTTGGGCAGAGGAGAGGCACACATCAAATAGCATGTGGGTAGTGGTCCTGACCAGGAAGAACAGATTTACACCTCCAGCCTTAACAGATGTCAGACATGGGTTTAATGGGCGGCATGGTGATGGAATTGCCTACATTAATGTGTGTGTACATATGTATTTGCAATATAAAATGTAAGTAATTTGTTTGAGAGAGGTTCTTATGAAGCTTATCTGGCCTCCATTTGATATGTGCCTGAGGATGACCTTGAACTCTTCATCTTCTTGTCTTAACTTCCCAAGTATTGGGAATACAGGCATGTGCCATCATGCCTGGCCTAGAAAATTATTACTTTTGTTTTTAAAAGTGAAGTGTGGGGGCTGGAGAGACAGCTCAGTGGTTAAGAGCACATCCTGTTGTATTTAGAGGACCAGATTTTGTTCCCAGCACCCACATTGGACTGTTCATAACTGATCTATGCCTTCTTCTGGACTCTGTGGGCACCTACACATACTTGGCATGCATTCATGAACACAAATTTAGACACATAAATGAAAAAAATCTTGTGAAAGTGTGTGTAATTTTTATATACTGAGAAGTTCCCTAGCCAAGGTGATGCTGTCTCCTCCCCCTAAGAGCGACCCCCCCCCCCTTACAGTATGCAGGGGTTCCTCTGGAGCCCAGAAGAAAGTGTTGGATTTCCTGGAACTGGAGTTAAAGGTGGTTGTGAGCAGTCTGATGTGGTTGTTGGGAACTGAATTCAGCTCCTCAGCAAGAGCGAGGAAAGTGCTCTTAATGACTAAGCATCTCTCTAGCCTTTTCTACCTGCCTTATCTGGGTTCTGGGGATCTAAACTCTGTCTGTCTGGTCCTCACATGTGGCACAAGCCTGTGCCTGTGGGAGCCTTCTTCTACCTCTTAATTTTTTTTAAACAACTGATAAACACAGATCCCATCTTTACAAAAATTGGGCCAAAGAGCTATTATCTTTAGGACATTTTTTTTTCTTTTTTTTATTAGTACTGAGGATTGAACCCAGGGCCTCATCCATTCTTGGAAAGTGCACTACCACCGAGCCATATCTTTATCTCCTACAATTTTTATTTTCAAGTTAATGCTCCCATTGCACTTGAAATTCTCCAGCACCTTATGTATACCATCATCTAGACTGTTGTCAGGAGCCCCCTGGTTTCCCACTTACATTTTACAGTGCTTGGAATCTGTTAGTCAATGTGGACTTCACAAAGGCAGAAGTAGATGTTAAAAGTATGTGGTGGGGCAGGCTTCATCCCTGTAAAGTGTGCTGGGAATTGCAGCACTGCTCGGATGCTTATGGCAGAAAATAGTTGGATGCAGGCAGATGGTAGGTACGTATAGTGCTGGAGAAAGGTGACCATTGTTCTTGTCTCTGCTTTACATTGAGGAACCAGTGAGTATTTGATGATGGAGGCAGAAGCACAGTGGACCTTGGCAGAGAAGAGGACAATTTCTTATTTAGTCTGGGAAAATAAGAATTACTTATTTGGGAAAATTATATGTTTGGCCTTGGTGTTACTCTCGTAGCATTTTATCTCTTTGAAGGAAGAAGTTTAAAATTACACCCTAACGATGATTTTAAACACTGTTTCTAATCCTGAGAAGATTACAGCTTTGCAGAGGCCAGGCCAGTTTGCATAGGGGTTGTAGAAGTTACTTCAGTGAACTTACTGTTGTGTTTTGGGCCTACTGAGAGGTACACTAGTAGATAGGGTTAGCATCTACTTTAATGTTGTTCTTGCACAGTTGTATGTCTTCTGCCACTCTTCAGAGTGGCCTGTAACTATGTTAGGACACATAGTGCATCTGCACAGAGTGTACAAGTGCAGTGGTGGGTGGGTCCTAGAGGGAGGTGGGGTCTGGACTCACTGGGGAGTCCTGTCTTCAGAGAGTGTCAGAGCAGCAAGATTGGGATATTTGTCTGCTGTTCCAAATGAAATCCCTGTTCCCAATTAACCTGTGTCTCAGCTAAATGCCAGGGAAGTCAGCTCTGGAATAATGGGGAGGCAGAGGACCACTGCAGGTTTTGTCTGTGGCAGTTTGCTGGTGTGAGCCAGGAGATTCTCAAGTTAGAGCATGGAAAGTCTTAGGGCTGTGTGTGCTTATGACAGACAAGCTACTGAAGGTTTTCTCACAGTCAAATCAGTGGGATATAACATAACTTTGAACTTTGTAGAAGGAGTAATATGACACTTAAAGAATCTTTCGGTGTAAACAAATAGAGTGTCAATCACTGCTTGTTTCTAAAATTAGTGGCGTTTCTAACAACCAAGTAAAGTAATATATTTACATGAGTAAAAATCAGATATGTGCATCACTTTGTATCTGTCCACTTGCACTGCTTTCTAGGAGGTGTGATTGCCTACATCAGTTCCTCCAGCTCTGCCTCCAGCCCTGCCTCTTGTCACAGCGAGGGTTCTGAGAACAGTTTCCAGTCCTCATCCTCGTCTGTTCCATCTTCTCCAAATGGCTCTAACTGTGATGCCAACGGTAATCCCAAGAACACTGATCTCTCTAGCATTGACGGTGTTCTGAAGAGCGACCGCACAGATTGTCCTGTGAAAACAGGCAAACCCGGTGCTCCTGGTATGACCAAGAGCCACAGCGGAATGACAAGTAAGTCTGTTAGTATTTTATATTGTTGTCACTAATGCAGATGGTCTCCATGTCCCAGGCTTGTTACTTGGTGCCACACTAGTCTATTCTCCCTCTGGTAATCATGGTCATCGATGGGGCAAAATATCAGTGATGCTTTCAGAAGGTGCTAGCTGTTATATGGTCCTGTGTGGCTGTCTTACGGTTTTACTACTGTGAACGGATACAATGACCAAGGCAAGTCTTATAAAAGACAGCATTTTATTGGGGCTGGCTTACAGGTTCAGAGGTTCAGTCCAGTATCATCAAGGCGGGAACATGGCAGTGGAGGAGCTGAGAGTGCTACATCTTCATCTGAAGGCTGCTAGCAGAATCCTGGCTTCCAGGCAGTTAGGACTAGGGTATTAAAGCCCACACCCACAGTGACACACCTGCTCCAACAAGGCCATACCTCCTAATAGTGCCATTCCCTGGCCCAGGCATATTCAAACCATCGAAGTGGCCTGACTGTGTTTCTTCTTCCGTTTACCACATCTGTACAGGGGCCTTTCTGCTGGACTCCTAGTACTGAGCCGTGTCTCAGTGGTCGTGTTTGCTGGTTGTGGGAAGGGTTTACTTTCATGAAGCTGGAGTTGGGAACATTTGGGATTAGGGAACCCAAGCAGGATGGCACTGACCAGTGAGGTGGCTTACCAAGTGAGTATGGGTGGAGCAGGTCTAGTAGGGCAGGTAGAGAAGGTGTGGGGTTTGCCCAGCTCTTGTGGATTTGAGCAGCACAGCTCAAGGCCTTTTTTCTTTATGATGCTGGGCAATGAGCTCAGGCCTCGTGTTCACTACACCAGCACTCGTCACTCACATACCTCCAGCCTTCTTTACATTTTCTTTTTTTGAAAAGATTTACTTACTTACATGCTTTTTAAGTTTCCGTGTATGTGTGTGAGCTTGGAAGAATGTACAGGGACCCTGTGTATAAGGTGTCCCTGAAGACCTGAGGATGTGGGACTGAGTTCCCTGGTGATGTTAGCTACCACATGGGTGCTGGGAGCTGGCCTGGTACTGAAGGTACTCTTAATCCATCTTGAGCCATCTCTTCAGTCACCACCACCTCTGCATTCTCTATTGACTAATGTCTGCTTGAATTCCTAATTTTTAATCTAGAATTGTTTTTTTAGTTCTTGTTGCATGTTTTGGTATAAGATAACTACACATTTATAAAATTTCCACCGATGCTTAAAACTGTCAAAAAAATGAAAAGGCCAGCTAATTGCTGGGGCCGCAGTTTGGTGCACTTGCCTTGTTGGGGTGGGGGTGGGGAGAGAGGAACACTGCTTTTCCTTTGTTAATTTAGTACAGAAATTTTTTTCTTCTATGCTACAAAGGTATAAGTGTATTGTCTCGAAGCACTTGCAAATTGAATGAGATAAAATATTCAATTGGAAAAAGCACTTGAGTGATTCTTCCAGCTGTTTATTTTGTGTGTTTGTGCCCTAGAATTCAGTGGCATGGTTCTACTGTGTAAAGTCTGTGGGGATGTGGCCTCAGGATTCCACTATGGAGTTCATGCTTGCGAAGGCTGTAAGGTAATGAAAGCTTTTATTTCTGACTGCTAATCTAATTCTGTGAGTAAGAAAGTGGGTTAGGTTTGTGAGTGTCCACAGTTTATTTAGTAGGGGGGAGTCAGCTGTTTGTTTTCAGCTTTAAGAGTATAGTCAAAATACATTTGCTGTCTCAGGTTAGTCACTCAGGGTATGGAGCTTCTGGCTTATTCACTCTCCAGTCAAGTACAGGCCTTGATGGTCAGGAAACAGGTATGAGCCAGACAGATAGGGCGGTACACTGTCTAGTTGGAACAGTTCCCTTTTTTTTGTTTTTGAGACAAAGTCTGAGGTAGTCTTGGGCTGGCTCAGAACTTGCTGTGTATAGCAGTGGAGGTTGCTTTTATGGCAGTGGAGGATAACCTAGTGTTTGTGATCCTGCCTCTTGCTAAGGACTGGGATTACAGGCATAGGCAGTGTGCATATAAACCAAGATTTGAGTTAGGTTTTAGTCTGTTTGCTCAAGCAGAGCATACCATAGGTGGAGTAATTTGAAAGTTAACTTACCTCAGAAGTTTGGAGACTAGGGGCTGCATCTTGGGAGGCCTTTCTGTTGGAGATGGAAGGCACTGAATAGAAACCTAGTGCTCATGTGTGTAAGAGTATGGACTCGAGTGTGTATAGCAGTGAGCCCAGTCACTTTTTTTGTTTTGTTTTAGGCAGGATTTTTCTATGTAGCCATGGGACTATGTAGCTATGTAGAGAAGCAGGCTGGCCTCAAACTCAGAGGATCTACCTGTCTCTTCTGGAATTAAAGGCATGCACTACCATGCCTAGCTTCTAATGTACTATCCATAACAAGCTCATTTTCATATTAACATTAGCCAATTCAAGAAAGCAGACCTCCAGTGACCCATGCATCAGTGTGTATTGGGTGTTTTTAGAACATGATCTTGGGGAACATAGACCATCTCAGATCTTACCCTGTTTGGTTCTGTGGACTGGGGTAACTGCTAAGTGTTTACGTAAATGTCATGTGCTGAGAAATAATGCTTTTGGCAAGAGGACTGTTGATGCTAAGCCAGCCTGATCTTATCTCAGACACAAACCAAACAAAAATAAATAACAGTAATAGGAGAACACAAGTGAGTCAGATCATTAAATAGAGCACACAGGAAAGAGTTACTTTCTAGTGATTGCAAGCAGAATCTTAGGTAGCCTCTTTGAGATGGCCCTGCCTACTCACCTACATCCAGGACTCTCTCTTAAATCTGACACAGCTCTTCTTTCTGTTACTAAAAAGTTAACAAGCTCAGCATGTGTTCTTGCTGTTTTCTCACTGTAGGCTAGAGTAGGAATCCAGTTTGGTAGGATGTGGCAGGTGAGTGAGATAAGAAAGAGCAAGTCTCTTCTGGGACAGATCTGAATGAGTTGAGTTTGGGAGTTTTCAATGACTAGCAAGTGTTTTTTCCTATAGACATAGCTCTTTTCTATTGTCTTTAAGAATTGTGTGTGTGTATATATATAAATATAAATATGTACATATATGTATATGTATTTAAAGAAAATGTGAAGTATTTTAAAGCTAAATTCATGCTCAGTTTACGGCTAGAAAATAAAACAACAATTTGAATGAAATGTATTAAATATTCTCTTTTTAAAAAAGTATCTTACTTTTTTATGTGTATTCCTGCTTTGCCTGTATGTATGTCTATGCACAGCTTGCGTGTCTGGTGCCCGTGGAGGTAGAAGAGGGCATCAGATCCACTAGAACAAGAGCTACAAATGATTGTGAGCTGCTGTATGGGTGCTGGAAGAGCAGCTGTGCTTGTAACTGAGCCATCTTTCTATCAGTAGATCAATATCTTGGTGGTATCTGTTTGAGATAGGGTTTGGTGACATAGCCCAGGCTGGTTTAGACTCAAAATCGGCCTCAGCTTACCAAGTTACTGCTATTACAGGTGTGTGTCACCAAATCATGCTAAGTGAATACTTTTGGGGCAGAGCTGTGCTGGGAATGAAGCCCAAGGTCTAACACAGGTTAGGCAAGTACTTTACCCTTGATCTACCTTGTAGACTCTAGTACCCTCTTTTTATTTGTTTTTGAGACAGGGTTTCTTTGGGTAGCACTGGTTGTCCTGGAACTGGCTCTATAGACCAGGCTGGCAGAACTCACAGACATCCACCTACTTCTGCCTCCAGAGTACTGGGATTCAAGGAATATGTCGCCACCACCACCATGTACTCAGAACCTTCTTAAAAAGGCATTTTTCTTAGCTCTTGCATAATTTAAACCAAGTGTATTGCATCACAGCAGTAAAATGCAAACGTGTTATATCTGATCAATATTTAACATGCATCATGTGTAGTCAGTTCTAATATGCAGTTCAAAGTGATTTTTCAGTTGTTTTTCTTGAGTTTTCTGTTTTTCCTGGGAACATTGAACCTAAGGGTAGATGAAGACCTGGCATAGAGCATATGCTAATGGTTTATGTAGTCAAGATAATTGTATATAGTCATCAATCTGGGAACCCTCTTTCTCTGGATGTGGGCATGTGCTATAACATGTGCTGCTGATATGTGGCCAGGGATGTCTGGCATGTGTGTCTAGGTTTTGTTGGTGTCAGCAGAGAATGTTCCAGAAATGACCAAGCTTGGCTATTTTAACATAAGGTCCTAGTGATAGAATTCAGCCATCAAACTGTCATCTTTTATGTTTCAAAAGTTTTGAAAGCTGGATATGGTGGCACATGTTAGTCTTCCCAGCTCTAGGGAGGTAGAGGTACGAGGTTCAAGGCTACCCTGAGCTAACTGAGATCCATTCACTACCCCCCAACCCCCCCCCCCCCCCACCCCCCCCCCCCCCCCCCCAAAAAAAAAGAAAGAAAAAAGTTTCGGAACTTGCTTTCAAGGTAGAGTCTGTGACTGCCGCTGAGGTCTAGCAGCAGGAGTGCTTATAAAAAAGGTACTTTGGGCCAGCACAAAGAGTCTTCCAAAGAAGAGGAATTTTGTTTGTTAAGTGTTGTATCTACTGATTGGTACTAGTAAGGATCCAGTTAACTTCTTTGTCAGGATTTTCTTTCTCTGACATAGTCTAGCTCCACATATACAGCTTGATCTGGCTGTTTTTACATGGATGGACAAATCTTCCTTTATTTTAGGGTTTCTTTCGGAGGAGCATTCAGCAAAACATCCAGTACAAGAAGTGCCTGAAGAATGAGAACTGTTCCATCATGAGGATGAACAGGAACCGCTGCCAGCAGTGCCGCTTCAAGAAGTGTCTGTCTGTGGGAATGTCACGAGATGGTACGTGTCCTGTGCAGTGTTTGCAGAGTGTGAGGTTGGTCACTGAGCTGTCAGCAGTTACCAGGGCCTCTGGTTAGTAAGTACAGATTCAGAAAGCACCTTGTAAGCTCCTGTGGATTTAAACTCATTATGGTGAAATGAGTGCTATCATGTCAGAGGCAGCAGTTGGCATGGCTTCCTTTATGTTGCTTCTTGTAAATTGACCCACATTTTTTCCTAAATGATTTTTTTTTTTCTTTTTCGAGACAGGGTTTCTCTGTATATCCCTGGCTGTCCTACAACTAACTCTGTAGACCAGGCTGGCCTTGAACTTAGAGATTCACCTGCCTCTGCCTTCCAAGTGCTGGGATTTAAAAGGTGTGTACCACTATTTGTGGCTTTTCCTAAATGATTTTAAGTTTTCTTTTTCTGGGGATGAAGGGAGGATTTATTTGGCATAGAAAGATGGCTCAGTGATTAAAAGCATACACTGCTCTTGCAGAGAATTCAGATTCAGTTCCCAGTATTCACAAGGTGGCTCACAAGTGCCTGTAACTTCATACCAAGGGACTCTGATGCTTTCCTCTGGCATCTGTGGCATAGTATGTGTAATATATATAAAATATATGTATGTATATATGTATATGTATGCATACACACATGCAGGCAAAACATTGATACACATAAACATAATATATATATATTTATTATGTACTGTATTATCATCACCATGGGTCAGGCACTTTTATCTACTGAGCTGTCTTCTCAACTGTCTGAGTCTTTTTAAAAAATTTTTTTGAGGTAGGGTCTCACTGTATAGTCCTGGTTGACTTGGAGCTCACAGAGATTATCCAGAGTGCTGTGTGGTTTGCCCGGCTTTAGTAAGGTGCTGGTATGCTTTATACTGAATTCTTATATTTTCATGTTTCTTAGATTTTTTGCTTAGGAAAAACTCAACATTTTTTCTTAGCCTTGTTTTGGAAAGTTTTCTCTTCTTTCCCATTTCCTTTACTGAATCAACACCAAAGTTTAGAAAATCTTAGGCTGAGGACATGTAGATATTCTCAACTTGTATGGCAAGAAGCCATGGCTTTCAGAGCTAGTTTTGTGTCACTTTTGTACAAGCAGAACCTGTTAGAATATAGTCGCTAACTAACTTTCTCTTCATAGCTGTTCGATTTGGTCGGATTCCTAAGCGAGAAAAACAGAGAATGCTGATTGAAATGCAAAGTGCGATGAAGACCATGATGAACACCCAGTTCAGTGGCCACCTGCAGAATGATACCTTAGCAGAGCAGCATGAACAGTCAGCACTACCAGCTCAGGAACAGCTGCGGCCCAAGCCCCAGCTGGAGCAAGAAAACATCAAAAGCACTCCTCCTCCTTCCGATTTTGCAAAGGAGGAAGTGATTGGCATGGTGACCAGAGCCCACAAGGATACTTTTCTGTATAATCTGGAACATCGAGAAAACTCATCTGAGAGCATGCCACCCCAGAGAGGAGAACGGATCCCCAGGAATGTGGAGCAATATAATTTAAATCATGACCATCATGGCAGTGGGCTTCACAGCCACTTCCTCTGTAGTGAGAGCCAGCAGCATCTCAGTGGACAGTACAAAGGGAGGAACATAATGCATTACCCAAATGGGCATGCCGTTTGTATTGCAAATGGACACTGTGTGAACTTCTCCAGTGCTTATACTCAAAGAGTCTGTGATAGAATTCCAGTAGGTGGATGTTCTCAGACTGGGAACAGGAATAGTTACCTGTGCAGCACTGGAGGGAGGATGCATCTGGTACAGTGAAATCGATTCTTTGCTCGCCTTGTATCAAGGAAAGCTTGGAAGGTTTTCTTTTGGGGGGGGCATGCTGAGTTGGGAGGTGGGTCAGAAAGCCCAAGAGATTTCTAGAAGCCTCTGTGTATAGTATTTTTAGTGAAATGTTAATAAGCAGTGCATGAGGAGTAACTGAACTTCACACAACAGTAGATATGAGCTTGTGCTTTAATTGCTACCGTGGGGTTAAGATTTATATAAAATATGATTGACACAGAATTGATCCTATAATTCCTGGAAATGTCTTTGGAAATTTAGGTGTTCCGATTAGGTAGTACTTCATTAGCTTTGGGATCTCTCTCAAAAGGGTTGGTCTTTTGGCTTCTTTGATTTCTTTGGAGAGAGGTTTTGTTGCTCTTTTGGGGACAGTCTTGTGATGTCGCCTAGGCTGTCTTTGAGCTCCTGGGTTCCAGTGATCTTGTGGATCATTGGGACTTCAGAGTGCATCACTGCCTAGCAGAGAGGTTTTGCAAGCCATAATGATGTAGAAAGAGCTTTGAAGATAGATGTTTTATGGTTTGAGAATTAAGATGTATGTAATTTTTTTCAAGACAGGGTTTCTTTGAGAAGCTCTCGCTATCCTGGAACTCAATCTAGACCAGGCTGGCCTTGAATCAGAGATCTGCCTGCCTCTGCCTCCTGAGTCCTGGGAAGGAATAATTTAATAGCCTAATTTCTAAGATTTTTATCCTGAAATCAGTTAATATTCATATCATTCAAATTCATTTTATCAAGTTCAACATTCTACACAAAAATACAGTGTTTATGGTCAGCCAGAATTCCATCAGAACAACAGTGCTCCGTATGTCATTTCCACTTTAAACCATGAGGTCTCATTGCTGTAGGGCTTGCTTTCAGCTGCCAGGTAATTAATCTTTTCTTTCTTTTTTTTTTTTTAAATCTTAAAAATAGTTGATTCTGTTAACAGTCTTCATGTTCAGCTTTCCTTTGTCTCTTGCCAGTGTCTGAGGGTGGTCTAGAAGGTGCCTTAACTTGGTGGCCTCCTGGTGCTTAAGGTGCTAAGGTTCTTCCTTGTAGGCCTTTTAGGTGCTGGTTTCATAGCAGTCTTCACGCTATGAATCCTCTCATTCCTCGATTCCTATGGGTTTAATGGAAATTTAAAGGCTAGTTTTACCATTAGTAAATAGTAATAGTCTATTAGACCATGTTTCATACATTTTTAGTGGTCCTGCCTCTTCTTTGGCTTCCTCAGCTCATGTTTAGAAGGTGTACCTCATATCCACAGTCAGTTTCCTAGCTGCACAGCTGGAGGTCCCTGGTCTCAGCATTGTTAAGGAGATAAAGGAGCAGTGATCCCTCCCCCCCCAATAATTTATTTTCATTCACTTTCTATCCTGATCACAGCTCCACTCCCTTCTCCCAGTTCTACCTTACAAGTTCCTCCTCCCGTCACCCTCCCTCTTTTCAGAGAAGGGCAAGCCCACCCTGGGATATCTAGTCCCAGTAGTGATGCTCTTAAACTGAGGTACCATAAACTTTCTTTTAGAACTTGCAGGGTTTTTGCTTACTGAGAATAAATAAGCCCTGAAATCAGAGGTAAATAGAGGCTTGTGGCCTCACTCTGTTTGGATAAGGCACTGAGGGCACAGCTTTTGTAGCGGAGCTCTTGTTTACTTGTGCCAAAAGACTCTGGATTTCATCTACTAGCAGAGAAAAGACAAAGATTATATTTGATTATAATTCGCCATAATAACCAGGGTGAAAAATCTGTTTTCAAAACTCAAGGCACTGCACATGTGTAAGGTGGCAGCTGTTGCGCATGCAGGAAGTTTTTGAAGTTCTTGTTTTATGCAGTGTTTTTCCTAGGTTACCTTCTATAGTAGGTCCATAGCTGTTTAAATTAGGTTTCCATGAGGCTTTTTTTTTTTTTGTTTAAAGATTTATTTCATTTATATGAATACACTGTAGCTCTCTTCAGACACACCAGAAGAGGGCATTGGATCCCATTACAGATGGTTGTGAGCCATAATGTGGTTGCTGGGAATTGAACTCAGGACCTCTGGAAGAGCAAGTAGAATCTGCTTCCCTAGTATTGGGATTAAAGCTTTACAAGGCTTTTTAAATGTGCAGGGTATGTGATTTTTATTTTGTTTTTAGTTTTATTGTTGCTTTTTTGTTTTGAGATAGGGTCTTACTACATAGGGCCTTAAACTAAATGTGTGTACCAGTTGGTCTTGAACTCAGAGATCCTCATACCTTTTCCTCCCTTGTGCTGAGATTAAACTCATGTGCCATCACATCTGGCTATTTTACTTTTAATTATGTGCTTGTGTGAATGTGAGTATGTGCACATGCGTGAAGGTGCTGAAGGAGGTTCTTGAAACTGCAGTTAATAGGCAGTAGTGAGCCTCTGATGAGTGTGCTGGGAACTAAACTGCAAGAGCAGTCAGTATTTACTACTGCTAAGCCATTTCTCCAGCCTGAATATGTGATTTGTAAAGCCTCCATTCTAAGTTATTTACCCACCTTTCATCAATTAGAACACACACATTTTCTTCTGTACATTGAAGATATGTCACTGTATTTACTGCAGTGAGAACTCCTGTGTTGAGGTGAGATGCCCTCAGAGAAAGGGTTAATGGAAGACCTTGCTTGAGTTAGGAGTTATTTCATGTTGTGATTTCTCATGATCGAGGTGACACTTTGGAATTCTTTGCTACCCTTCACAATTTAAGAGGTTTTCTATTTCCTGTAAATTAGGTTTGTCCTATGAGCAAGTCTCCATATGTGGATCCTCAGAAGTCTGGACATGAAATCTGGGAAGAATTTTCAATGAGTTTTACCCCAGCAGTAAAAGAGGTGGTGGAATTTGCAAAACGTATTCCTGGCTTCCGAGATCTATCTCAGCATGATCAGGTCAACCTGTTAAAAGCTGGGACTTTTGAGGTAAGTTTTACTTACCCTGACCATTGATGCAAAGCCATTAATTCTTTTTCTTTTCTAAATAAATGTTGATAGTTCAGTCTCAAACTAACAAAACAGTAACTATCACAGGGTTCCAAGAAGGGAGGGTCAGGTACATTGAGCTACTTGGGACTGTAGTGTTCAACTCTGACCCCAGCGTGTGAGTTACAAGTTCTGCTGGGAGTTTCAGGTGTAGACACACTGGCTTTTGCTTAGTGTTAGACACTCAAAAGCTGAGGCTAGTGTTTACTGTGTTGCATATAGAATAAATAAGGAGAGTGGGTTGGGTGTGGTGTGGTGGCGCACACCTTTATGCCCAGCTTTTAGGAGGCAGAGACAGGTGAATCTCTGAGTTCCAGGCAAGTCAGGGCCATAGAGTGAGGTCCTTTGTCTCCAAAACAAGCAAGAGTAAGTAACCCCAAAACCCAAGAAAGGAGGCTGGTCTATGGTTTTTACTTTCACGTGTATAGAATGTTTAAGGACCCAGTAGACCTCTCTGTGCTGCCCTTCTTGGGATCCTTGGCAGCTTGTCCTCTGTCACTGTTTTTGAGTAGCCCAGATTGCCTCAGATTCCCTCTCTTTTGTCTCCCTCCCAGTTGCTGAGTTTGGGGTGTGTGACTGTCCTCTGAGTTTGGGGTGTGCCACCGTGTTGTCCTTCTGCCTCTGCTTTTTTACTCTTTCTCTCCCAGCTTCTCTTGCAGAGATGCTTTGTGCCTGTGCTTGGACTGCCATGGCTGCCCCTCGTGTAGGTGGCCTGGCCAACTGCTGCCTCCCAGTGGTGACTTAGAGGTCATTTACACATAGCTCTGAAATTTGAGGGGACAGTAAAAGTTGAACAACTAGTGGGCCAGACTTTTAAACTCTGAGCAGTGTGAGAAGGGACCAGACATTGTTAGACTCTCTCCCCCCCGATGAGTTGTATAGATTTAAACTGTCAGGCACTCTTGGTGCCGGCCTTCATAGAATGTGCCTGGCTGGAGCAACCTCCAGTCTTTGCTCACTCTCCTAGGTCTCATTTCTTCTTTCCTTACACAATTTTGCCATGTGCCACAGAAGCCTTTGCCTCAGCCTCTGCTACCTGGACTATCTGGATTAGAACAGAGAAGCACCATTTTGATAATAAACCATCCCTAGAATAATTAAGCAACAGCTGGGCCTTTCAGTTTAAAGGAATACAATGAAAACTTAGGTTTTCAAGTCATAGGGTTCAAGTCAGTGGCTGATGCAGTCTACGTGTGTTGGGAGACCTAATTCTTGCCCAGAGGTGACGAGTGTATCATGCTTAGGATTTCAACACAAGTCTTGGACTTAAGGACTTATGTTCTTTTCATCCTGTGACTGTGCTTCAAAGTAATTAGAACCGTTTTCAGAGGAGATTCACTGCCTTTTGGGTTGTCTGAGCAGTCCACAGACTGGTGTTGCCCAGTGCACCTTCAGATATAAGAGAGGCATAAAGACAGCATCAGTGTCACAGACAGAAGTATGGATGCACGCAGCAATCTTGTGATATGGTCGGTCAAAACTGATGTGATCTGTCTTCTGCCATGGACGCTTGACCATGCTTTGGACCCAGTTTCATGGGTGCCTCCTGCCTCTGCCTCCCAAGTGCTGGGATTAAAGGCATGTGCCACCACTGCCCGGCATAGGCCACATTTTAAAACTCAGTGACATCAATGCTCACTTTAATTTTATACATGCATTTTTGAATCTTTGTTTGTAGGATTTAAGAGTCTTTAGCATCTTGCCATTGCTGACTGGGCTGTTTGATGTTGGGATATTTATTGTTTTCATGGAGAATTTGCCTTAAATTGGTTTTAGATATAAATTCAATTTCCTTTTCTATAAAATGTCTTTTATACTGTACCTGGCTAGTTTTGTGTGTTAACTTTACATAAACTGGAGTTATCACAGAGAAAGGAGTTTCAGTTGAGAAAATGCCTCTATGAGACCCAGCTGTAAGGCATTTTCTCAATTAGTGATCAAGGAGGAAGGGCCCCTTGTGAGTGGTGCCATCTGTGGGCTGGTAGTCTTGGGTTCTATAAGAAAGCAGGCTAAGCAAGCCAATAAGAAGCATTCCTCGATCAGCTCCTGCTCCTTGATCTGCTTGAGTTCCAGTCCTGACTTCCTTTGGTGATGAACAGCAATTGGAAGTGTAAGCTGAATAAACTCTTTCCTCCCCAACTTGCCTCTTGGTCCTGATGTCTGTGCAGGAATAGCAACCTGACTGAGACATGTATGTAGGATGTTTCTTAACTGACTTCAGTAGTTACATCTGAGTTCTTTCAATGAACTTCTTCAGATACATTTGAATTTTCTGCCTTTCAGGTTTTAATGGTACGATTTGCTTCGTTATTTGATGCAAAGGAGCGGACTGTCACCTTTCTAAGTGGTAAGAAGTACAGTGTGGACGACCTGCACTCAATGGGAGCAGGGGATCTGCTCAGCTCTATGTTTGAGTTCAGTGAGAAGCTGAATGCCCTCCAGCTCAGTGATGAGGAAATGAGCTTGTTCACAGCAGTCGTTCTGGTATCTGCAGGTAAGCAATCATGCTGACTGATAATTTCATCCTTTTTCAGATTCCACATTTTGTTGCCCCATGTGAACCTAGTATGGGGTTACTTGCTCTTTGAACGAGTGACCAGGGTGTTTCATCCATACATGGTGTTTCCTCATGAGTCACAGTGATGGTCCCAGTTTCTTGTATTTAGGTTGTAGCAACTTTCTCTCGAGGTATCTCATTCAGATAGTAGCCATTATGGGTGCAAGTTGCTCCTCTCGATGGTCACATTTTATTCATTCGATGGCAGTCAGTAAGTCTAGCCTTTTCAAGAGGAGGGGACTGTACAAGGTGTGGGTAATAGGATAAGGGATCTACTGTGCATAGGAGTGGGAATGTAGTTTGTGTGTGGTAAAGATAGATTTCTGTACGACATTACTTTATCTTGCTAATTAGAAGCAGTTGACGTTAGCATCAAATTTAAAGAAATGAGAAACTCTGGGTTGGAAAGATGGCTCAGCAGTTAAGAGCAATGGCTGATTTTCCAGAGGACTAGGGTTTGATTCCTAGCACCCACATAGTGGCTCATAACTATCCTCCAGTTCCAGAGGATCCCACATGGCATCAGGAATTCATGTGATGCATGGACATACTTATAAGCAAACACCCAAACATGTTAGAAAAAAAGAAAGTCAGAACCTCTAAACTTAGATGAACAAAATTCCAACTCACTAATGAATTCTGATTTACCAAATGTGAGGTACATGTAGAATAACTCCCCATTGAGATTTTTCCTTTGACCTGTAGCTCTAGTTGTTCTGGAACTTCCTCTGAACCCTAGGACAGCCTTGAACTCTTGAGATCTGCCTGCTTCTGCCTCCCAAGATTAAAGGCATGTACACCACGCCTGGCTGAGAAATTCCCCCCCCCCCCCCTGCAGATTGTAGCTTTGGGTAGTCTTGGAACTTGCTCTGTAGACCAGGCTGGCCTCAAGAGATCCAACTGCCTCTGCCTCCTGAGGGCTGGGATTAAAGGCGTGTACTACCATCCCTGGCTCGTGTGTTGTTGTTACTGATGTTACTTCAGCTGAGAATTTTTACAGCTTGTGTATGTTGCAGTGTATAAAACCCTATTTTAATTTGGTAGTGGTCAGTAAGTAAGTAATCATTTTTGCTAATATGTCTTCCCTTCATATTTTTCTCTTCTCTACTTCCCATTAGATCGATCTGGAATTGAAAATGTCAACTCAGTGGAGGCTTTGCAGGAAACGCTCATTCGTGCACTAAGGACCTTAATAATGAAAAACCATCCAAATGAGGCCTCCATTTTTACAAAATTACTTCTAAAGTTGCCAGATCTTCGATCTTTAAACAACATGCACTCTGAGGAACTCTTGGCCTTTAAAGTTCATCCCTAAGGCCTTTGAACATGAACTGATGCTAATGTACATTTTATGCTGAGATGTTTATTTATATGTGTATACCATGTTGTGGAAATAGAAAAGAACTTAGCGCCAGGTCCTGGACTGTCTCTGTAATCAGTCACCAGTAGCTGTTCGGATGAGAACTCATTGTCTTGTTAGACATCGACCCACCCTCCCCTGTAGACCAATCAGCTGTGTTGCACTTAGACTGGAGAAGTTACACTGAATTATAATCACACTGAATGTTAGACTTTTTCATCTGCCAAAGCCAAAATACCATTTGATCTCCCCGTGGTATAAATCTAGCGCACATTGCAGATATAGGAGGACTTAGACATTAACCCTTTGTTCTGGGAAGTCTGTTGTACCACAAGACTGAAATGTGGTAAGGGAAACTGAGAGCCAAGAGGTCTTTATGTGCTTGGATTTTGCTCTGCCTCTGTCACAGTACATGGTCCTGGCAGTCCCTGGGTTGTGGAAAATAATAATTGATAGTGTCCCCGTGTCTTGCCTCAAAGAGATACTGAAAAATGTCCATAAAGCATCTTTACCTCTTGGGAGATAGGCACTATGTAAATAAGGTGACGTTTTTACTATAATTGCTCATTATAATATTCTTGTCTTATTTCTAAGCATTTCTGGGAAACTTTGACAGTCCACATCAATTTATTCAGGGTTCCTGCTCAAGTGGGGAGCCCTACTGATAAACACATATTCCAGGTTTGTGGAACCCCTCAGATAGTATGTGTACATAGTGTGTATGTGAATATACTTATATATAAAATCTTACTTCACAATATTTTAAACTGTGAAGAACTTTATCATACGATAAACAAGAGGTGTCAAGGACCCAAATTAGGTGCATTTTACCTGTTGCTGCTGATGTATAACCATTGCTTTACGATGTTTAGATGGTAGGATACTGAAGTTAATGCTCTTATTTTTGTTTAAGCAACATTTAATGTAAGAGTGTGATGAGCAGTCAAATCTGGATTTCAGAAAAACATGTGTTTTAGAATACATCTTTGATACAGTCTGCAGGTGAAGGTAATAGATGTTTCAGTGTTTCAGCTTTCTACGTTATGCTATTAATAGAGGTGGTATTGCTGCCTTTACCTGCAGCATGTGGATGGCAAATTTGGATTCTGTGGAGGATGTTTTGTTTAGGAAAACTTTGTGACCTGTTGGCATGTCTGTGCCAAGTCCACCTTCCTTCCTTCCTTCCTTCCTTCCTTCCTTCCTTCCTTCCTTCCCTAAATAACACTACAGGGATTTTGTCAATTTAGATTTAATATAATTTGAAAAAGCTTTTAGTAAGTGACCTACCTACAGGCTTAGAGGTCGTGGTAGGAAAGATAGCCAAAGTTGATTGATGAACAACACCCCCTGTCCTCCCCACAGTAGCAGTTCATTGTATTTTGGGGGTAAAATTACTTTCTGTGTAATGGTAGATTATGTGAAATTGTAAGGACATTAAGAACATGCTTTACTATTTAAAGCCTGTTACTTTTGTGACATGTAAGCAGAATGCCTTATTTTGTAGTTTTACCTTGTTGCTGCAGGATTTGAATTTCTGTGGTATAGTTAAGAGAGCTTGAGAGAGATCAACCCATTGTGCAGGAGGAAAGCTGATGGTGTGTCTGTCGTACGGTAGGGACCATAACTGCTGCTTACGTTCAGTGGGGATGGCTTTCATGGGGTAAACAGCTAGGCTTTGTGAATTCGTTACATGATAGCGTTATCCTTTTATAGTTTTCTAGGATTAACAAATGCATAGTTTTCTTCTTTGGGGGATAGAGAGCTTTTTGCAGTGATACTGAAAACCTCAATGGTTATGTTGATTCTCCATTTTGCCCTTTACATAAGTGTCTTTATGACATGTATCTTTAAAGCAGTTAAGTCTTTGGACGTATGTAACCAGAACTGTTAGCATTGCTTGTACTGCTTTAGTTAGGGTTAGTATATACATGTACTCACCTAAATATAAGCATGTAGATTTGCATTTTGTCTCATAAAATTTTATTTCAATAAATTCTTCCTGAAGTAATGGGAAACAAAATCCATAGTTCATATGCCATATGTAGTATTTCTGTATTTGGAAGTAGCCCAAAGATGAGCATTCTAATTCTAAAATGAAACCAGCAACCTCATACAAGCACATTCTTTGATTGAGTCATGGTCTAACAGTTAATAAATGACATCAGCCAGAATGGGAACTTCTGAATCAGTGGGGCACTGTTGTTGATAATTAACAATGTACTGTATGAATTAAGTGACACTTTAACTCTGACTTTATGTTTCAAGGTTAAAATATGGGCATTATCTCACCAGATTTATGGGCATTATGTTAACAAGATGAACCATTTTTTCCTGTACTTTTAGTATGTCTTTACATGATCTGAGAGAGGATTCCAGCTTCCAGAGCATGAACACTGAGGGAAAGGAGAGACATCTTGGGATGAAGTTTGTTCTCGTGGTAATGGTTAATTGCAGATAAAAAAATTTTGAAGAGTTTTTCAGTAGATTAGTATATAGATTTCATATCTACATTGTAAGAAATTGCCATTGTGATTGGGTCAGAATTGATGTGTGTTATGTAAACATTGCAAAGCAAAGCTGTGAGAGGAGCTCAGATAGATGTATTCCTGTGCAGGAGAGCAAACACCTATCTCAGTTGTTCTTTATCTTTTTGCAATATAAAGTTTGCTGAATGTATAAGAGTTTATTGTTTTGTTCTCTGTTCCCCTAGAAGACCCAATCCCTCAGGCTCACCCCTAACATTGCAACGGAACACCAACTTCAGCCTTCCTTCCCCACTGCCCACACCACCTGTGGATCCCACAGAGCATCCCCTTATGACCGCCTTCCCCTGAATTGTGACTGTGTCTCAGCCCTCAGCTCTGGTGGACACCCCCTGCTTAAACACAGGCCACACCTGCTAGAAGACCAGGTACTCTGCTCTCAGATATTCTCTGTTCTGTGTTCCCTTAGCAGACCCAGTCCCTCAGGTTCATCCCAGCTACAGACTCCCTTCCCTGTTCACACCTCCTGTGGATCTCACAGAACATCCCCTCTTGACTTCTCTAAAATCAAAACTTAACCTATAATCACCCTAAACTCAGATGCTTAGATACCAGTGTAAAAACACAGTAACATCCAGGACAACATGTTTCCACCAGAGTCTAGCTATCTTACCACAGAAGACCCTGAATATTCTCACATAGATGAAGCACAAGAAAAAGACCTTAAAACCACTATATGAAGATGATAGAGGTCCTTAAATAGGAAATGAGTAAATCCCATATATCTAGGAAAGCACAAACAATTGGATAACATGAATAAATTCCTTAAAGCCAGGAGAAAACAAAATAGTGGAAGGAAATAAAACTGTTCAAGACCTGCAAATAGAAATAGAAGCAGTAAGAAAACAGAATTCTGGAAATGGAAAATTTGAGGATTTGAACAGGAACTACAAAGACAAGCTTCACCAACTGAATACAAGAGATGGAAGAGAATCTCAGGCATTGAAAATGTAATAGAAAAATATTGATGCTGCAAAGAAAATGTTAAAATCTAAAGATGTTCTGATAGGAAACATCCAGGAAGTCTGGAACACCGAAAAGACCAAATCTATCAATAATAGGAAAAGGAGAATTCCAGCTCAAAGGCCCAGAAAATATTTTCAACAAAAATCATAGAAATGTCCCTAGCCAAAAAAAGAAAATCCCCACCAAGGTATAAGAAGTATACAGAACACCAAATAGATTGGAAAAGACCATATAATAATAAAAACACTAAATGTACAGGACCAAGAATATTAAAAGCTGTAAGGGGAAAAGATCAAGTAACACACAAAGACAGACCTATTGGAAGTAAACCCGACTTTTCAACAGAGACTCTAAACATCGGAAGGGTCTGGGCAGGTGTGCTGAAGACCCTTAACAGACCATAGATGCCAGCTCAGACTGCTATACCCAGCCAAACTTTCAATCACCACAGATGGAGAAAGTAAGATTTCATGGTAAAATCAAATTTAAACAATATCTTCAAATCCAGCCCTATGGAAGGTGCTAGAAGGAAAACTCGGAGGTTAATAACTATGCTCATGAAAACACAGGAAATAATTTCACACTAGCAAAGCCAAAAGAAGGGAAGTGTGAGTGGGCTTGCACACACACACCACCACCACCATCACCAAAACATGTCATTGGTCGTTGGTGGACTAACAATGGATGTGAAGATAAGATTCATTCTGCTTCATCCAAGAAACACAACTTCAGGGATAGACATGACTCAGGGTAAAGGGTTGGCAAAAGATACTCCAAGCAAGCTGGTTTAGCCCCCAGTTCCACTCATCTTCCTGTCCTTTCTGTCTTGCAACCTCTTCCAAAAGAAACAATGAAAACCAAAACCTAATACCCCCTCCTCAATCTAGCTGTGGATGCTGTGGTGTGACACAAACAGCTTTACTTGCAAATGCTCATTGCATTGAGCATTGGTCTGGTTTAAGGTAACTCTGACTTCTACTACACTGTCAATACTGGATCCTCACTGAGATTCATCTCCTATATCCTGTTGTTGCCCTGTGTCCTGGAGATCCTGCAGCTTTGGATCTCCAGGACCAGACCTTTCATGAGCTCCTGTTGATGGAGTAGATGTTGGGGTCGGCCAATCAGAGCCCTGGATTTGGAGTTGTGTGGCAGATGAGTTAGCCTATCAGCTCTCCTGTACTCACTCCCAGGGCCAGCTCTTACTGCCTTGACAATCAGTGGGACCAGCTTACGTTAATGCTATAGCCTGTGAGGGGAGGGCCAGCTCTCCCACCTGCCCAGGTTAGGGGGTCAGGGACAGCTCTCCTGTACACACTCCTGCCTTCAGGGCTGGCTCACTTGCACCCGCCTCCCAACCAGTGCCCGCTCTACTGCACTGACCAGGTACCGTTACCGTGTAGGTGTTCTGCCAAGTGCTGTTGCAAAGGATGGGGCTAGCTCTCCAACACTACTGAGATGAGGGGTGAGGCCAGCGCTCCCCCACCTGCCACAGGTGGGAGGGGCAGGGCATCTCTCCTGTGCCTATGCTACTATATGGCCAATGAGGGGCACAGCCAGCTATCCTGTGCTCATGCCCTCTGGGGCAACTCACCTGGAAGTCCCCCCCACACACACACACACCAGGACCAACTACTGTGTTGGCTGGGCAAGGTGCCCAGTATTGCGTATCTCAGTGCTTGGACATCAGCATGGCCCTAGGTGGCAGCCTAGACAGAAACGTCCTCTTGGCCTTTAGTGGTAACATGGGTCATGGACATGGACATAGACTCCCATTGCTGCAGGTCTATGGACCTCCGTGGCAGCATGGACTATGACCTCACCATGGCCTCAGGTGGCAGGGTTCTTCACTACCTTTGCTTGTGTCTTCTCTCTTCATTGTGCATACAACATTCTGATTCTCTTTCTCTCTTAATCTCTTACCGCATACTTGCTCATCGTAGTGTTTCCAGGGCCTCTGTTCCAGGGCCTCTGGGTATTTTCTATCCTGCCCATGCTGAATGGTGGTGGATGGGGGTAGTCTGAGTGGTACCCATGTAGATAGGTAGGGGTCTCACATTTCAGTTCTTAACATCTATGTTTCAAACATAAGGGCACACACTTTTAGAAACACTACTACAGCTTAAATCACACACTGAGTCTCCCCGACTGACAGTGGAAGACTTCACTAACCAACTCTCACCAATGGACAGGTCATCCCGACAAAAATTGAACACAAATCTTGGAGTTAGCAGATGGTTATGTAAATATATTAGGTCCATTTGGTTTATAACATTCCAACGTGGACACAAACGAATAAACCTTCTTGGCACCTCATGTAACTTTCTCCTAAATTGGCAACATACTGGGACACAAAGCAAGTCTTAACAGGTACAAGAAAATTGAAATAACATCCTGCAAACTATCAGACCACTACAGGTTAAAGCTAGATATCATCAACAACAAAAACAAAAAACTTACAAACTCATGGAAACTGAATAACTTTCTCCTGAGTGAAAAATAGTGCAAGACGGAAATAAAATTAAAGACTTCCTAGAATTCAGTGAAAAATGAATACACAGCATACCAAAACTTATAGGGCACAATGAATGCTAAGCAGTGAGTTTATAGCACTAAGTGCCTAAATAAAAAACAAATCAGAGATCTCATACTAGCTACTTAACAGCACAGCTTAAAAGCTGTGGAACAAAAAGTGCACCCAAGAGTAGTAGAGCACACAACTGAGGGCTGAAATAAGTAAAACAGAGACAGAGGGCTACACAAGAATCTATGAAACAAAGAGTTGGTTTTTTGAAAACATCAACAAGATAGACAAACTAACTAGAAGAGGGGGAGAGAATATCCAACTAACAGAATCAGAAAAGAAAAGGTGGACATAACAACAGACAATGAGGAAATCCAGAGAACTGTAAGAACATACTTTAAAACTTTGTACTTCACAAAGCTGGAAAGTGTAAAAGGACTGGAACAATTTCTTGTTAGATACCACTTACCAAAATTAAATCAAGTTGGCTAAAGATTTTAAATAGACCTATAATCGCTAATGAAACAGGAGCAGTCATTAAATGTTTCACAACAACAACCACCCCCCAAAACCCAGGGCTAGATAGTTTTAGTCTAGAATTCTACTAGACTTTTAAAGAGTTAATGCCAGTACTGCTCAAATTATTCTAGAAAATGGAAACAAAGGGAATATTGCCCGTTTTATTTTATGAGGCCACAGTTACCCTGATACCCAAACAACATAAAGAATCAACAAAGAAAAAGAATTACAGACCAATTTTTCTTATGAACATAGATGCAAAAATAATAAAATACTTGCAAACTGAATCCAAGAACACATCAAAGACATCATCCTCCATGATCAGGTAGGCTTCATCCCAGAGATACAGGGGTGGTTCAATATCTGAAAATCAGTAAATGTAACCCACCATATAAACAAACGGAAAGAAAACCTACAATTCATTAAATGCAGAAAAGGCCTTTGACAAAATATATCACCCCTTCATCATAAAAGTCCTGGAGAGATTAGGGACACAAGGGACATATCTTTATGTAATGAAGGCAAGCTCACAACAAACATCAACTTAAATGAAGAGAAACTCCAAGCAATTCCACTAAAATCAGGATCAAGACTCCTCCACTCTCTCATAACTATTCAATACTTGAATGCTTAGCTAGAGCCATAAAACAGCCGAAGGGGATACAAATTGTAAAGGAAGAAGTTAAAGTAACTTTATTTGCAGATGATATGTTTGAATATGCTCTGCCCAGGGAGTGGCACTATTAAAAGGTGTTGGATTAGGTGTGGCCTTGTTGGAGTAGGTGTGTCACTGTGGGTGTGGGCTTTAAGACCCTCATCCTAGCTGCCCGGAAGTAAGTTGGCTATTGTGAGGATTGCCATGGCTGTGAGGTGTCCCTTGTGTGCTTTCTGTCATTCCTTAGAGTGTATTTTAGGATAGTTCTACTTTTAATTCTTTTCCTCCTTGCATCTATGGTAGAACTTGTAATTTTTGGTGGTTGGTGATAGTTACTTTTGACTGGGGTAAGATGAAATCTCTGGCTAAAAGATGCTAGATATTTTTCATGTATGAATGGTTATTTGCACTTATTGTGAGCTCTGTTTACTCAGTGCATGTTCCCACTTACTGTTGGGATGACTTGACTGGGTAGGAGAGAATGGTTTTTCTCATTCCTCTGCCTTACTTCAGTTAAGAGCTGTTGGCCTAATTTGGTAGAAGCTAGACCACTCATTCACAGGTCACATTTCCAGAGTGGACAGAAGAGCGAGCGAGCTAGCTTGCTTGCTTGCTTGCTTCCTTCCTTCCTGTCTTTCTTTCAAGATTTATTTATTTTATTTATATGAGTACATTACAGCTGTCTTCAGACACAAGAAGTGTGCATCAGATCCTATCACAGATGGTTGTGAGCCACCATGTGGTTGCTGGGAATTGAACTCAGGATCTCTGGAAGAGCAATCAGTGCTCTTCACCGCTGAGCCATCTCTCCAGCCCCGACAGAATAGCTTTCTAGCATTGATTGCACTGCTCATATAGGAGTCTGAGTTGGCATTTTTTCCATTGGAGGCTCAGGCCTAGAGAATGTGAGGGCTCCTGGCAAGAGTTTGCTAGCACTAGATGCCCTTCCATCCTTGATTTGTGCATCCCAGAGCACTGCTTCTCAATGGTGATCTTCAGCTGCTATCCAGTTTAACGGGGTCAGAAGTGCAGATTCTAGGGCCCACTGTCACACTCCCCAAGGGAAGATAGACATCTATAATAGGACCCTAGATCAGGAGGCTTGAAACAACCGAGGTTAATGTTCTTGCATCTGGGAGGCTGGCTGTTGGAGCTAAGGTGTATGCAAGGCTGAATGGAGCTTTATTCTAAGTCTCTGTCCGTGGCATCTTCTCCTGTCTTCATTCCATTTACATAAATCTTGATCCAACTTTCTCTTCCTCTAGGGACACTACTAAATGAGGGGGCTCAGTTTAACCATCCAAAGACCCATCTCCAAATAAGGTCATCCTCCGAGGTTATGTGCTAGGTAGGATCTGTCTCTCTCTCTCCCTTCCTTCTTTACTTCCTTCCTTTTCTCCTTTTCCTTTACGTTTCTTCCTTTTGGTTTTTCAAAACAGGGTTTCTCTGTGTAGCCCCAGCTGTCCCAGAACTTGTTCTGTAGACCAGGCTGATCTTGAACACAGAGACCTACCTGCCTCTGCCTCCTGAATGCTGGAATTAAAGGTGTGCACCACCATGCTCAATCCTCAGTGGTAGGATTTCCATATGTGATTGAAGGATGCAATTAGTTCAGCTCATCACACTCGGCAAACATGGCCATGCAGTAACTGCAATGCCGTCCCCTGAACCCTTATTTCAGTACACTCAGGCAGTAGAGTCTGAGTCCTTTTTGTTTCCAGAGCTCTTGTGTCTTTAAAATACCGTATGGTTTCTTAATACATTTCTTTAAATTTGCTGACTATTGATGGAATGGGATTACTGATGTTTTATGGGGGTTATAATATTAAATGTGTGTGTGCATATGTGTCCATGTATGTGTGTGCATTTGTAAATATATATCAGAGGTTGATATTGGATGCTGTCTTCAATTGCTCACCAACTACTTACTTTCTTACTTGTTCATTTATTTACTTTTAAAGATGGTAGGGTCTTTCTATGTAGCCCTGGCTGTTCTGGAACTGTACATAGACCAGGCAGGGCTTGAACTCACAGAGCTCCACCTATCTCTGCCTCCTAGGTGTTATTTGTTTCTTAATGTATGTGTGCATGTGTGTGTAAAACAAGTGCTTTTAACTGCTAAGCCATCTCTCCAGTCTATAGATCCTTCTTTTTTTACCTAATATTTTGAGACAAGAACTCTCACTGAGCCTGAAGCCTGGGGAGGCTGGTGGTTTGGGTAGACTGGATGCTGAACAAGCCTCTGGGATCCTCTGTCAGTTTTTCTAGCTCTGAGGTTACATGTGGGGGTTGCAATAGCTGCATTTAAAATTTTTTTTTTTGTTTTTTAAACTAAGTCTTACTTGTAGACCTATAACTTTGCTTGTGCAAAAATACACATCTCAAGACTTCCTACAATGGTGGAACTTTACAAAAAGTCTGACATAGGGCATTGGCTGCATGGCATTTATTGCCTTGTGTGTGGTAGTTTTCTGAATTGCTTCTTGTCCCTTCTGCTTCTGTGGACCCCACAGAAAAGGTTGGCACTGACCTAGGAACTTACTTGTTTTTTCTTTTCTGTAGGCTCATGGAAAGAAAAGGAAAAACTAGCTTTGCTTCATTTGAAGGACAGAAGTCTCAAGGTTAGCACTTCCAGACATTCCCAGACAGACCTTCAAAAGCAGGTGATATATATATATATATATATATATATATATATATATATATATATATATATAT